>CATQJL010000305.1:18786468-19265711 GCA_958299035.1 Cylicocyclus nassatus | reverse complement strand
ACTGCTACGCTCCTGTATGTATCAGAGCGTTGTGTTGTAGTGTCATTTTGTCACACCAAAAAATACTCGTAATTCGGCATGCAGAGGCGCTCGGCAGATAATAAAATCAGATTTCGAATGGCCGTTTGATGCTCTTCAAAGTGGTGTCAGACTCATTTGGAAAGGCCACCTCGACTAATTGGACCTCCCTTGTAAGTCCGATCACATAACGGCTCAATTCCAGCAAATTATGAAGGCATCATGCTGGAAATGATCGCGCGGAATCTAAGATTCGGAAGAGAGTGAATGAGAGAGTATTGTAGTCAGAGGCTGACATTCGTAAATGTAATCGACAATATTTCATGCAAAATGCTTTGTCTGCAGGATAGAATTAACTACAATTCGAATAGTCTGGTGCAGGATTATGCGGATCGCTTTGTGTCATATTTCTTGCTAAATTCCTTTTGACTGCTTGGCAAGTAAAAGTCATACTTGGCAGTATTCGGGAGAATCTGCCTTCCTTGTCTGCAAAACCATTCTTCAAAATGCTACTTTTTTAAGAGTAATTCACATAGTGTTTGAAGCCATCTATACACGATTTTTTCTCTTTCAGCTAATTTCTAATAAAACGGCACAATGTCATTGTATATTGATTGTATCAATAATATAGTATAGCGAAGATAGCCCGTCAGAATACTTTGGTTCGGAATGAAATAGCAGATCACAAGATTCTCTTGTGCTATAAAAATTACACACATCCTAGTGGACAATGAATTAAAAAACTAGAATTATTTCATTCAAGTTATTGTGCAAGAAAGAAAACAGGACTTCTATCGAGTTTATGATTTCACATGTATGTATGGTAATAGAGGTGATGTGTGTAGATTGCTAAGCAAAATATCGAGTAATGAAAAATGTTTATCAGCACAATTTCAAATAGAAGACTTAGTTTTGGGTGCTTCAACCTGTGAAAAGAATTACCAATTTTCTGATAAGCAAAGAAACAGCGGTCCTAAAATCGAAGCCGCTAATGTTTCATGAGATATTGGATTCTACGGCTCTGCCACACTTCAGTGATGTCGTCTAAATCGTGGACGTCGTCCTCGATGCCAGTTCTGACGTCTTCTGTCTGTAAAAGGCGCAAAGTTTATTCGCTCCTTTCATGAACTCAAGATGACGTTCTACCTGTTGGACCCAAATGACCTTGTGATCTTCGCCTGACAACTCTGCGGGGTGGTAGAGGAGCAGGCCTAACTGGGCGGGGGACAGGGAGGTAGCGCATGGCAAACTGAAAATTGCTTTGTTAGGGAAAAAGAAAGGGGATGCGGCTATTTAATGTTTACGTGTAATGTGTTTACAAAAGCAAAAGTTATTCCTCGTTCAAAGAGTGTGAATCCTGCGAAGCGGCGCGAACGAGAGGTTATTTGATATTGTTGCTACGATCAGCGCTTATCGTACTACGACAGACAACGACACATTAAGGAGCACCAGCAAAGAATAAAGGGTTATGAAATTTTGTAATGATGAAGGTTGTGTTTCTGTTTTTGTTTTTTTCATGTTTTTTCATTTATAAAGGTCATGATCCAAGAGCCTTAATAGTAAAATTGGACGTATTTGTCTCTTAATTGATTTAAGTGGCGTTGTATGAACAGAATCACTCACAATCTTTTCCATTGATTTTTTTTAGCTTTCCCTTCTGATGCAACGACTCACACTCCCTGGGCAGGGCTCGGCACAGCCGAAACAAGCTGATTATAGTTTCTGCGGGAAAAAGCAAATGAGATATTGTTTTTTGCTTGATCTTGGAGATGAGCCGCAAGCATGCCATAGGCATGCTCTACATTAAACAAACAAACCGTCTTTACAGCTAAAACGCATTGGAATGACACCGAATTTGTGTGTGCATGAGCGTGAGGGGACTCGAACTATGGCTCAAATATTTATGAAAACCTATGTGAATGAGAGCAGTGTTGAACTTTTTTCCCGAGTCAACTGGAACCGTTCAGCTGGAACCAACTCTTCGCCACATAATTTTTTATACTTTCTTGCATATATCGTAGCTTCATTGTAAAAGTTTTCATAGGAGCAAAAAAACCGTTCCTCCATGGTTTTTTATAGCCCTCAAAAAATATTCTTAGCAGCGCAGTTTGCTCCGATTGTCCCTAAATCAGTTTGGCCTTAATTAGGCTTACCTCTCTTTACTTTCTGTTTATGCTGTTTCTTGCTATACATAATTCTTACGGGAGGGGAAGGCCGAGTTGGATGGGAAGTACGAAAATTGGAAAGTGAGTAAGGGACTTGTGGAAGAAAGGGGGACAAGTGTTAGACCGGTGGGTTCAGGCTTCTTAGGCAAAACGCGTCTGGCACATGATAATACGATTTTTCTTCTCACTCTCTGTCTAATTTTAGTTAAAGAGAGGGATTTACTTTTGTACCTTCCAATCTGGGGTGAACGACGGCCAAGCACGAAAGACAAATGAGAATTGGTGAGGAGAGGGGCGGGGTAAAGAGGATGGACTTCGTAAAAAATTTTCAAAACCAAAGGAGGCTTCGTTCCAAAATTTTCCTGGTTCCAGCTGATGCCGACCTAACTTGCAAGAAAAGTTTAAAAACACTGCTCTTTCTCATGTACGCCACTCAAATACCATCTTACACTATGAGCATATGCTGCATTCAAGAATTCTGCGTTCTCATAATCTTGAATGCTTTAGGATCAAAAACTCACTTCCTCTACATCGCTGTCGCTACTACTTGTATCCTCATCGCTGCTCTGAAGAAATTCACTTTGCAATTAAAGACACCGCATAGTGCGTAAGTAACGGTAGAGGATACACCTACCTCTTCGGAGCTGTACCCACTGTCTTTTTCACTTTCTGTACTATCAAGATCCGACATTTCACTTGAACTCGAACTGCTAGACTAAATACCGCATATATCGAACACAGAGCGTATTAGTTTCATATTTAGAAGTCTTTTACAATCGTATTCAGGAGTCTAACCACAGAAAATCTTTTTAAGATGAGTTTGAGTCAGACACGTCGCGGATTTTCGGGATGTAAAATTAGTCTAGAAAAATCGGCTCATCACAGCTCTTGACATAAATACGTTTCAATTATAATCAAGTGTTCTACAGTCGAATAGCTCGAAAACATGATGCGAGTAAACCTGAATTCTAGGTGTTAAAATTTGAACTCACGCTATCAGATGAATCTTCCCCACTTTCCTGTAAATGTTTCAAATGATCAGCGTATCAAGAACTTATGGACATGAAACCATACTTACATGGCTACCCTGCTCGAGAAGAAAGACGCGATTCTGTAAAATTAAATTGGAGTAGTTATTTTAGTGACTAAGTGTACGAAAAGTCTTTTTTTTTGTTCTTTGTCAAGTTCCAATGCACAGGAAAGTGCAGAGGAACATTCAGAAAAGTTCAGGTTGCATTAGGTGAGACATTGTTTCTTTCTTCATTAAGCTAATTTTAGAAGGGAATTTTTTTGAACTCTCTGCGATGGAAAGTAGAGTGTCGTCTCAGGCATCATGTGCTACCTGCAGCATTATGTCTCGATTATCTAGAATGACTTTGGAAAATTGATGAGTGGCCAAATTCAACAAAAATTCTCTCGAAAAAGTCACTACTTTAACAGGTGTTCTTTTTCACATTTGTAAAAATGCTATGCTTCTCTTTCAAGATATGAGATTTACAATTTTCTGTTTGAGATTTGTAAAAAAACGTATTTGTCTTAAAGTGGCGAAAGAAGATAGGAGAATAGACAGAAGCTGGACAAGAATGTGTGCTATTTGAGAAAAGGCCAAAGGTTGCTTATAGTTTATCTCCTACTGACAATGGTAAATGCTATTCCAGCTTATCGCAAAATTTTTGGCCTTGAAAATCGGCTAACTTTTAAAGCGCAATGACCAAAAAAGCACCGCTCTGTAGAAATTTTATCGTGAAGCCACTTTCTATCACCGATTTGAAAATTGATGTTGATTAAAGAGCTTGACAAAATGCCAAAGATGTAGAGTTCTGCTTTACTGCGTTGACAGATGTTCTTATCCCACCTCTAATTCATTTAAGTCCGCCTGGCTGGCTGAAGCTAAATAAGAATTTTATATGTTAAAAAATTGTAACATATAAAATCGACTCACAAGCATTATTGTTAGCATGGATTGTGCCTATGAGAAGCAAGAACTGGAATCAGCTCCTTGAGTAGCTTTACGAAATGAGCAAAGAAGACACAACACACCGTTCCAAGAACAAGTAGTTTCAACATTCCTAGAGAACAAGTAAATTGATTTTGATGGTTTTATTAACTTTTATACAAAAAGCATGGTGCGCAGAAAGCTGGACTAATATGGACAATTACTCTCATTGCATGTTGGACAAGGCAAATAAACAAGTTTAGCCTTAGAATTGAAGATTCATCCGCGTTTTCTTCTTGTCATTATCGATGAGGTAATAGACTACCAGACATTTCTTTGCACTGCACGACAAGTCTATACATAAGGACAATCTTGACCGCTTATGTTCTTTCCCAGCTTCTTTTGCTAATCATTGACTTTCAACGTCAATCATCTGATTCAATATGGCGCGAAATCTGGTACTTTCACCCCACAAAAGGAATGTTATATATTGGTACGCTTGTACTTCAGAACATATTGCATGCACAAACAGCACAGTGATGGTATACAATTACTGGACAAATATTGTCTCGAACACTGTTCCCGTACTAGTTCATTTACTCGAACTTAATGTCATACATTTTCTATGAATATCTCATATACAGGGTGTCCCAAAAAAATGTTTCGAACGTTTGATCGTTAATATCTCTTTTCCCAAGAAGTCTTTTGCCTTGCTTCAGGTACCATTTTGTAGAGCTAGCTTCAACTTAGACTTGCAGTATAGAACGAATCACCCATCTCTCTTCATTACTGTAGGATTACGGTAGAAACTTGAAACATATGGTGTCAATGTGGAAAAAGCTGCTGTTTCAAAATTTTTCAAAAAATTGTGAAAACTTGTGTAATAGGGTTTTATAGACGCTTCAATACTCAACTATTCACAAGGTTACGAAGCTTTCTAAACGGTGTAATCGCACTTTTTAGGAACATTGAAAAAAAAAGGCCGCTACCTCTCACCTGGCATAACTCTTCAATGAAGCATCACAATAAGTTGGAAACTTTACGATTAGAATCAGCAACTCTAATTAGCCTAGTGTAAAAGTTTTCAGGCTGTTTTGTCTCCTTTCTGAGGCAAAATATGGCCTTTCATGGCCCAAAACCCTCTTTCAACTTTCTACCGTAATCCTACAGTAATGAAGAGAGATGGGTGATTCATTCTATACTGCAAATATCTAAGTTGAAGCCAGCTCTACAAAATGGTACCTGAAGCAAGGCAAAAGACTTCTTGGGAAAAGAGATATTAACGATCAAACGTTCGAAACATTTTTTTTGGGACACCCTGTATAAGAGGAAGTTGTTCGTACATACAGGGTGCGCCAAAATTACCTGCGCCAACTTCACGATACTGCCACGACATAACGCCGAGAAATATAAGCTCAGATTCAAGTAGTAAATGCCCTAATCAAACATTACAGAAAGCATTTTATAGAATTCAAAAAGAACTCCTTTCAAGAGTGTGAAAATTGAAGGAAACAGACTAACAGTTTTGAAAAAAAATGGGATTTACACACATTAATATTTTGCTCTGCAGCTGAGTGAACTCAAAGCCTTTTTGAACCATTCCAAAGACATTGTAGAGCACATTTTGCACTATCACACTCTCCTAATTGCATTTACAAGGGTTTGTTCTTTTACGAAATACGAAAATGTGCTTGCGAAAAATGCATGTACACAAGCAACGACCTTACATTCGAAATCGATTGTGATATTCCAGACATGCAAAACCGTCTAAGTAAAAAACATTTGTCAATTAAGAGACCTGTAAAAGAGCATCTATCATGACCGAATCGTGAAAATGGTTTTGAAGCTGATTTAGAAGACATTTTTTGATTCTCAGGCGCACTCACCAAGGCTAAAATACAATACCGCTCACAGAATGTGTAAAATTTCCATGAATCCGCGGAATTCTGGGAAATCTGCGAAACCATGACATTTTTGGAATTTTGGAATTTCACGAAATCACCAAATCATGCACCACCATAATCAATACACTAGGATTCCTTGGGCGGACTGAACATAATATTTGCAAACAGAATGTCATACTAGCTTTGGAGCGTCAAACGAAAGGAAATGGACTAATCCGAACATCTTGGAAAACTTGCTCATAAAGATTATCCGCCCTACTGCATACGATCACATCTGCTTAGCAAGAGAGCTTCATATTTTAAGGTTATGGTGAGCAAAATTCAGATAGGCATGATTTGTCTAAAATTCACCACCCTTTCTATTTCCTTTGGAGAGAAATCTGCGGCCACTTTTTAGCGCTTCATAATCTCCGTAAAAAGTACTATCGAAGGATCTTTGCTGGGATCTTCTAGGGGCAATGCACACTGCTTTACACCTTTGCGAAGAGACGTCCGCAGAAAGATTAAAGGTTACGGAAATTAGAATATCAAGGACATGCTGTAAATCGAAAGATTTGCCTTGATGAGCTGAGCACTATGCTTTTTTCGGGTTCAGAGAATATATTCCTTCCGAAGAAAGTTATGACGAATAGAATTTGGAAACGCGTTATTTTCCTAGAATTCACCAACGCTTCTATCTTTTTTGGAAGAAAGTCTGCGGGTACTTTTCAGCGCACTATAAACTGAGAACAGTACATCGAATGAAACTTACTGGTTACCTTTTACGTTGGATAGGCGGTAACGAGCTGAACACAATGCTGCTCTCGGATTCAAAATATATTCACCAAAGAATATTATGGCGCTGAGTGTTTTGCGTGATTTCGCGAAATTACCGGAATGTTGCGGAATTTCTCATACAAGCAAAAACGGCTAATTTTTCCTCTAACCTTTTTTAGCCCTGAATTTTCATTGGCAAAAATTTTCATTCAAGTGCAATCAAAGCTTTGCTTTAGGGTCGGGCATACTTCACGCGATTTCAGTCTCGACGCGATTTGGCAGTTCGCCAGAAGTCTTCAGATCTAACACACACAACCTGCACATGTATAATGTGCAAAACTTACCTGGGTTGATGAAATGCCTCACTCAGGCAATCGACGGGGGCAGGCGGGCACTGGAAAAATAGATTGCTGATCTCTCGCACCCCGCTCGCGGATTTTTTGGAAAGCAATCAGGATTTTTCGGAAGACCGCTTGTTGAGTTCTCGATTTCTCAGAGATTGCAATATATCTGCAAAAGATAAGAGCGAAAAAAATTCAACAGCGGTCTCTCAAAAATCCGCTGATTCAGCAAGCGGTCTTCCGAAAAGTCCTGATTGCTTTGCAAAAAAACCGCGAGCGGGGTGCGAGAGATCAGCAATCTATTTTTCCGGTGCCCGCCTGCCCCCAGCGATTGTCTGAGCATCTTCTGTACATTTGAAATATAATTACAGTGAGTTATGTACAGTTGGAATATAGCCAAATCGCGTCGCGATTGAAATCGCGTGAAGTATGCTTGGCCCGTTTAGCGATGCAAGCGCCAGTAAAGATATAAAAGCGAGTTATCTGGTTGAATCTACAAGACGGAAAATATTGCAGCATTTTTGGGGTTGAGCAGGGAGGACACTCAAACTTTCCTTGCCATTTTCATTTCAAAGGCTTGAAGATCTGCAAGGGTGTCGCGGATTCGCGACTTCCTTCAAAGGAGGCCGCCGTCGCGGTGCGAAGAGGGGTCCTGAAACGCCGTCCTCGCGCTGTCCCGCCTCTCACCTCTCTTACCTGCGCAGCTTTCGCATAAGTCACGTACTCAGTCTTCGCAGCTGCCGTCACAGTGAGCGGTCGGGTTCCAATCGTCTCTCGTCATCGATCGATCCAGCGCCACCCCAACTTACCGCATTTCCAACTACGCCACGGAGGACTGGCACCCCGCGCTACGAGGTAACCCCGAGCGCGCTCGCGCCTGGCACATGCCGGCGACACCTCCTCGGGGGGTTTCGATACTGGTGGCCCCTAGGGATATTAAGGTCTTGGCTGGTTGTGCTCCACCCCATTGTGTTTGAGTTTAGGGATTAGTTGTGGATAAATGGTGGGCATTTACTCGTGTGATTTGTTAGATGCGGCGGGCCACAGCTCGGCTGTGGCTTCGGGGATACCTCATGTCATCATTATTGTTGTGTATTTATATACACGCCTAGTACAATTCATCTGTCACAAGGCTGGCACAATACTAGTTACGTGCCATGGTTATACAGGGTGTCCCAAAGAAATGTGCACACTGTTTGATTTTGAATAACTCTCTTATTATGAGGTCTTTCGAGAAGCGGTAAGCGCCATTTTGTAGAGCTAGCTTCAGCTTAGATTTACATAATAGAGCAAATCACTGACCACTCTTCATTGCTGTAGTATTACGGTATAAACTTGGAACATATGGTGTCAATGTGGAAAAGCTGCCGTTTCAAAAATTTTCAAAAAAATGTGAAAACTTGTCTAACAGGGTTTTTTTGGACGCTGAGTTTAACACTCAACTATTCACAAAATTGCGAAGCTTTCTAAACGGTGTAACCGCACTTTTTAGAAACACTGAAAAATGGCCGCTACCTCTTACCTGGCATAACTCTTCAATGAAGCATCATAACAAGTTGGGAATTTCACAGTTGTAATCAGCAACTCTAATTAGCCTAGTGTAAAAGTTTTTAGGTTGTTTTGATTCCTTTCTGGGGCAAAATATGGTCTTTCTTGGCTCAAAACCCTCTTTGAAGTTATTACCGTAATCCTACAGTAATGAAGAGTGGTCGGTGATTCGCTCCATAATGTAAATCTAAGTTGAAGCTAGCTCTAAAAAATGGCGCTTACCGCTTCTCAAAAGTCCTCATAATAAGAGAGTTATTCAAAATCAAACAGTGTGCACATCTTTTTGGGACACCCTGTATATACATGCCCAACTGTCGATAGTTGGGAGGATAGTTCGGATCGCAGGTGCCGAGTAACTGCTAAGCAGGCTGGTGGCAAGGGCCTCTACTTGTGTATAGAATTCCCATGTGGCAGGCACAATTAGCATTCATACAGGTAGCCACCTCACATGATACGTTCCACTCTTTCACGGAGCGGACCCCTGGCTCCCCTCGCCGATGCAGGAGAGCTGTAACACCACTGACGTTGGGAGCTGGGGGCCCAATCCGCGACAAAGGGTAAGTTAAGAGGAACGAAAAAAAAGTGGTCAAAACCCCTTGACTGCGTGTAAGGTTCAAAAAAGGGGTGGGAAGGTGCAAATAAAGCTCAGCATAACTGACTTATGAGCAAGCTGATATCGTTTTGGGACAAAAGCAAAGAATCGTTTTTGCGGTCTGCAAAAACACGAGTTAGGTTAGGTTCTTTAGTTTTTTTCGTGGCTCAAAGAGGACTTCAAAAAATTTGCGAAAGTCGGAGGGGACTTCGCTTTTTGCATATTCGAGAACCACCTCGTGCCGAGCCCTGCTTGGTCCTCACATCACTCCTACATTTTTCAAAAAAGAAACTCATTTTCACTTTGTGAAGCCACGAAACAATGCTTCCCTACAAGTGCTTCAATACAAGGTCTAGAAAATCTTTGATTAAAATATTATGGCGTAAAGATGTTGCATATGCTATTATGATAGCTATCGGGCAGATAAAATGGTTCTAAGAGAAAACTATGCATAAGTGATAGATAAGTAAGTGTTAATATTTCGGTAATATGAGGTAACCCCCGCACCACGAGGCTAGAGGGGAGCTGGCACTTTTTGAATTTTCGAGGGGTGCCAGCTGACTGCAAAAAAGCCCCACTCGGCTTTCAACCCTAAGCCCTAAATCTTCAAGCATGACTAAACCAGAATACGCAAAAGTACACCAAAATTGTCCTATCGTTGCCTGTTTCTTCTAGACAAGGCATTTGTTTCGAAGCATAATTTTGAATCCATATCATTTTGATAGGTGAAGATTTTTGGTAAGCACTGACCAGTTAAATAATGGCTGCGAGATGAGGTTAGCTTCATTGTTAGCTAACCGGTTGTTCATGTGGCTGCGAAATGGTATGCCGTGTCTTCTAAACCACTATGCTGCACTCTTCCGTCGGATGAAGGTGGTGGCTCAGCAGAGCGGACGCCGATATCTTTTCATCATTTCTAGAACGTGGAAGCGCCGTCATAGTGATTCTAGCGCTAACGCGCTTGCGATGTTAGCTTTTTTCAAGCAACTACCTTTGTGTGACAATAGACTATGCCACCCATTTCAAATTTCCACAATTTAAAGTCACTTAGCAATTTTGCAGCTCACGTCTGCTACTGGCTACACTCTATGGCTGATTTTTATTATCTTAATCATTTCATCGTGTAAGTTCTCCACTCTGGTTTCGTGAAAACTTCCAAGGTTTCTAGGGGTTTTCGTCAGTTGTACTAGAATTTTACGTCGTTCGCTCACTGGCGAGGTAAAATTGTTTTGAACGAACGTTTCCCATCAATTTGGTCGTAGTTTTCAGCACAGCAGATTTACACCAGCTAGCTCTACTCAATCATTAAAAACACCTACGCCTGTGAATGCCGCAGTGTCTGCATCAAAAGCTTCAGTAGCTTCGTCTTCACTGCCTTCTGATGCATTGCCGGCACATACGAAAAACATGGTAACAACTGCTAGAGCTTTTACATTCAAATTGCGCTGAGAACAAAGAAAAAGCCTGTGTAAGGCCACTCCTGATATTAGGATTGGCCACATATTGCTTTGAATGCTGAATGTTACTTACTGCTGCTGGCTGTTACTGGTGCTATCGGCGTTACGGCTATTACTGCTGTTAACACAGTTAGCTCTTCCCGTTGTGCGTGCTGTTACCGCTATCACCAGCACTAACAGAGAAGCTACTGTAACCCTAACCCCTTACAGCAGTCTCTTCTGCACTGCCGTTACTGCTGTTACTGCTGGATAAAACCAAGAGCAAAGTCTCATTCCTACATACGAGTTCTCACCACTCGGTGAGAGCTAGTATGAAGGAATGAGACTCTCAGCAGTATCAGAAATGCATAGCACTTTAGCTTGCTATGAAAAGTTAAAATTGAAAGTCCAGATGGCAGTACCCTTTGTAAAGATTGAAGTTGTTGGCTGGCTGGGTCTGGGCTTCGTGCCGCCGCCTCGCCTGGGCTTGCATCTCTCCCGTGAGCGTGCTCTTTAATCATTTTTCGAGTACGGGTCAGAAGTCACGATTTTTCGCGAAGCGACGCCGCAAGGCGACGTCAAGCACTACAGGCCTCAGCTCCCGTCAGCACTCCTGCCGCAAGGTTACTTAAGGCATCGAGTCATGTATCTGCCGACACCCCCCCCCCCTACTGTGGCGCCGTGCCACTTTAGCAGCGGAGAGTTTTTGTGAGGCACAAAATTTGGGCGCGGCGAGAGGCCGCCGCGCGCGGTATGACTCCTGACCCGGAGCCTCATTTTTCCAGGCTTAATTAGAAATCGAAACTTTGCCTAATCACCTTTTAACCTTGCATGAGCCTTAAGGTCAAAGTTACCATACCCAACCGTATCCTCAAGGTAGCAGTCTTAAAATGCTCTCGTACTGTAATTGCTCGTTGACGTAACTTGAGGTAGAAAATGACTAAGGTGGCTTTTAGATAGATGCAGACCTGAAATATCCCTAGATTATGACGTTAGGCCTCGGACAGAGTTCACACCATTAGATCGCCGCAATCAAATCGCTACAAGACAAGTGTTTCGAGGAGTTCATTGCATGCCAATCTTCTTGTATTTCGGTTGTGTAAGTCAGTCACGACAACCGAGTCGCAAGAAGATAGACATGCACTGATATTGTTACATTGTCTTGTCGCGATCAATCGTGACGATCAAATCGCGTGAACTCTACTGGCCTTAAGGCCTCTAAGAAACCAAGATTTTTTTGCCTTCCAGCAGCGATTTGAAAGCATATAGCTTTTTTTATTGATTGCTTTCACCGTTATCTTTTAGAAGCTGCCGGTGCAGGAACATCATGCAGAAATATCAAGTGGTGAAAAGACACCAGAAGATAAGATAACGAACCTAGAAGAAGCGACAAAGAAGGTTTCGGTAGGTTACTCGTTCTTCAGCTTGGCTTTTCCAGCTGTAATCGGCAAATGATCAAACACACATGAGGAAAAAAGAAGTTTCTCAACATTTGATGGGATACTCACATTTTGGTGGTTGTTGGATGAGCTACAGAAGTCGGAACAGTGCGGCTGGCGCGATACCTATTAAAGCTTATGTTTATACTATTTTTGGTCCAGTTTTGGACTATAAGATAGATTTTCAAGCGTTCTAATCGTCCAAATCAAAAAGTCCAAAACATATGTGAGCAAAGGAGGGGGGGAGGGGGAGGGTTCGATTCGCTCTTTACTATAAGATAGATGTTTAAGTAATCGTCCGAATCAAAAAGTCCAAAACTTATGTGAGCAATATTTACTCTCCGAACGTCTAGATGGTTTGGCGTTGGTCTAGAAACCAACATTCGGGAACGGGTGTTACAGCACTTAAGTTTTTGAGACTTTTAACATAATATAGTTTGGAGTAATATTGTATACATACAGACCTAATTCGATGTCATGTGATATTTGTGCGCTGTAAACAAACCATTTATTTGCTGAGGATTATTAGGTTGTAAAGATAGTTCACGGGCAGTTTTGGAAATTTCATTTCACTCATTATTTTCGCACTCGGTTGAACTAAACGAAGAATTTTTTATATGACTATGTAAAAGAAGCCTAAGACGCGTACGCGCATCCAGTTTCTATCGATGTCAAGCCGTATTTGATGTACACACTGAAAGAAGTCTGTGCAGCGAAGAAAATTTCACAACTTTTCTTTTTGCTTCATTTTTTCGCAGTGAACAATGAAAACCATCCAAGGTTTGGTCAGTCGAATAAGGAGGCTGTCCACTTCAAAACCGCAGTCGTGCTCGGATTTTACAATACGCGCAAAATTACAAGCTGTTAAACTTGCCTTTGACCATACCTGCTTCCGCAGTCGGCGTCGATTTTGACCGTTATCCCAATCATTTTTGCAACAATCAAAGATTTGATTTATTCCATGGAAAAAAGAAGACTTCACTCATTTACTCAAAATAAGCGCTGACAACTTCTTTCGAAAAGTCGCATCGGAGAAACGGAAAGCACTTTTGGAACTAGTGTTTAACCGCGCGCCTAGTAATATATAACTCATCTCAATAATTTGAGTTGATATGCTCTTTTGTAAGCTTTCTTTTGAAGGAAATTATTTGCTTTCTGCAAAGTGATGTGCAGTCGAGGTTTGCACTGACAATGAGAACTCAGATCGTATTCAATTCTTTTTTTTAACACTTCTCAATTGTTTCAGGAGTGAAGCGCTTTTGATTCTGCGCACTGACAGCGTTTATAGTCTTATGCTGACGTAGTGTCGAGTCTCTCTAATAAACGGTTGCCTAACAAGAAAACAGACCTATTGGGTCTTTTTTCAAATAAAGTGGGGACGATCTTGCAGAGGAGACTTCTTTAGTCTCATTAAGTAAACAGGAAAATTTGAAACCTAAAAGCTTCAGTCTTGGTATGCGTTGCAAGTGAAATTTTACAACACTTCTTCAATGTGCCCTTTTATGGTGAAGGCATTAGAACACAGTGAGGGTAATTATTTAGGAAACGCAACAACCATCCTCCCAAACGGGGAGTCGTGATTGGGAAGAAGGGAAGAAAGAGAAGGTAAAGAGTGACTACGTTTTCACATCTGAATGTGGGAACTACGTTTTCTGATTTTAACTTAATCTTTAGAAGAAAATTGAACCACATGTGGTGGAGCTGAATGAGAAGGAAAAGCTGATAGCAGAAGGAGCACGAAGAGACAAAGACGTGGGTATAATTAAGGGCAATACAACTTGCCGCCCAGTTTCAATCATTTCATGGTCTCTAACATAGGACTATCCAACTATGGGAGATATAATTAGTGATTGGGATACGAAAGACGAAGCAGCTTTAGCGAAGAGAAAAACTGAGAAGACCGAGGAGGATAGTGCTGATGATAAGAGCAAAAAAGATATTCGCAACCTTGAGGAGAAAAGCGCACTAGAGACATCACAGATGAGCGAGAAAAGAGCAGCTAAGGAGCATGAAGAAGATTTGAACATAAGTGAGAAACGTTCGGCCAAAGAGTTTGAAGAGACTGAAGAGCTCCCGAGAAAGGAGGCTCTGCATCTAGAGGAAGTGAGGAGAAGGCCTACTTTGAGCAAAAGAAGAAGCAAGGAGGGAATTGCAAAGCTTGAGGCAGAAGACATAAGAAAGATTGCAGCTGAGCTGTTTGGAAAAAAGTCAGAAGATGAGGAAGAAATGCCGGTAGTACCTGAAGAAGAAAAGGGTAGAGCAGACGCACGAGAGGCAAGGAAGGAGTTTGACGAAGACCAGAAGAAAAAGAAGCTGAGAGAATGTCAAAAGGATAGAGCAGATTTACAGGAGAAGAAGGAAGCGGTAGACTCAGAACCAAAACAAGACACGCCAAAAAAGGAAGCGTCAGCATTAAAAGACATTCCAGATTCAGTGATAAGGGACTTTGGCATTTTCGAGAAAAGACAGAAGAAACCGAAGAGAATTCTTATGACCCCAAAGATAACAGAGCCTGCAGGAAAAAGGTCAGCAGAGAAGCACAAAAAGGAGTCCATAAAGCCAACTCCACCATCGGGTTCAAAAATGTCTTTGCAAAAAGCTCCTGACAGCAGCAAACAAGCAAGCAGCCCCCCAAAATTTGGTCAGAAAAGATCTGGCATTATAAAACTGCTAAAAGCTTCCACAAAAATCATAGAAGAGAAGAAGAGAAAAGCAAAAGAAAAGACTTCAAAAGGTAGTGGAAGCGGTGAGAAAAAATCTAGACAAGCTGCCCACAATGTTGGCAAGAAATCGAAGAAAAAACAAAAGGCACACGTTCGCTTTTGATAGCAGTCAGCCCATTATGAAAAAAAGCAACGCAAAACAATCAACAAGTTCTCTAAAACTTAAATTTCAATTTAACGTGCGTTTAATAATGCAATAAACGTTTACTGCAATTGTGTAAACTTGTGTATCAGAACTCCTGCATAATAGTGAATCAAGCGTATCATGAGCTTCCGGTGATACAAATTTTTTTTTAAGGTTTAGCATCAGATTTACTTCTTACATCTCCATCCTGCTTCTGCGGAAGAACTGCTTTTGAAAGCTGCTGACCATGCGTATGACATAGATCAATCTGTGGTGGCGATCATTAACGAAAACAGTGGTCGGTCGAAAACTAAAACTTACTGGGCAGCACCAATATTCAATGGTTCAGCTGACCCGCTAGCAGGGTAGAGGAACGAACACCTCAATGCACCGCCTCCGCAGGCTTGCAGTCCTTTCGTCCTACCGTTGTGCATCGTGTTGGGACTAGTAGTCCGCAGAGGCGGTACTAATTGAGATGTTCGTTATTCCATCCCCATCAGCATCGTAAATAAAATACTGGCTACTCGGTTGCTTATCCAGTGGTTTACGAGATCTCCCGGTCGTTGATGATCATGGCCTGGGCAAATACAGCAGGAAAGTAAAACAAAGCGTTGGTTAAGCTGATGAGTCTTGTATGGCTTGTAGCATCATACTTTGTAATGATGGGATATGATTGTTTAAACTTGTGACTTTGTACGTGTGTATCTGTTACGAAATTCGTAGAGCAGCCAACATTTTGATCCCAAATTCAGCACAGCGCATGCTACCATCGTGAAAATCCATCCTGCAAATGCACGAGCGGATCCGTTGAGTAGATCCCTCAAAAATTGTGCGTCAAACGGATCCACTTGGTTTCTGGCCAGTAAAATTGAGTCCGTAGTAGTACCATTTTTCGCAAGGTCATGTATATTATATAAGATGAATGTGCAGGAAACGAACTCGCTCAAAAAGTGAACAAAAGTCTATTACTCCACAAATGGTCAATCTGCCAAGGTGTAACCCAAGCATTCTGAAAGATTCCTGCACAGAGATGTATAGGCGATGCCACCCCGCATCGGTCGTGGATATCCACGAGCTGAGGCTGCGCACGAGCGCTGCATGCGGCAGAAACATATGCTAGCGCGGTAGCTGGCATGAAATCGGATATGTGACCGCTATTGATTCGCCTTGCTCTTTTCGATTGTGCTTGTCTTTCTCTGCGATCAACTTCTTTTGAATGCATCTAATTTTCTATTTTTATTAGCAAAAAATACTTTCAGGTTTCAGCTACTACAACGCTGGCAGAACAAAGTCTTCTTGTATTGACTAATCCTGTCAGGTCATCAAGCGATGTTCGGACATTGGTAGGTTTGGAGCTATTGGATTAGCATCGCGTTGTACATTCGTTGCAATGTTTTTCGATAGTGATGTTTCTACGAGCACTGACTTTAAGTCTTCAGTTCGAAGGCTCTTTCCACCATTGGTCGAGGTATCATTGCACTAGGAGTGTTTTCATATATTTCCGCTTTCTGCTTTAGCCTTGTTGCACTTCCTTTGTTCTCCTTGACTTTTTCTGAAAAATTAGAGAAGTAACTTCAATTTTCTTTTCAATGTTGCTCGAATAAGTGAAACACACAGCATAAATCTGAGTTTGGTGAGATGTTAGCGGGAAATAGAATGGCTAGAACAAAGGACGAGATCGAACGAAGGAATCGATCACTTTTGCTTACGCAGAAACGAGATACTTTGCTACACATTTGAGACAAATATCAAAAACTGCAACTTTCAACTATTCAGTGTTTCAATGGCTTAAAAAGGAGTCAAGGAAAGCAAAGAAGGAAGTGAAACAAGGCTCCAGTAGAACATATAAAAACTCTCCTATGCAAATACCTTGATCAATGATAGGAAAAGCCTTAGTTGTTGGAAACTCGAATTCAGTGCTCGTAGAGACATCGCTATCAAAAAACACTGCAATGAATGCACAACGCGATACTAATCCGACAGCCCCAAACCCACCATGACCGAGTATCGCTTTATGATCTGTCAAGAGTTGAAAAATTCCACTTTGTTTTGATCCAGCGTTGTAGTAGCTGAAACCTGAAAGTATTTCATTGCAATACAAATAGATGAAAACTAGTCATAAACGCACTCAAGGAAGTTAATCGCAGAGAATGACAAGAGCACAATCGGAAAGAGCAAGGCGGAGTTGTTAGCGGTCACGTATCCGACTCATGCCAGCTACCGCGCTCGCATATCATTTCCGCCGCATGCGGCGCGCGTGCGCAGCCTCAGCTCGCGGATACCCACGACCGATGCGGGGTGACATCGCCTATAGGTCACGTTGGTTGTTGCCCTTATGGCGACTAGAACGCCACAGAAAATCTAGAGGCTAATTTATATCCGCATTTGTTCTTCTGCGAAAAATTCATCCACGCAAAATTATATCATGGAACTTCTCGAGGGTCGTGTCCCAGTGTGGCATTTTTCTGAATGTAAGCGGCACTTAGGGCATTTTCAGAAATTCTTTATGAAAGCTTTCATCAAGAGTGAGCTTCTAGGATCGTAGGTTTTTCTGTAAATAGCGGTTTGTAAACGCCACGTAGGCTTTTCTGAAGAAATTCTTCAATAATTATAGCACCGGTTTTGGACTTAAAAGTGAGTTTCTTGTAGGATAAAATGGCAGTTTTTTCGCTGAGACATTCTTTTTGGATCAAAGCATTACTTTAAGCACCAAGAGTGAGTCTCTAGAGTTAGGACATTTTTGTTGTAAATGGCTGCACGTCAGGAGGTACGCCGCGCGCGGCGGCCGCCCCGCCGAGCAAGCCGCGTTCGAATCTTGGGGCCCACAAAACCCCGGCTTTTGAAGATTCCCCGCGGCAAAAACAGGGAGGTGGGAATGGGGCAGATACATGACTGGATGCTTTAGGTAACACTGCGCCAGGAGCGCTGCTGTTGTGTCGGCTGAAGTACGTTGCGGCGTGTAACTCAAAAGTATTTTCTCATTCAAACTGTTTTCGCCAAGCGAATTCGGCCAGAAAAGAATCCAGATGACGGCGTGAAGTACCGCGCTGTCGCTTGTTTCGCCACTTAGCCGCTCCCCACAAGCGCTTCGTCTGTGTGTGAACTCCTGTCTCTGGATCAACGAAGTTGTATTTGTGATTGACCTTGGGATGTTCAAATCCTGCTTCTGTGAGATCTTCTGTATTATAGCCATGCCAGCAATCAGAGTAGATAATGATCCTTCTTCAATGTTCTCCGTAATTGATTTTAGCAGCGTTGAGGCATTACGATTCGGTACTCTGACCAAAAAACACTCCTTCGTCTCGCGGCAAATACCTCCAAAAATCCACTGCTGAGGAAGAATGCGACCGGCATGATTCTTGCGTCTTGTAAACAAGCTTTCATAGATTTCAACAATTTTTCCTTCTTCTCTGATTTTTTTATTCCCTCGCTGAATTAGCTGTTCGGTAACTACATCGCGCATGTAGTTGTTCCAGTCGACGGCCGTATTGTGGTTCATAACAAGCTCGTTTTTGCACCATTCAATTGAAGTCAGCTCTTTGGCCCAGCAGTAGATGAAACGGATCGCTGTAACGAAGGAAATGCGTGAGTTAACAAACCAAGTCCCAGTACGGATGTTGGTCTTCTGCCGGCAAGTGGTCTTGCTGCACTTCCAAAATATGCTGGATCCGAAGTAAAGCTTCATCCTATGGCCGCTTCCACATGATTTGCGTCGGGGCAGTACATCTCTCTTTTGCAAAAATTTGACGGCGCTCTTTTCTGTCCTGGGCACTGAATATGTTCATCTGAAAACAGAAAGACGTTATTACGATGCTATTGTTCAATTCTAGAAATGTTAAACTGAAAATTGTGGTAAGTATTGATCAAAAAACGGGACGGACTCAGCGTAGGCAGGGACATGAAACTCCTTGTAAAACCTGTCAATCATGTAGTTGACATGTGAAATTTTGTTGACACGTGGCAGAAGGTTGACTTCCCTTCCTGTCAAATTTTGATCAAATATGGTTGGATAGAAGAAATAATATATCCTCTGAAAAAAATGGGTCCGGATAACGGAAAAGTACCCTTTGTTCAGACATACAGGTATATCACAGAGCCTTACCAGGATTTACACAAATCAAGGTTTTTGCATCGATTTTCCCTTCAATTAACCATGCAGTTATATCTAAGTAATCCCTCCTCGAGAAAAGCGTTGTAATAGCAGGTGTTTTTTGCCTGATTCATCCTTGTTTGATTTCAAAACAACTATACACAGTTTCCACCTTCTTTGGAAAAGAAATTAGCATGTACTAACTACATCAAAAACGGACTGATTACCCAATTTCGCTGCCAAAACTTCTGAACAGCTGCCGCAATGCCCTGTGTTCTGTAAGACAATCAGGTCACTAGTAGTATTACTACATAGAAGTTACCTTAAAATTTTCGTTTGCATCTAAAAAACTAGCGTGCATATGCGCGGATGCACGAAAATGCTGAATGGGAGGCAGGGCGTGCATACATGCGGATACACAAGGTCGTCAGTGTGTTAAGGGCAGCGTACATCCAAAATTTCGCCTTCAATGTTTTTGTCATTCTGGGGCCTTTTGCATGCCCCTGATTGCGGTTATGATATTGAGATTCTCCAGGGGGCCCAGGAACTCCGGTTCCCGGGGATCCTCTCTCAAAGGGAGGACGAGTTTCGAATTGCTCGACCCCGTCAGCATGCCAGCGATGAGCAGTTGCAATTGCAAGTGCAGCGTATGCTGTCATGGATTCGTCGTAAGGAGGCGGACCGCAGAAAGCAACTGCACTGTTGCAACTGCAGTTGCAGTTGCAACGGCATTGCAACAGCGACTGCAACGGCAACTGCAGCTTACGCTAACGTGGATATCGTCCGAAGGAGGCGGAGTGAAAGGAAAGGGGCGGAGTGAAAAAAAACCAGGCGGGTTTCCTCTGCTCAGAAGCAACATTGGGAGACCGGACCAACGCAGTTTGGTCTTCTTCTGGGCCCTAGATATACACGGTATAGAGAGCTGGGTAACTTAGATTTTGGATGTACGCTGCCTTTAGAAAAAGTGTCAAAAAACATATCAATTAGTTACTTTTAAGTTGCCTAAATTTCGGCAAATATTGTATAAATGACATTCAAGTGTGAGATACATCGCTCACAACACTTGATTGAAAAAAGGGCCACATGAGGGAGACTTCATTAATTCTATGAAAATTTTCTTGGATCGAGCAGCCTTTCATGCCTCCTACCTAAATTTTGCCAAAAAGCTTTGTGATGAACGAAAATTATCTTTCCATTTGATGGTAGCTTTGGCTGGTTTTCTATTTCAAAGGATCGATGACACCAAGTTTTTATGTATTTCTGCAAGTTTCAGCACTTAACTGCATTCTTGCTGGGGATAGCAAGAAGGAAAACGAATAGTTCTCATGTATATTTGCTGCTAATTTGTGTATTTTGAGCATAGCCTACTGCCTTCATGGAACTTTTTGAGCAAAGGCTACCCTATTTCCAAAACTGGTTGCAACTTGCAAGTGTTCTGTGCAAGAACCCTTTCAAACATATTAGCGCTATCAAAATGAGTACATTTTGACCTAAGCATCATAAATGTGTCTGCCTTACCAACAATCAAAACTGATGGAGGCAAAGTCTTTTTTGATGTCCATTCCCTTCATGTCCTGACAGTGTGATAAAGCTGCAGAAGTAGGTAGGGTTTCTGATCTCCTCATTAACCTCCAGCTCCAGTGTGGCTGGTTGATGTTACCCCTGCGCCGAGAAAATAGCCCTAGAATCGACGCGCAACCCTATTCGGCGTGCGCTGGGACGGCTTCGCTTACCTGTTCTGCGCGAGACCCCACGACCGCATTTTGCATGCTATCCACCAAAAATTACTGGCGGCACGGTTTTCGTGTCAGGGCTGCTCAACTTCGCACTGAAACTCTCGTCCGTTGCCTTGTGGAATTGGGTAAACGCCACAAAAACGATCTTTTCACCCGTCCAAAGCTCAAATTCGGGTTCTACGTGTCAAAGAGGCCTCGAACATGCAGAAAGTGGAGTGCAGAACCTGCCGGAACACTGCTTTTAACACGTTTCGGACCGCGAAATCGCGCGCGGCGGAAGAAAGGGTACTTTCAGCCGTTAGCCAACAAAGGAACCTTATAATTCGTAGACTGTGCTTCCATCTGTAATTACCATGTCAGATAAGACCCATACCCAAACTTCTGAGTGAATTCGAAGTGTTTGAATTTTTTCGCCTGAGAAGGACGTGTGTGCTTTCCTGAAAGTAGGAACAAGAACACAGTTTCTAATTCTATTCAAAAGTATCTATGTTGTATACAGTACACATCATTACTGAAACCACGGTTTTTCACTTTGAAATAGGAGCAAAGAAAAGTTGCGACGTCGCACGCGTCGTTCGCGTTGCCGCACTTCATTGCAACTGCTGTTCGATTTGTCCTCATATCTTCTAAACAAATACCGTCGACACAGCTCTACAGAGCCATTTGAAAAGGAGGAGCTTAGGCTTTAATTCGATAATTCTGGACAAAAAGAAAACCTCCTGCAAACATTGAAAAGATCCTTGAAAGGCGCGTGCTGCACCATGTGCAGCACCGGTCCAGAACGTGTTAACATTCGTAAACTCTATAATCCTAGGATCATTTTCGCTGCCTCCTTGCGCCAGATGCTAACCTCCAGCTTGAATTCTTCAAAAGATGATAGAAGTGGCAGGTTTCATTCTTTTGTATTCAGACATTCCGTGGAATTTCCAATGCCTTTCACCATCCTTCAGTTTGCAGAAATTGAAACTCAATAAAAAAAAACATTTTGGTTTTTAGAATTATTGGCATTGATTTCGCAGTAGCATGGTCATTCACCCTTCTGTCCCAAATCGCAGCCTTTTAGCTCTATTGAGTGCAAAGAATGGACAAATTCTGAAAAACGATCTATGGTTTTGATAAACCTTCTATTCGTAAGTTGTGTGGGGCTGGTTTGAATGGATTACAGGACTTTTCGATAATGTATCTGTGCATGTATACAGATAGACACTTGCTTTACATATAATGAGATCTGAATGAATAGTTCTTTGATATTTTGCTTCTATCTGATGTTGGTAAACTATCAGCTCTTTCACGGGGGCGTATCGTTACGTGCGGGCTGCCAATTGGAAAACGTCGCGCGCGACAGGCTGCGAGTGACCGCACTCGGAGAATTTAGCCAGCATGATCCACAGCACATAGTTTTTCAGTTTCTCATCCTTTGTTGGGGTTCACAGACTATTCTTATATTAGTTTTACTTAATTATTTGAAGTTTTGCCACAAAAATTGTAAAATGAGCTGTTAAAGGACAAAAAAGACACAAATTGAAGGAGGTAAAGCACTAACAATATAGAAAAAGCATTGGTAATCTCGTGATATAAATCTGACAAGTTTTCTACATTGCTGCTTCCCCCGCGCGGTTACTGAAACGCCGCGTTGCGACATTTTCCATTTGGCAGCCCGCACGTAACGAGCGCCCCCCCTCTTTTCACTACAACATCAAAATGTTTATTCACAGATTTTAAAGCGTTTTGTGCCAAAAATATAATAGCCAACTGCTAATCCTAAACAAAGAGATAGACATAGCCATAAGGAGAATGTCATGAAAGCGAGCATAAGAACGTAAGCTAGCACACAATGTGCAAAGAAGAGCAGCGTGTCCACATAGTGAGAAGTGTTGAGCAAATGTGAACACCATCTGAAATTTAAAGCTTTCGTCACTTTTAAATTCTAGAAACCATAAACAATATTGAACTACAAACATACATTTTACCCTTTGATTCAATGTGATTTACGGCTGGAAGGCGGGGCTTCGAGGCCTCATCAAGCAGAATGAATGATGAACACACGCGCAAGAGAGACGCAGACTGCGTCGCGGGTGCGAGCGGTCGCCTTCCAGCCGTCAATTCTGTTGAATCAAAGGGTACTTCCCAATTGATTTTTTGTAATAATTTTTCAATTTTTCGTTAACCTAAGATATTCGAATGCGAAAAAGTCTTCTTACAGGAACTAATTTCAATTTTTTATTAAATATACACTAAAAAGTCTCATAATTGAATGTACACGAAAACAGAATAGTTATAATAAGTTTCTCAAGAAAACTTACGTTTTTTCTTCCATTCTTCGCACATGAGCAACCCAGCGGAGCCATCTAAATAAACAATCAAATAAAAATGTCTCAATAAACTAGTTTGCTAAATTACCTTAGCGCTTCCAACACAATAGCAAGTACGAAAATGACTACACAGGACCATATCATAGCTAGAATTATCTCTTTTAAATGACGCTTGCTGGCCGTAAGAAACTCACTTTTTGTGTCTTGTATCCACCAGTCTTGAAAGAGGAGCGTATCATTAGTTACCGTATGAAACCACATCCACATTCTACGCTTCTTTCCTCCATGATCTCCTCCGTGGTCCATTGTAAAAAAAACCCTGAATATGGAAATCGCCATTTTCGCTGTTTATTATGAAATAGAGCTTAGCTTGTACGAGACTAAAAAATGGGAATTACAAAAGTGGTGAAAATGCATAAACGAATCTATGATGTCGAATATGAGAAATTTAATATTGGATTCTACCATGTATGCCTCACATTTGGTGATGCATTCCACTCAAGATAAGTATTAAGCAACCGATAAACAAAGCCTACATTCACACAGCCACTATTTTTTGAATTACAATCTCGATTACTACTTGCCGTATTACAAAATTTCACGCCTTCCAAATAAGGTCACATTCCTACAATGAATTAAGATAAGTCAGAAGATGTCAATACAGCGAGCAAAGTACGATCTTGAGTGTCTGAGTTTTGACTGCTAAGAGAATCCAAAATTATAGAATCTTGAGAAAATAAACTTTGAGTGTTTTACAACAATAATGAGAGTTGCGTAAGCATATCCAAATACATATAACGCACTCAAATATCTAATGATGCATAATATCACAACAAAAATTATTAATCAAATACCTGCATAGTCTAAAAATACCTGACGATCTTATCTATCTATCTTTCAAGGATCATCAAGATGGAAAAACAAGGCTTCAATCACGGTTTGTGATGACCTTACTTGCAGTTCAAGCGTATCAGACGTAGCGCTGAGTGCTTCAACTCAAATTCCATGATAGGTAACTTGCTTATAGCATCCGAATCAAATAAGGAACAAGACCAAACCTTCGTTTAAAATTTGCCAGCTATTAGACTTTTTATTTGTGAGCAATAAAATGATATTGTAATATTGTAAAATTAATTAAAATTAATATTAATATTGTAAAATGTTTCAAAGTGAAAATAATCAGAAGCCTTAAACACCTTGCAGTTGAAGCTTGATAAACAAGCCATTTTTTTATCAGTAGATATGTGATCGTATAGAATAGTATAGAATTTCTAGGTAAGATAAGTTAACGAACGCATAAGTTTCCGATTCTCTTAAGTATGAGAACTATGTATACCAACACTTTTCTCCACCTTCCTAAGATTTACTAAACCAAAATCTTTTTCAACTTTTTTCCTTCTTTAAAACATTTCGATGAGAAAAGACACGCAGGAACAAGGTCTCCAAGTTTTGAAAAGCTCCATTTTCAATCATAGATAGCAATGCAAAAACTTGGATATTCTGCACTAGTCACTCAACTTGATGTGACAATGCAAACAGAGTCCGAACACGAAGTAGTGATGATGGAATCAAAATAGCAGCTGTTGTTCTTGAAAAAGAAAGGCACCGCTGGTCAGCTAACTGATAAGACGTCTATGGCAGCGCGACAATCAATATTTATAGCACATCGAATAAAGTGTAAATGTATTTGTCAAGGAAAACCCAAATTGAGCTAGCAAAGCAGATAAGAATCTGGGTAAAAGTGCTTACCATTGAGGAGTTTTTGAATTCTTCTAAACGGGTTTCGTGAGAGAAGGGTCCAGCCGCTTGGAAAGAATTAGATTTTCTGAAGTTTACGAATTTGCCTACTGATCTACAATTTTTAAAATTTTTTAAATGGCGGTAGCTTGTAGGAAAGCTTGTTTTGAGAGCTAATAAAACAGGCAGAAGGTGTATTGCTTGCAAAGCTTTTCCAAGCTTTTTTAGCATTTGCAAATGACTACAGTTGGCTTTGTCGCATACAATTTGTACAGAGTTTTGATTGCTCATTTCTGTTTGCTAATATTTGGGAGAACCACCCAGAAAACAATCCTTAGCCATTTTGAATTGCCTATAGCTAGACGTATTTTTTAATGCACAAGCGAATTTACGCTTGCTGGAAGCATGTGAGTGATTCAAATTTTATTCCCATTTTTGAATCCCCAAACTCCATCAATCATGTTCTCATCGAGATTTTCACCTTTGAGGCTAAAGCTACGCATGACATTCGCTCACTTCTAACAATGCGAACTTTGCTCATTGCCTGCTTTTATTTCTGCTGCTGCCTATCATTATATTTTCGGATCGCATTGGCATCATAAAACTTTCGTTTTTTCTGAAAAAAAGAATTTCGAAACAAATTAGTTTCAGTTGTAAATTACTGTGTCTAAATTTGATCCTACCCACTCAGCTACAAACCGAAAATGGTAATTTATGTCTTCGAATTTTTCTTGTATTATGACCGAGAAAATTCTGATCTTACCCTCTGAGGTGGATTGGAAATGTCACAATAGTTTGTATTAGGATAAAGCGTCCAAAAATTACTGAAAAATGCAAAACTGCTTTTTTTGCTTTGATTATTTCCAGCGAGATTATCAGCTATTTATCCAAATGATGATTGCTGGATTCTGGAAACATCCAAAAATCCATAAATGTAAGAGATGATTATGCTCAGCGAAATTTACTAATTTTCAATTTTCCCTTTCAATGTGATTTCACTTGCATCAAGGAGATTGAATGCAAAGTCCAATTTGCTTGTATTTGAGATTGCTTGCCATGCATTATAAATCAAGGGTAATCAGAAACGTTGCCAAATTTTGATTGCTAGTCGTTTTTGGCGTTCTTACATAATGAAGTCACATGCTTCAAATTACAAGCACTTTTCAGGCAAAACCTCACACACAATTGTTCCTTATAATTCATGTAAATGGTAGTTTCATGTATAACGAAACTTTTATGGATTCCAAGTCAATCTACGTTGCCCATTGTAAAGCTGTTCATTCCATTTAGCGATGCCTAAAATTAAAACCAAAGACCTCAATCTATTATCGTTTCCATTATTTCCAAATGATTTTCTTATCCTTCTCAAGTTGTTGGCAAAATATACACTCCATTACGATCGAGCCACAATGGCAGTAATGGGGGACAAATTAATGAATCAAGGCCCTTACTAAACGGAACCATTGTTACTCAGTTCTTATCCAGTTGAAGCAGTCGTATATGCGAGAGCCACTGCTCAATCAAATTTTGAAATTTTCCAAAAACGCAGTCACAATGCTATTCTTTCTCTGACTTATACCCGCCATCGAGCAACCTCTTCCTTGCTAATTTTTTCCTATTGCGTGAATGCAGATTATCTCGTTGAGGCTATAATTAAAGCTCTAATTATTACCTGTGAAGGTGTAAGAGCTTAGGCAGATAGCCATTGTACGGAAGTTTTTGTGGAGATAAAGCTCAATGGGCACTTGTGCCGTTATGTTCCTCATAAAAAAATTTCGAACTGGCAATTGGTGGTTAAATTATTATCTAAGGATATGAATAATCTTTATCTGAAGCATCTTATTCCAACTTTGTTCAAGGATTGAAGATTATGATTTTTTTGTCTTTAGGTTTCAGCGTTCCAAACTAAACCTGTCTCAGATTCTAATCAAAAGAGATTGTAAACTTCAACCAATTATCTTCTTAGAAAAAACTTTGTCCAGATTAGGCGCATTCACCGAGAACAAATGTGCGTGAAAAAATGTTCATCTGTCTATAGCCATTTTTAACTAGCCGAAGCCGTATTTAATATTTTTTGTTGTCGTTTCGATTCCTTTATTTCGGGCCTTCTAAAAACATTTATTTTTATAAACTCCTTCTACTTCCACCGAACTCAAATTTTTGCCCACACACATCATTATTTACACGAAATCATCTTCCCCACTGAACCGAGCATCGCATTTGTGTACCAATGTCTCTTTTTTCCCCGCTTTGAAGTGCATGCGATCGAGTCGGTGCCATTCAATCTAGAAACCCACAATCGTGTGCCCGCGATGCTCCGCGTGTGTGTGTGATTTCATTCCGTAGACGTCAAGTACGTAGTATGCGACTGGTCTGCGCAAATCACGAGGTTGTTAGGATTTCACGCTTACGCGAACTTCATGTACGTACTACTTATGGTTCGATGCGTTGGTAAGGACACCGGTAAATTTTGGCGGTACAGATTATTATGCTGGGAGGTTGTGGTCGACAGAATCTTACCATTAAGTTCTTACTCTCCCTTTTTCCTCGAATTTTTTTTTAACGTGAGAACTTCCGATTTTCTTATTGTGTGAGGTAGTGGTTGACAAAATTATAATCACTCTTAATCTTGCTTTGCACTTTTCTTGCTGGAACTATTATATTGGTCTGATTTCCTTGTTTTAATGTGAAGTCTTCTAGGAGACTTTCACCCTCAAGACCTTATCGTATTCCATCTCCTGTCCTTCCACTTTCAAGACAACCAAAATATGCCGAAAATCCGCAACGCAATATTGCGTACGCATACTAAAAAAAGTTACGTGCATTGTTTATAATTTGTTCTTTTCTACTAAAACAAAAAATTCAAGCACTCTTTTATAACAGAAAGACACAATATTTCTTAAGTCAGAATATCTCTCATCTTTTTCTTTTTTTAAAATCTTTTCCAGAATGTGAAATTTTCAAAACATTGCATTCTTTGACTGAAAAGGAAGATCAGTGCGGTGTTTGTGAGTGTCTCCGTTAACTGTTTCGCCAAGAGTTTGCAGTGCAATTTGATGAAAAAAATTAACATTTGGTTTCGATAGCTTATCATTCGTGAAATATCGTAATGTCTCTACTAATGAAAAAAAATCAAATGCTTCCATGGCCTAGTAAAATTTTTCGAGCCTTCTTTGGGGTTCGCGTGGGTGCTTGCCAAAACTGCCAAAATAACCCGAGTTGACACGGAAACAAAAAGTTAACGCAGACGAAGTGATTAAGTGAAGTGACTCATTCGGTCGTAAATTATTTGCATTACATTGCCTTTCTTGAATTTACACCACGCAGTTAATAGCTTGGAATTAAATAGATAAGATTCCATAAAATTAATAAGAAGTAATAGATGAAATTAGAGTAATAGATTAGGAGTAGATTAAATTTATTTGGAATTCTTTTTGACTTACAACTGTCAGATTTATTGACAAATAATAGATTGAACCACTGTCCGAAAAAGAAAAGATATCGTATTTGTTATGCATCAAATGATAAAATCTTCAACTTTCCCAAGTCATTTTGGTTCTTTGGCAGAACGACTGCTTTATGTGTACTTTTATCACAAATGGGACGTATGAACTGGAGTAAAAATGGAAAACAGTTCTTGCTAATTGATGAGGCGAAACCGTCTCATGCGCCCAATGCAGTTTTTATAAATCTAATCTTATTTGAGAGTTATCGACTGCGATGACTGAGCAGTCACCATGGAGTCAAAAAACATTTTCCTACCCAGGCGACCGGAAGTAACAAAGTTTTTATGTCACTCAACTCCATCTCAATTTTCGTTTCTTCTAGAACAGGAGAAGATCCAGCTATTGATTACATAAGGTTTGGATTGAATTTCAACCGGCGCTCTAAGCCAACAGTTGTCTACACACTCCAAAGTGAACCAGAACGACAAGTTTAGGCGACGGCCTAATGCAAAAATTGCCGCCCTTTTCATCTCAGCGAGTTGCGATCTTAATTTTTTTGTTTTCTGTTTGAGTTACTCAATTGCTGTGAGTCACTCAGTATCGTGTCGTGCACACTCCCACATCATCTGAAGTTTTCGTGATTTCAGGGGATCAAATTTTCATAAGTGATTATAATGAGCTTTTCCAAAAATTATCCCCGTTTTTCATGAATCTCTTTAGACTGCTGGTTTTGGGGTAAAAACCATTTTTTCATGATATTGTTTGCTTTCATTGCGAAAACTCTTTGTCTCTAGTTTTCAAGATGTTCTTTTCATTTTATAGAGCTCTTTTCATTCTGTGGTACCGACCTTAGAAGACCAACCATGCAAGAGTGGAATTCTGGGATCTCATTCTACTTCCATAAAATCCACCTGCAAGAAAAGAAAATTTGAAAACTTGTGTAATTTTGCTTAGGGCTTGTACAACAAAATGCTCATCATTACAGAATTTCGAATTTTTGGACTTAGAAATTTCAAGCATAAATACAACCCGTGGTGGAAATACATCTGAGCTTCTTGAAAATTGTGGGCACCATGCGATTAGGGGACCTCTATACAGCCAGGTTGGACCTAGGGACATTCATTCTTACAGGGTAAGGATACCAACATATGTCGATGATTGAAGACGATATGTTTATCACTAGGCGCCTCTAAACTCTTATTCTAGATCTGCTTTCCTTCTGTGCGGAACCACTCTCTGAAAGAAGTTATGAATATTTGTTGTCCTAACTTGACAAGCACTCAGTGGCTTAATTTCAGCGAAAAGCTCAAAATAAACCTATACGGATTCCCACCGCTTTGTTACTTCGTTGGATTTACTTGTTATAAAATTGATTACTCACTTTCAAGTGATTTTCTACAGCAGTCAATTTTATGCCAATCAAAGCTTAACAAAATTGGATATTTGTTCCGCAGAAAAAGGAAAGCAGATTTTGAATTAGCGTTTAGGGACGCGTGTAGATATGTATACATATCGTCTTCAATCACCAAGTCAGTTACTTTGGTATTCTTCCATTATTAGGAGACAACAAAAATCCTGATTGGCAGCTAAGATGAATAAACCCGAAAAATGCATTTTCCCATCATGAAAAGAGCTATTCACAAGTGTTCTTATTGAATTTTGTTTCATTTTTTGTGTGAAAAAAATTTATTGAAATCCGACTTTAGTATTACTGCTCGATCGACGATTGGTTATATATTGAGCGAAGCTTATGCCTTTCTGTAATCCAAATCCGGTATAGTTTCCCAAACTAAGCGTTAGGAAATGTCTGGGGATGTTCGGCTAAAAAGGCCTTTAAAGTTAGTTTTAAATGCTTTATGGATTGTAACCTAATTTATTTAAAAATTTACTTTTGAAAAAAGTTGTGGCCAATTGAAACTGAATTTCAGAAACGAGTAAATTTTTTTGAATAATACTTTTGGTGCATTTTATTACTCGCTACCCTCATTTTAGTGGTCAAGTGTTGTATTTACTACTTAATGGTGCTTGAAAGAACATCTAACTACTCAAATACCAGTATTCGCACTACTTAGAGGTGTTTGTCCCTCGATCGTCTCTGTTCGGAGATCGTAATTTCCACCATAGCCCTTTCGTGAAATTACTTCTGCTAGTTATACTTTTTCACAAGTGACCCCCTGAATGACTATTTGAAATATTTGTCTTTTAAATTCTTTTTGAGCATTATCAGTTGACTGCAGCAATTTACGCGAGTGATGTTATTCATGCTTTTTTTGTACTTCTCGCATTGGTTGAAAAATCCTTTTTCCAAATTATGGGAAAATGTAATCGCGTAAAACTGGGAGTGATGAATCGCTTTCGTTTTTGCGCAACTGATCTTTTTTGCATCAATCTTCCGTTCCAAAGAAACTTTCACTGCGTACCTGCAATTTCGATGTTTTTCGTACTAAGAATCCTTACAAGGAGATGGTCAGGAATCGAAGTGACCGATCCAAACAAAGTGCAGTACATACCATTAGATGCAACATAAAACGCTGACTCTGAATCGGTCTCACACATTTACTGAACATTTCTGCGGACGAAGCTTTAAGCCACTGAAGGCCATTATTTTGCAAAGAAATCGTGCGTGCAAAGGATAAATTTGGCCACACAGAGCCAAGCCATGGCGGCTTAATGCTAAGTCAAAACATGAAACTAGGTTACTTCTTGTGGCCTCCATCTGAAGTTTAGCCAAAAGGGCATTAATGCGCTCAATTTCGCAATTCTTTGTAGGATTTCTTTGCAGTAAATCTGCGCATAACTTTGTCTGCAAAGGCGATCAGCAGATATAAAAGATAGCTTTGGAGTCAACGTTTTACCTCGATATGCAGATTGTTTGAAATGGCCACTTCAACTTCTAACCAATTCCATGTTAGCAGCTTTTTTCGAAGATCAGAAATATCTTTCTTTTCGATCGTTTGCCTCATTACATGTGTCGCTTTGAAGCTATCGTGTTTATACTTCCAACACATGAGTTTCAAAGTGTTTGCTTGAAAATTTAGCCGTCAGAAGGATAGTGGCAAAGGTCAACATTGTTGTGATAGTGGTAAAGGTCAACATTGTTGTCAAATATCTATGCTCCCTCATCATAACTGTAGAACGCAGTAAACGAAGTATCTTCAATGATAGAAACATGTGAACATTGAAAACAATAAAAACTGAATCTGTTTGCCAATCCAGCTCATTGTTGAACAACTTTAGCGGTTTATCTACTGATGTCACTCCTCAAACAAATGTACATTTTCTTTGTATACAGCATTGTAGGACTCAAACTTTTCATTACACCTAAGCTTTTTCTTCTATTTATCCTTCCAGAGTGCCTTGTTGAAAGCTTGCAGTCTGGGAAGGGAGATTTCTGCTAGTTCTATTATTTTTTATTCTGTTGAATTGATACTTAATGTCATCAAAAACATTCTTCCATTTAATAGAAGTTAATTCAGCAGAAAAGCATATTGTTATGCCAGATCGTTGAGGTGTGTACCTTTTGATTCAAATGGATTGGCTGTTGGAAGGCGGAGCTTCTTGACCTAGTTAGGGCTAAAGAATGATCAAAGAGCACGCGCGAGAGAGAAACGCAAACTGCGTCGCGAGCGCGAGCGGCCTTAATCAGATCACAAAGTCCCGCCTTCCAGCCGCCAATCCAGTTGAATCAAAGGTTAGCTGTCGTCTAGAAACGTTCTTTAATGGAGGATTTCATGGTTTCACATTGGAGGAGGAAAAGAAAAATACTGCCATTGTTTCCAGTTATTTTTCTTGACAACACAAATTTCTGAGTCACCTCTTCCGTATAATATTTTTGTTATCGATTGCTTTTGTACTTTGTTTACAGTTTCAGATTATTCTATTCTACTGATATGAGCCATAAAAATGCGGATAAATAATGAAAACCACTATAATACCAATACTTATCGCTACAGTTACAGGGTAATGTCCCCAAAATAAAAACTTGAGCTACAAAAATTTCTAAGCACTTATTTTCCAGCTTATCCCTCACTGAGCGAAATGAAATTTTTCGAAGATTCAAGTACTACTACAACTCTGTGAGGCCTACAGCATTCGAAAATCTTATGTCCAATGTAAATGGAACATTCTTCAAGATAGGAATTGAGTTTCATCTAGTTGGAACCCAAATCAAGACGGTGAGGCCACATTTTTAGCTTATTCTAAAATTCAAAATTCTTATTTTTTCCAGCGATCTCTCATCGTTGACGCTGTGGTGATGTATCGATGGACAGATGATCGACTGGCGCTCAGAGACCTTTTCGACGATTTTGAGCTTCCTAAAGAGTTTGAACCATGGTTACCAAGAGTACGAACGATTCCTGAGCCACATACAGTCACTATTGTGCTTTCACCAGCAACAGGAGTTATTTCGCTTTATCATCGGTGGGATTATATTTGAATTAGTTAGATCGTAAGTGAAGGAGCAGGAAATCCTGAACCTATGATTTACATCAAAACAATTTGACAACCAAGACTTCGCGATTTTAGCGGTCACGCGTTTTCTACTTTTCTTAGCCATTTTAAATTGTCATGTTCAGTCGATACTAATGATCTCTTGATACAAGTTCCTCGATTTTATCCATAATTAATGAAAGCTGGAAACAGGGCTAGGCACGAGGTGGCTAGATGAAAATGGAAAAAACGAAGTCCCCCTTGACTTTTGGGAATTTTTACGAAGTCCCCTTTGACCCTTAACCAAATTTCCTCTAAAAACTTGAAAAATTCCCCAAAATCCCCCAAAAAACGAAACGTCGACTAAAAAAAAAAGGTCGCCGTCGCCAATTTTCCGTGTCTCTTCGGTCACAAAAACGAAACCCCCTTTGCTTTTCGTCCCAAAAACGATATCCAGCTTGCTTGTAAGCCACCTCGTGCCAAGCCCTGGCTGGAAATGTTGCGGTAATTGAAAAGAAGGGTGGAAAAAGGGTTTCGTTAAAGTTGTTTCACAAAGAACATTTTTAAACATTTTCGTTATTCCAGAACTCATTAGGAGGGATCGCGCATGATCACTTTCTCCATGGAAAACTTTGACCTTGAAATTTACCGTAAATATAATGCATTTTGTCTATTTCACTAGGAAAGTTTCTTGCAAAGAAACTAATCAGTGCTTAACAAAATCACTTGGTATGCAGACCAGAAACTAAAGACAGTAAGAAAATTGTGTATAATAATCTCAAAGTGGGAACTCGCAAATTAACGAAGGCAAGGAAATCAAAACAAGGTTGCCGAAAGAAGAGTAAGTTGAAATATAGCACGGACCAACTTATCTATCTCAGGTTGCGAAAAAAATATAAAAGAGGTAATCCATTTATAAAAATTGTTCTGCAACCTAATAAACTTACAAAACAAAGTTGTAGGAATTTATAGAGTCATTCAAAGAAAATAGAATAATTCTTGACAGAAAGATTTGATAAATCGTTTGCCTACATGAGATTTTCGTGTCAGCAGCTTTTAATGCCATTTTTAACATCATTTTTTTTCGAACTCTTTAATCCCACAAACTAGGGACCTGGAACATCCCCGAAGAAGAGAGCAGAAGCAAAAGTCATTTTTTTGACTGAAAAATTCATTACAGAGTAAAGGACTTCGCTGTCTGCTCAGCTACCGAATGGAAACATCCATTTGAATTATTTGATTGCGAATTACAAACCGATAATGCTGGAGGTAGGAAATCACTGTTATCTGCAGTTGATCATCATATAATAATTTTTTCAGACGAACTCCTAATAGTGAACAAATTGCGAGACTTACGACCTGAACAGCAAATCATGCTTGTGCAAGCCGAACTTGGTTTGTAAGTTGATTAAAAGAAAATTCCTGAAGCGTTCTTATTCAGCTCCATTTCCTTCCTCCTCTCTGCATATGAAATTTTCTGCCGATTGGAACTCTGCGCTACTTTCGGTGTATTTGCCATCTCTCTTAATTGTTACAATTGTATTCTTCGCTCAGTGGAAAAGGAGGAAAGTTCAGGTAATTTTAGAAGTAGAGACTTCCAAGACGAATCTTTCAAGTTTTCCAGATATTGGTTTCTTTAGCTGCCATTATGTGCATACTTGTTTTGGTGAGTAATTCAACAAGTTGCACCCAACACCATCATACACTTTTCGTGTCTACCATTTTCATGCAAAGCTTGACTTTTACAGCTAGTGAGTTCACGGCCATACAACTCAGCTACTCTTCTAGACTTATGGATTAGCGGTTGTTTTATTCATGCTGTGTTTCTATTATTAGTTGACTTGACTCTGCCAGCAAGAAGAGTGCGATACGCATTACTCGTTGACGTGCAAGACCATGAAAAACGACCGCGGCAAACGGTCTTGGAGTGTAAGTTTTTACTTAACACTTTTCTTGGGGTAGGGGACGTTGTCACTGGTAGGCTCCACCACGGACGGCTGGTACAAATCTGTGCATTGTAGTTGCTTATCTGTTGCAGATGTTCTCGTGGGACCGCACGACGACTATGGCCTCTACCCGGGTAGAGAAACGAACACCTCAATTACCGCCTCCTCGGGCTAATGGTCCTTTCGTACTGTTCTTGTGCATCGTGTTAGGACCAGTAGTCCGCCGAGGGGTGCCTAATTAAGGCTTTCATCCCTTTATCCCCCCCCCCCCCCATCCAAGTTCTTGTAAAAAGTGGATATCAGTTCGCACCAGGGTCGGTCCGACATGAGGGTGACAAGTGGACACCTTTTAAACCAATTTGGTTTTGCCATTTTTGAGTTTTTCGAAGATTTTTACGGTAACCATCTTGGTGGCGCTTATTGCGCAGTTGCCTCAATCGAAGCGCGCTTTCTTCCTTAGGTCCCGCGATTGGTTTCCTATTCCGGCTTCAGAGCAAAAGGAGAGGAGGAGCTTCAAAAACGAATTCTCACTTAGTAAGCAATGTTGTAGAGCAGATCCATGTAAGAATCATGTGAGTTTATGTGAAATGGAATGCCAACCTAACGGTGGACTAGAATGGCAATCGCAATCTTCTTTTGAGGGAAATTCGGACACGCTTTTCATGCACATAAGTTTTTCATAAAGTTTTATGCTTTGTTTCAAGTGTCCATTGCGCCTTCACACTCTTAAGGCTCCCCACCTTTTGAAAGCAGGGAGATGAAACGAAGCCACTATGATCATAAGTCCTCAGCTCCCCCCCCCCCCTTTCCCTCACATAACAAAGAAGAACACAAAGAGAAAACTTCAGCAGCTGACTTGATTTGCTTAGAGGCAGCGTCCCTACAAAATGATGGATACCTGGATTTTGAGATTTGCAATGCACTTCCTCCCCCGTTTAATCTAACAATGAAGTACGGAGCGAAAAGGCGCATCTGGAAAGCCTGAAATCGTCTTTGAGGGTCTTACGAACCCCGCCCCTTTGTTGCGGGCCCGCCCACTTACGCGTATTTTGCAGCGAATGCGAACATGGAGAACTCTGAAAAAAAGCACATTTTCGTTAGATTGTGCCACCAACGTATTTTGAGGACTGTATAAAAGCTTTAAAAAAGATTCTGAAACCTTTCCTGCTTGTGGAAAAGTTTTACGATGAAGGACCAAGTATCAAAAAAGCATGAAAAATTGCGTGAGCAAAAGAGCTGGTTCAGTTCAACTGAATTACCCGGGACGGTTCCAGCTGATTTGCTTGGAAGTTAGGCACGGTTTTCATTCACATAAGATTCCATAACTTTTTGAGCCAAAGTTCGAGTCCCCTCACGCGCGTGCGCACACCGAAATTGGTTCAACACCATTGTCTTGGTTGTGAACATCTTTTGTTTATTAGGGGTAGTGCAATGTTCGCAGCTCTTCTACATCTCTGACCACGCAAAAACGATGTACCCTTCGCTTTTCGCCTAAAACGACATTTAGCTTGACCCAGTTCCAACTGTGCCGCCCTGTACATGCGGTATCTGGAGCAGGTCTCGGCACGAGGTGGCTAGATGAAAATGCAAAAAACCCTTGACTTTTGAGAATACGAAGTCCCCTTTGACCCCAGATCAAAATCCCTAAAAATCCTCCAAAAAACGAAACGTCGATTTGAAAACGTCTCCAATTTTCCTGGTGTCTTCAACCACAAAAACGAAACCCCGCTTTTGTCCCAAAAACGATATCCAGCTTGCTTGTAAGCCACCTGTGCCGAGCCCTGATCTGGAGACATATCATTGAAGCTATTCATGTTTTCGTTCTCAGTCGTGCAAAAATTATCAAGAGGCTGCCGCGTCCTCTAATGACATGATTTTTCTCATTTTTTGTAGTTTTCCTTCTCTTTCCTTCCGTTTGTGTACCAAAATCAATGTGATTCGGTTATTTGTGCGCTAAGAACCATTATCCTTATCTGGCACACGTAAACGTGTGCCAAAGCCTGGGTGAGTAAAGAAAACATTGCTAGAGTAAGATAGACCTTGTTCACTAGTCGTTGTTTGGTGCAAATGACTTATCTAGCGAAATCTTTTGAGCATGTCGGAGGATTGGAGATTTTTCGAAGGGTGCAGATGCATGTATTCACGAACACACCCCTTTGTACCCTCCCCACCATGACACTATTTACAACTAAACTGTTTGGCACTGTCTGAACTGGCCGCCGCTAGTTGCAGTGGCGGAATAGAAAAGTAGAGTAGAAAAACCATATCAAAGCGTCTTTGGTTGTGTTCGAATTTGACTTTCCTAATGGCGAAACGACTTCGAGAAAGCTACAAACCTCCACTAGAGCGAATTCATGAAAGTTTTGGTGTTGTTTGTTTCAAGTCTGGCAAACCTCAAGCAACATCTCAAAAAGAATACTGTGCAGGCCGGTCACCTCAAAACAAATTGGATCTCATCAAGGACTGGGTACAAAGGAGATTAGGCATCAAACACGAGCGAAATTCCACCACCCAAGTAGTTCCCCTACCGTCGGAATCTGTGAGTGCAAATACTTTCAATTTTTCTCCAGTAGCTTTATCTATCAGGCCCCAATGCAGCGACAGATTACCACTACTACACTTGGTGAGAGGAAGAAATTGGCTTTAGTCGTTGTCGGCTGTAGTTATATTATTTTTGCAATCATTTACAGTATCATTGTCCTTTCTATTGATTAATCTTGTACTAAAAATAAAGATCTAATTGTAAGGCTTTAGAAGTGTACAAAGCTTACTTTATAACCTCGCTGACCGCTCAACCCGATCATTACCATGAAATGTTGATTTCTAGATAATGGAAGTATGATGGTATAAATAAAGCGTGAGCAGCTCCAAACTCATTTGTTTAAGTCATTTTTATGGAATGAAGTGTAGCATTTGTGCTGAAGAGAGAGCTGTCAGTGATATGCAGGTCAGTTCGTCAAGGTCACGATGCTCTGGGACAATGAGTGAGTACCATTGTCATCATATTGAATAGAATCAAGTGCTCAATTTTACAAACCACATCTCAACGGCATTGCTGGCTCACAAAACACGGTCCCACAAACTGGAGCCATGCAAAACTAAGTCAAGTACGAAACTTATGTTAATTCTGTTTTGGTGTAAGATTTATCAGTACGTGGCCTCTTTAGAGCGATTTACAGCTCTATCGTTTGCATATGCATTTGGCACCCCGATGCCTAATATTCACCGCGTAACGCCACTGCACCCTTTCAATCAGCTGCTTCCCTCGTATACTGTGCGGGTCTAAGACTTGCTGGATGAGAGTACGCATGAAACCTTTCTCACACCAAATCTTTGATAGTTCAATAGTGAAGAAAAAAATCATTTTTTTGAACCTAAACCAATCAGTGCTCGGCATGAGGTGGCTTTTTCAATCTTTCAAAAACGAAGTCCCCTTAGACTTCGACACCAAAAAACGACATCACCCATGACGAGATTATGAGTGATGAAACAAGCAACACAAAAAATAATCGAGCAAAACATAATACAACATTGCACAAGCGAAAAAAAACGTTCACAATCTCGGAATTGGCGGCGTACTGTGTCCGGCGCGCACCATTGCGCGCTTAGGGCAGGCTTGCTGTCGACATACAAAATTTTTGGAGGGCTGTAACTAGGCGAGGAGGAGGGGGTTTGGGGAGATTTAAGAACTCTTTGGTTGGGTTTTTGATGTAGAACAAATTTACGTAAAACATGTGAGAAAATTAAGTGAGGGAAGGGAAATTTATGACTTTTCATTTTACAGCCACCTCAGGTGGCTGTCCAGGTGGCTGTAAAGCCACCTAACTCCGAAAAAAGTTTGCCGCGACTTCAATTCACATAACTTTTTCATAATTTTTTGCACATAGTATTATACCCCCATTGCCCATCTACACACCCATTTTGGTGTCATTTCATTTTCACTTCGATGTAAACAAGCCCTTTGTTTGTTTGGGAGACCGTGCTGCCGGCGTGCCGGCAGCCTGCCGGCAGGATCGAAAGACAGCGGTATGCTCTTCCGCAAAAACGATATCCCCTTTGCTTTTAACCTCCAAAACGATATCCAGCTTGCCCGGTAAGCCACCTGTGCCGAGCCCTGAAACCAATATCATGCATACGACGATTCGATAGCTATCGTTGAGTCGTTGTAAATTAATATGCGATTGCCCACCAAACGCAGTACTTGACAACCTCTAAGACTAGAACCTGTTCATTTGCATTGATTTTTCCTTGTTTTCTTGCATAGTGTGCAGACTCATATATACAGTTAGAAATAACTCAAGGATATCTGTTGTAGCGACAGAGTCTTATAAGCAGTCTCAGTACAATGGTTCTGAAATATGTCTCGGGTATACTTCAAGTGAAACGTTTCATAAATCGTCGTAAGCGTATTCTGAATGTGCAGAATTTAGGGTTTTATAGCTTACAAGGGAAACTACCTAACTTAGCTCGGCCTTTGGCAAGTGACATATATATTCCGAATCAGCTTTAAACGCTGATTCCGAATATGCTATTTCTAGCTGCCACGCACCATTCCGGAGCGAGTTATGGGCTTTTTTCTGCGCAAAATTGGCATGCTCATCGACTCAGTGGCATCACGGCATCATCATTTGGGTGCTGATACACCTGCGTTAAAGGCAGCGGATCGGCAAAATCCAACAACTCGGGATTCTAACGCGGTAGGTTCCCTATCGCCCAACCATGAAAACAACGCAATTTCGGTTGCACAGCATGCTTTCCCTGCCCAGAAAATCGCTCTCGAACTTACACGCGCAGGCCAATCTTACACGCATCTGGACGAGTTGGCAATTTCCTTCTCACCATTGGAGGCTGCCCGCCGCAGTGCTATAACCATTGGGTCCTGCAACGATTTAGCGTCATCAGCCTTGCTCCACTTGTCCACTATCAAAGGGAAGGGCATTAGAAAACGCTCATTTTCGCCGTTTTCAAGCTTTCAAAAGTGGATTTTCGGGATCAGCGTATTGAAAAACCCCAGGCAAGCCCAAATTTGACTAGGTTGAGATTTGCCGAGCCACTGCCTTCAAGCTTTTTTTAGTGAGAAAAGATTGGATTTGCACTACTTCGATACCTCAGCACCTTTTTCTTGCAGATTTTTATCTACAGGCAGTCTTCTCATGTTCATTAGTATGCCAATTTTGCGCAGGAAAAAGCCCATAACTCGCTTCGGAATGGCGCATGTCAGCTAGAAATAGCATATTTGGAATCAGCGTTCAAAGCTGATTCGGAATATATATGTCCCTTGCCAAAAGGTCGAGCTAAGTTAGGTAGCATTCCTTATTAGAAAAATTATGCACGCTACTGAAGACATCTGGCACACTGCCAGAACGTAACGAGTGAACTCGCTTAAAGTATGCCTGAAGATGTATCAGTTTTATGCGACAACAAAAACTTCGAAGCCTATGCTCTAGAAATAATAACATATGGTGAAGCTGGCACTGAGAGTTGGTAGTTTTTGGTGGTTAGGTGGTTAGGTGGTTCCGCAGATAAGGATAAGGATTACAGTTAATAGATCAGCGGTTATCGCAGTTCTTGAAAGTTTCATCTCATTTGCTCACAACCAAAGTACCTTTTTTGTCAGATGAAAGATAAACACTCAAAGTTTTTCCAAAAAATTGTTTATACTGGTTAACCTCGTAGAAAGCATGTTGTTCTGAGTTGATCAGCGGCTTTCAGGAGCTCAGCTGCAAACATCAGTTCTGCGTACAATGTCTTGGACAATATACAGGTAAATTTGGCAAATACATAAATGAAACAATAACTTCTGAACTTTACTGACTGAATCTTAATTGACTAACATTAAGTGCAAGCAGTGGCTATCAACATCCATCATGCCCTAAAAAGTAGAAGATTCACAAATATTGGAACATCTACTGTCACTGCAAAGGCAATCTTGCGACAGAGTATCCACAAGATGTTTTACATGGGACACGCAGCATTCTAGATATAAGCTCTGTTGCGCCGCATTACACTCCCCCCCCCCCCTCCTCCATATTCGCAGAACATCTCGCATGTGGATCATTGCCATCGAGAATGCAAAATAGTATAGGCACTCTGAGTACTTTGTTTTTCATGTAAAAATCAACAAATTCTCCTGGATAAGTTCAATTCTTGACGGTCGATCGACTTTATCATTCTCAAATGGTGCTCTTTCGAGCAAACCTATCTGGCCCTTCGATAAACGATCGCCAGTTCGTTTTTGAAGGTAACTGCTCATGTGAGAGCTCATATTTGGATATCTAGAAAGGTTCCTGTATGAGCTGCCGCTTAGGCTATGACTTAAAAAAGTCTTTCTGTGACATTTTGAAAATTCATGTAAATCTGTCAGGATCTGACTGAAAGTATTGTCAGGGCAGAAGTGAAGATGTGGATTTTCAGTGCAGTGAGAGATTATCCGTCCTAAGCTGCGCCATCGCTCAAGTTGTAAAGCCGTGAAGCGAGAAGATAATTCAGATGAAAACGACTTATAGAAGTTCCGACTATCTGTAGTTCTTTCCAGTGTAGAGTGCAGTGCCGCCATATCAAATTCTGCGGGTAATGCGTTCTGTTCTCATCCTTGGCGGAGACTGTTCCACTTTCCGGTTTATAGAAGCCCTTCGGAAAAGTCTGTTCCAGAGATTTTCGCGCTTTCTAGAGTGCACTGTCGAACCCAGCGCGATTGATCCCAGGCAAGCAAAAAGCTATCATGCGAGTTTATGTCCGGACGCTGTCTTTAACAAGGGAACGATCCCAACTTAAGATGGCGAACTGCAAAGAATCTCACTTTATCAAATGCGTCTGTCGATGAGCTGATTCCAAATCTACCTTTCATGTCTGGATGACGTTATCTGGAAAAAGTTATGAGATGAGGTTAAATGTGTAAAGTCATGGGGATTTTGATGCATAATATGCTCCAGAATCCATTGGAAGTGCACGGCTAGCATGCTGAGTGTACTGATTCCAAGGAATTCTCATATTCAAAGGAAACACAAATGATTATTTTTGACCTTGTAAGAGTGTAACACTAGCAGGAAGAAAAAGAACTACTGAGATTGAGATTCAAATTCGATTTCGTCAACTGTAAAGCCGGCTCCCTTTCCGCTGAAATGTAGAAGCACAAAGATCTTATTGCATTGAAGACGATATGGCTTAATTTTTTTGCTTTCAAACTCCATTCGTTTATCAGCTCGCCCTACATGGCAAGAAAGGCGCATAAGCGAGCTGAGTATAGTTTTTGTAGGTGATTGAGTCACGTATCCTTGTTATATTCTTAGCTTTACAAATTATTGGTAAAACTATCACGTGTGTAGACGCGATTAATCTGACAATGTGATCAACTTTTTATACGGAATATTGTGAAATTCACAACTTTAGGAACGCTTTGTCCTGCTCCTCTTTGCGCAGGCACAAGATCTTCAGATATCATTGTCGACGAAATGGCTGGTAATGAAATCATACCCTGAACAGCGCATACTAATTATGACTTCAAAACTTGTAGGAGTGGAGGGAAGCGCAGCTACACAAATCGCTTTTGGATCATATACATTATCAGTCCTTGATTTGGAGGAAAGGCAAAGGTGAGTTTGAAACATGTGAGCTTTGAATAGCTGCTTCTAACAGTTGAATTTTTGCACTTTAAAAGAATCAACGCCCTTTTAGATGCGAAGCGCGGCATGGTGCATTTCCATGTGTCAATGTTGCAAGGATGTATCTTATCAATTGTCGACATCGAATTTGTTACGATTGCCTCAGCGAAAAACTCTCTCATGATATACTTAACAGTAAGTAAAATGAGCTCATATGATTGCGTGCCAACATTATAGTAGCCAGCCGATTCCGTTTCACCCCCTTCCCTGCCCTTTCTCATCAAATTTAGATGAAATAAACAGCCTTCACTGTGGACAATTAACTCCGTAAAGCTTTGACTGACATTGTTTACGGTTTCCTACCATTTTTACACATTTGGGTCCAGCAAATGCTACAGAAAAGAATTTCTGAGCGTTTTACGCTTTCAAACTTCATGTTCAAAATCAGAATCTTGAAAATGCCAAAAAACTCCGAGGTCAAGAATTTAGGTGGCGCTGCATCAAGGAAATGCCGGAAGGTGGTGGCGCAGGAACTTTGCAGCAAAACGTCATTCGTATAAGTGGAAGCCGCCAAGTCTTCCATCCATCAGCGAGCCGACTGGCTGACGATTCGCTCCCGTTCAATTTATATACCACACAAACAGACTAGCTGCAAGGCAAATTCAAACCAACTAAATACAGAAAATTATTGAAAATTTGAAATGGCAATTTCCCAAGGCGCTGTTCTTCAGTAAAAATATATTTGAGCTTGGCTAGCTTGTTAGAAAGAACTTTGAACCCACTAATAATAGTTTTTGGGGGCCCATACAATCATCAACGGCAGTATCATAGTAGACTAAGATTTGCATTTCTAGATGACATACCTAACTGCCCCTTGGCTCGATGCAGCAATCGCATCTCAAAGGTTGAAGTACGCGCGTTGGCAAATCGTTCACCGAAGGATAGACAACTCTGTGAGACAGCCGAAAAACTCATAACCGAAAAACAATCAGAAATGCCACCTGTTAGTCTTAAATACTGTCTTCTAGAGTTTCAGCTCTCTATATTAGATGTAAGTCGAGTTAGATAGTACTTTAAGGATAAAGAGGAAATCGTTGTGGAAAGCTATATTTACGGGAGAGAAGCCACCAACAAGCGAATTATCATACCCAAACTTTGTGTTATTTGTAAGTTGTAACTCTGACACCTCGTTTTGACCTCAAAGTTCAGAAGCGCATTCTAGTACAATTTCAAATGACAATTCAGTATATCTTGTTTATGCCGAATATGTTTTGTTTCAGCCGATCTCATCAATGCAATATTGCAAATGCAACGACTTGCTAGGAACAGAACCACGTCCAGTATCAGTATTTTTGTACGATTCGAAATGGAAAAAGGTAAAAAAGAATATCTCCTTATCAACGGCAAATGTGGACTATGGGGGGGGGGGAGGGAAGGAGAGGAAGGAAGACGCAAAAAATCGTAAACATAAGCCGTGCCTTAGCATTTTCTTGGCTTCTGGAAAACCTGCAGCTTAACATAAGATTGGGGGAAAAAGTCGTCTAAGTTTTTGAAACCAATGTAATGCTTGCAAGAAATACTCAGTTGTATATCTTATAGTTGATGTAACCTTTTATTCAACTGGATTGGGTGTTGGTAGGAGAGTTTTGTGACTAATTAAGGGCAGCTCGCTCCCGCGACGCACTCTGCGTCTCTCTCGCGCGCGTGCTTTCTGATCATTCTCTGGCCTTAACTAGGTCACGAAGCCCCGCCTTCCAGCCACTAATCCATTTGAATCAATGGGTAGACCATTTTCATTGCTAATTAAAGAGGTAAAGTTAACGAAGTAAAGCTAACTCTGCGGTTCGTCTCCATTTGGTTTTTTTTACCTATAACTATTAACTAGCTCAGACGGATAGAACGACCGGATGCTAAGCAACATCAACAATTTCTAGAGCAGTAAAACAAGGCACCAGTTTAGGGCTTTACAAGTACGAAAAGCTGGTAGCGAAAGAGTTGGGGAAGAAAACTGTAAAGGACTTGAATTGGGGCGATACAACATACGTAGTGGTAGACATTGATAATCAACTCCATCGTCACAGATGAGATCCATGTTGCCCTCATGTATTCATACAGCATTACTTCAGTCAATGTGAATAGCGAATTACATAATGAAATAAAGATTTTTAACCGAAAATGTTTAGCATAGAATGCATAACCACATACAAGTGTGCGTCCTCAGGGAAATTTGAAAAAGGTTGAACCTATATATGAGGTTTTGGACTTTCTGTAGGTATAGCATGGGGGTATTTCTTACTATGGGAAGAACACAAGCGAAGAATTCGTATGTATGAATCCATATCTTCGATAGTTTAGAGACAGGACGTTAAAAGTAGTTTTACCGAATATTTGCCCCCTATAAAAAGTGAAGGTTGTTCATGAGAAATCAGCGAAGAAAAAGATGCAAACAGATAGCAGAAGCAAAAACTTTCAAAAACTGGATAAAATCGCGGCAATGATTTTGAAATTTTTATTTGGTGACATTTCGAAGTGTTTTCGCTACAAGATCAGGCTATCCACAACACGGGGAAAACGAGGAATCGCTAATTTTTGTTGTGATTGTTTTAACAGTAGCCATTTTCGGCAGTGATGGTTATCAAGAAGAAGATAAACAAAGAAAGATTGGTTACGGTTGCAATATTTTGATCTTACTTTGTCGAAGTGCTGTTATTCTATTTATTTATTTATTTATTTATAAGAACACACGGTGCATCAAAAAGGAAGAACACCAAAGAGGAAAATCAAAAAGAAACACAGACCAGCCAGTCCTCATATTCAAGGCAAAAGTAGAATAAAATAAGAGGTAGATGAAAGACACGAAGCTCTAGACCCTAACAAAAAAAAGAAACGTGTACTATATCAGAAAACATCTCAGGAATCCGGCACCCTACTCATGATGAACCCGTTTTTGGGATCCAGCGAGCCCCCGGTAAAAGCTGGCTGACCTAACACCAAGAATAATTTGTTTCGAAGAATAACAAGATTCTTTTGTGAAACTGTTCAGTAAAAATAGACACGTGTACACAAAGTACGGATGACTACAACCGGCGAATGAGTGGTCTAAAGCTGATAAATAAGCTTCGATGAGTGAATATTCAAAGAACTTTGTAAAATAAAAACGGCTAGTATCAACGTTGGGCACGCGTCATACTTGATCCGCTTTATCGTTGGTCACTTCAGTGCACTGCCAATAGTGAAGTGGATGAAGTGGATCAAGCGGATAAAGCGGACAACCGCTTCGCTATTGCTCAGTTCTCGGAATCGACCAATGACGAAGCGAATAAAGCGGATCAAGTGGATTAAGTGGATCAAGTACAGCGCGTGCCTCGGGGAACAGTTGGTGATTAACCCAGGCACTCAATAAGATACAGTTGACGGGAATCCCGCGCCCCGCCTCTCAAGCAATCTCCAAGGTCGGGAAACGCCAAAAAGCACTTTTTTGACTTTTCAAGCACAGGATCTAACTCAGCTAATCCAGAAGGCCATGTAGTTGTGGAAATCTCCCAATCCGATTTTTCCGAGCCACTGCCTCTAATCCGGTTCCAGCTGTGCCGGTCCCTTAATCAGGAAAGTCACCAGACTGGTAGTTTGATAATATCCGTGCTTCAGATCAGGGAATATAGTCATAAGCAGTTCCTGTTTAAAGGCTTGTTATTTCTTTACATACAAACTCATGTTTATGGTTATCTCTTTAAGGAACTTTTTGCGTCTATCCATGGTGTGCAGCTTACTTCAATATTTTCAGATCCAGCTACATACAACAGTATGGTCTTTTGGTTTTTAGTGCCAATCGCATCCGATTTTTTTTTACCTTATCTCGAAAATCGAAAATTTTCTGTACCTCATAGATCTGAAGGAATTTGGAGAGTTTTCAGATGCCCACTTGCTCGATAACCTTGCGGCATGGTAGTGAAATTTTGAGGAAAACACAAAAACTTTGTTTAGCTTTCTCGAAGCGCCGCTCCAGGGTTTGTGGGAGAGGAGCAGCAACGCGTTCTCAAAATCCCAAACGAAGGTCACTTATACGCGTAAAATCTGAGTTGCTGCCTAATTGTCGTTGCTTGCAACAAAAAGTTCCAGATGTCCCACAAAATGCTGTCCCACCATTTTCCAATTACTCTATTATTATTAAATCTGAGCACGTTGAAGACAAGCTCGGTGAAATGCAAATATACAGGGTTGAGGGAATATTTTTGAACACGGTATTTTTAACGTAATGATGAAGCTAGGCAAGAAGATTACATGAAATCAATAGGTAATGTTTACTTAACTGTCTGCTACACAAGACTGGCCTTACAATTCGAAGATTCCTCTTTTGACGCGAACGCAAGCTCGGAAACGCTTGGGAACGCTGTCCATGGTGGCACGGAGGTGCTTCACGCCGTTTCTTTCAACGCCTTCTGAAAAGCAAATCGCGGAGACTCCACTGTCTTGCGCGAGTAAGCGCAGGCTTTGGCCTAAAGAAGTGACCACACGCTGTAGTGGGGGTATTCAAATCCGGCCAATACGGAGGCCATTCCGCAGGAGTAATGAACTCCTTGATGTTGCTTTGGAGCCGTCTTAAACAAACTTCGCTTTGTGCGCAGGTGCGCTATCCTGCTGGAGACATCAATTGCTCGTGGCAAAATGAGTATTGGTCCAGGCCAACAATCCCTTCTTCAGGATGCTATCCACGTGCGTAGCGGTATCCACCTCAATATCCTGGGGCACAAAAATCGCCAGCATCTAGCTGTTGGAAGCGATCGCCGCGCAAACCATTACAAAGGCGATGAAGCTTTCCTTCTGCGAATCAACCCTTGCTATTGACTTCTGCGGGCGCTTAGGTGATGATTCTGTTGTTTGGCGATCAAAAACTTTCCTCACGATGAAAATTTTGACGTCAGAAAAGATTATCGTTTGGTGGCGTGCCTTGGAGAGACGTTCAAGCAGTCGATGGCATCTGCGCAGCCAGTTCAGCTTCGTGTCCTCCCAAAAAGCATGAAAATTTAGCATCCTGAAAAGCTTTATCGCAAGGCCCTCTTTTACGATGTCGGAGACTGTCCTGCCAGAGATGGACAGCTCTGAAGCCAGCTCCATCAAGCTTCGCCGAGGATTGCGACGAAGGAGTTGGCGAAAGATTTTCAGAATTTCGTTCCTGTCCGCAGTAACCAATTTACCACTCATACAACAGTCCTGCGTGCTGTTCATATCCTGGAAACGACGCATGGCGGAAAAGACCCTGATCTGCAAAATTTGGGGAGCCCGCGCAATTGCTGGTCAGTCATCGGCTCCTTGTGCATCTTCTCCACCAACGCTCGCTCCATTCCAGAAGGCATATCTCCGAGAGGAAAAAAGCTAATAGTCCAGTTTTTTGAGGGCTTGTACTCAAGAGTATAAGAAGCAAAGACATATAATTAGCATACAAACATTTGTGCAAAAGCCAAACATACAAGGACATCAAAAATTGTTCAAGGACTTTCCCCCAACCTTGTACTTCTCACAATTAGACGATTCAGGAAAAAAGCTGTGCACGGTTAAATTTAGTCTTTTGAATGATTCTCGATTTTTATAACTAATTGTATTAGATTTTACTATGTTGGAGTGTTAATAGAGATCTACTGTCACTCTGCTTGGGAAGAAAGCTTTAAGCATTGATTTAATGCTCAGCATAACATGCATACAATAGAGAGTCCTCAACTTACATGCAGAAGACCTTATTTTTTGAGACGGAAGCTTGAAGACTATAATATTTGAGATTTTGTTTAAAGTATCAAATCTGCATTACATTTCTGCGGAACGCTTTTTTAAAAGGAGTTATGAAAGCCTGGAAATCTTGATTCTGGGCACTCTTCGGATATACGGATGCTGCCATTATTAATGGTGAAGTAGAGTAGTGGTTAGCGTGCTATACTGAAGGCGGAAGGTTAAAGGCTCGATTCTGGACGCACTGTATTATGGTCAAATATATCCCCAAAATCAGATTTCCAGGCTAGCATAACTGCTTTTAGAAGAGCGTTAGGCAGAAACGAAATACAAATTGAATTCAGCGTTCAAGACTGTTCGGATGATGTGCATCCAAATCAAATGGTATGGTCTCTGAAAGTATGTGCCTTGTCAGACTAAGTGGGAGCTTGCAGATGGTGCACGTCATCAACCAAAAAAGCCTACTTAACTCTTATTTTACTTTTTGTTTTTTCAGTTTCTCACTGAAACCTAGTTCGACTCTTACACACCTCAGATCACTCATGCTTGGATACAATTGTATGAACTGCAAATGTATGTTTACTATCAAAGACTTTGCTTTGAAAACTTAGTTTCGGGATTGTTGTCTTCAGACCATACACGTGGTAATGAGAAGGACGTGTCCGAGGCACCTCCTGAATAGATTTTCTCGCTTCAATTACTTTTTGCAGCAGAACTTGGGCAGCTTGGGCTTGTTTAGTTGGAGCCCCGCTTTTGTATCCCATCAAAATCTCACCATCCTCTATTTGGATGGACGTTACTTTTGAACTCTTTAATTCGCTGAACAAAAATTCACGCTCACGGTCAAACCAGCGAGTTTTCGCAAGCTCATGAAGAAGGTCAGACGAGACTGGCCGGAATGAGAGTATGGTTTGAACTAGATAGTGTAAAGAGTGCGCCGTTTGCTGGTCCTGACTATAATCATTATGCATTCGTTCACATCAGTGCCCGGCGGAGGAATTACAAGCGGAGAAGCTAATCGAAACAATTTTTTCCGTTTTTTATGCCAAATCACAGCATTGCGCTTGGTTAATGGTGTTGGCGCAATAAAATTTGCATTAGCAGAAGTTGTTGAGAGAGTGTTTTTGGTATCCACACTTCATCAAAATACTGAGTGCTGTCGTTTTCGACATTTGCGAGCAAGTCCAAACTGTACAGGTTGATTCAATAGGAATTGCTCATAAGGAAAGGATACTAAGTCAGACTTGCCTTTTGAGATGAGACACATATATTTGAAATCAGCATGCTCAGGCAACGGATAGGACCCCTCCGCCGGAGAAATGGCAGGGTCGCGGCGTTTCCCCAGCGGTGGGTCTCCCATTCGTCCGGCGGAGCCCTCCCATTTCTGCTCCGGAGGCCTCCCATTTCTGCTCCGGACCCCTCCGATTTTCTCCGGCGCGGCTCTTCCAAATCTGTCGGACTCGCGCCGGGCAAATTTCTCCGGCGCGAGTCCGCCAAATCTGGCAGAGTCGCGCCGGAGAAATGGCGTACCTTTGCAGCAGGGCCGGAGAAGCCTTCCACTTGCCTGCCAGTGATGTCACCGCGACGGACCGCCCATTTGCCCCTCTCTCATTGGTCAACTGGGTCCGGCGCGACTCTGGTAGATTCGGACTGTCCGGCGGAGGGGTCCGGTCGATTGCCTGAGTGGAACGCTGGTTTTCAATATGCCGTTTCTAGCTGCTGAGCGTCACTGAAGCATATTACAGTCGAGTAGATTTAGCTGTAAATATAGTGTGCTTGCACAGAAGGTGAAATGCGGTGAAATTTGCGCGTGAACAAGTAGCCACGTCAGTACCGCGGGTATCTTGCGCGCGCAATTGCCGGCGTCACAGTCGAAACTATTTCTTCACGCGCCAATTTTACCGCATTTCACCTTCTGTGCAAGCACACTATATTTACCGCTAAATCTACTCGACTGTATAAGCCTGCTATTGTGGGTAATTGACATATTTCTGAATCGCTAACACGGCTTGCAATTGGGAATGTGCTCAAAAAAGTGAAGAATATTTTCTAGCACCAGATCAAGCCTTCAGATCTTGAAAGTGAGCCATGAATATTATTATTCCAAAGCCACATAGATTTGATACCTTAGCATCAGTAGGTCGAGAGCACGCAAATATCGGACAGAAAAGAGCATATCTCGTTTCAGGATGAAGCTCAGCAGTTGCGTACAGTTTGTGAAATCAGCGTTTCAGAATGTCTCCAAATATAATTATCTTATCGCAAAAGGCAAAACTAGGTTATATCTTCCCCTTGTAAGTTTGAATTCGCTTAAGCCGCAGGAATAGCTCATTAAGCTGTGTGCAATGTATTATCGTACTATACCCTTCCCTTACCTCACCTCTCCCTGCTTAACCCCTACTTGAAAAAAAAAGAATTTCGACTGCTTCTTAGCGCTCTCTAAACGTCACACAAACATAAAATACTTACTCAAGAAATTAACACTTTGCAGCAGTCACCCCAAGTATCTAAAAGCTATCATTTCAATGTGAAAAATGCTTCAAGCTCAGACAAAGGTTGAAGGCGTTGTCCAGTCAATTGGAGAGTGAAGGGATTTTGACGTAGTGCCGGAGTACGGCCCATGACTAATACAACAGTTCATGTCCGATTGAAAAAAGATGGATTTTGAAGAAGGAAACTCGCTTCGGAAAAAAGGTCTGTACACTAATTGCGCCTCCTTGACAAGTTTTGACGTGGTTAATACATTAGAGCTATAGCATTTGCCACGTTAAAACTTGTAAAGGAGGCGGGATTAGCGTACCGCCCTTTTTCCGCTTTTTTCTGGAAGCGATTTTCTCGCTTTAGAACTCAGCTTTTTTGATTGGACATGAACTGCTGCATCAATAAGGAGCCCTACTCCCGCACCTCGTCAAAATCCTACTACCCCCAGTTGCCCTAGACAATGCCTTTAAGAAAATAAGATCGTCAAAGCTGCTTAGGCGACGCATGTTATCACCGCCATTGTCACTATTTTATGATTGCCCTATACGTTCTATATGCACATGTAAATGTGCACTAAAGATGAATGCTGATGATGATGATGTACACTAGTTTATAGCTAACTACATAAAAATGTCGTTAGCTATAAACTAGTATACAGTATATAAGGAAGCACAACTATCATGCACCGAATTAACATGCAACAGCTTTTGTGCATAGCACTACTGCTGGTAGATTTTTTGAATTTTCTATTCTTTGTAAAGTTTACAATATGTTTCTCACTTTAAGGCTGCTGCGTTCCCATCTTTGGAACTGCAGTGTATTTTCTCCGATCAGACCCCAGGCCTGCCTGAAAATATACAAGATGAAGTGCTCAAGCTCATCAATAACCGTCGAGAAAAATTAGCCAAGGGAGAGCAGATGAACGGTGCTTCAAGGATCTTGCTGCCGGCAGCAAAGCAGATTAGTTTTGTGGTCAGTTTGACAGATGCACATTTGGATTATGTACCGCAAATTTGACTTCAGTGGAAAGCATTTATGAATCTTTGCACAGGAATGGGGGGGGGGAGGCCACCATGAATGATAGATTGTGCAGCCGCATGCGTTGCGGTCAAATCTCTCCCAAATTCTATATTTACGCCATAATGTTTTTGAAAAAAAATCGCCGGGAGCTTAGTGGGCCTAATCCATAGTTTTCGACACCATTTTCGATCCGGCGAAAGACGTACTGTTACGAAAATACGACTGTATGCACGGCATATTGACAACCGTAAGACTACAGTATGCTTATTTGCACCTATCGTTCATTTTGGCACATTCACTGTGCACATGTAATACGCATTTATAGGCATAAATCTATTTTTCCTAAATACGGTTCAAGCCGCGTTTATTGGGGTGACTCATAAGCAGGTGAAGGGAGAGGTTAGGCTCCCTAACCGCGGATAACATAAATGATGAATTGGGTGGGGGTTTAAATCGAAAGCAGAACTCTTTAAAAAAGGAAGAAGCATTAGGCCGGCAATTTTATCACCAATAATCTCCACAGCAGCCGTGATTGCAGAGCTGTTAATAGCATACTATAATATTTCATCTGTACGAAGCTTTATCGAATTTCGAAAGTTGAACCTCTTCCCGTACATCTACCCCAAGCTCAGCGGAAATTAGCGTGTCACTATTTTTGTGGTAAGAACTGTTATGATATTATGAAAACTGCTATATGCTATATGCTGAAACTGCTATAAATTGCTATCACTGCAACATTTTATATCGCTTCGAGTAAGACCAGAATTATGCCAAAATTCCGACAACCACGTTTTCATCATCTTGTGCTTTCACTACATGAGCTACCACAAAGAAACAAGGTGGAGTAGCCTCGAACATCTATTGTTGAATCTGTGTTGCTTCGTTGATATGATATGAACACACAAGCTTATTCTCAGATATCATTGGGGTCGGACAAAATCCTTCACTTTAACTGCGCTACCTGATCTTTTCCAGCATTATGCTTGGCCCTAAAGGCGTATCGGTTGAAATTCGTCACCAACTTTTTCAAAAACTGTACTGCATTACTATTATATCTGTCTGCTCACCCGGTTTTAACCTGACCTCGTTATTCAAAAGTCACAAAGGCTTTTGAAAGACTCAGACTTTGAAGAAGGCGAGTCTGCCGAAACTTCAGTCTGTATATTGTGGATTAAATATCCTGAATTAGTCTTGGACGCTGCTAAAGAAATCAACCAGAAGGATTTGAACCATGCCAAGATTTATGGACAGTCGAACGTATACCTTTCATATTAGAATGTTTATCTTTCATCAAGTTTTAGAAGTGGAGCTGTCAACTGGAGGAAGAAGCAGCAGCTGCAATCAAAGCTTGTCCGAGAAGTGAGCCTACAGTACCATCTGGGAAGACAGCATTCTTCAATTTGTAGGTTTTTATCAAGTCACAAATTCTTGGTTCAGAAATAAGTTGTGGGCCACATCCTGGCACTTCAGAGACATGGAGTTCCTGTTTCCGTCCATCTTCATTGTTTTTGCTATTTTTTTCTACTATAAGCATATTGAACAAAAGATGAACAAAAGCTTGTAAGCGGCGATCACGTTTTCGTACGATACGCGTTAATCCATAAGAGCTGAGTCTTTTTTAAATTATTGAACACCACAAAATTGTGCTGATTGCTTATCTAACAGTGCTCAAATGTTTTTGGTAAGAATAAATGAGAACAAATGTCATTATAGCTAAACCGAGTCGTGACCAGCGTCTTGTCGGAATTCACATGAATTTGATGATTTGCTTCTAGGCGTAACACTGCTGGATAAATTGATCAGCAAAGATTTGTGGCATTTTCATATGACTGACTCAAAGAAAGATTGTGTGCCATTGGAGAACATGGCTTTGTAAAAGTTTGAGAACGCCAGAATACAAAAGTACGCTCTGTTCTATATGTTGCAGTAATGAATACTCTTAGAAACGTGCAATCCAACCCACTCTCTGGAGTGCCGGGTATGAAGCCTTTTATTGAGAACCCCTGCCGGTGGTGATTATGATGCGTGCGAACCTCTATGTTTTCAGAGTAGGCGTCATTCCAACGAGCTTTTGCTATTTCCGTGTAGCAATTTTTATATATTAGATTGTCCGGAAATTAATGCAGGTTCCTTACTTGAACACGGGATGTAGATATAAAAATGTGGAAAATATATCATTTGATAGAGTAAAGCAACTTCTACAAGACTGCATTAGAACGATTGCAAAAAGTTAGATTCGCTTGATGTTTGAATGGAAAATCCAAGAAGTTCACATACCCAAAAATCAAATTTTCGTCTAAAAAAAGTCCTGCGGACTTCAAACTTGTTCAGGCATATGTGTCCACGTCAAACATTCATATGTACATTTTCGATATTTTTTCCACGGTTAGAAATTGATAAAATAAAACTTGGCATGCTGTAGAAAATCAGTGCTAAGCCATTCTGACTTAGGTAGTCCTACACTACAAACCTTTCGAAGCTTGATAGATTTTCGGCTTCTTCTGAGGGCTAGTTTGTGAAAAATGAATTTAGCATGAAAAAACCGAAAAAGGCAATAACTTAACAAGGACACTGATTGCTTGTGCTTCACACCAACAGTTTTTAACTTTTTGTTGTACGGCAATCACCTGTTTGCAATTAAGACGACATCTGCGAAAGTTGATTGCATGCTTTCAGCGGCTCACATGACATACGGTCTAGTTGTTTCGTAAGTATTGCTGCAGTCTTTGCTTTCCCCATCCTGGACTTTGGCCGCAAAAACCTTTGGTTCGTAGGCTGGTGGTGTCCATGACGGAACGGCAAGGATAACATTCTGTGTATTAACACATACAATATAAAGTTTTTGCTTGCGGAACAATGTCAAATCTGAGGCAACAGTGCGTAGCAGACTGATCATTGCAGGCGGTCCTCACTTATCTTGTCTAATGTAGCAAAAGAGTAAATAGGTGGTAGCGATTGGTAAAAATTATGTTCAGCTACTACATTGCATACAAGGAGAAGGAGTTAATACCCTGGATGCAGAGTACCTGGTTGTACCCTATCGATGTATCCGAATTTCACTCTTCAGCTTTTGATAACGAAGTTGTAAGATATGTGGCTTCCTATGAGCTGCGAGCATATGCAAACGTGAGTAACTTATTGAACATATTAATTTGTAGCCTTATCTACGAATGTTGCAGCTTGTACGCGAAGACACAACTGAAATTGGTTGTTTCGAAGCAAAATGTCTTGATGCTAGGGGATACGGACCAATCACGATATACTGCCTAACTAATCGACCGTGGGTTTTTACAGCATCTTTCCTCAACTAGCTTGGTTTAGTGCAGGAATTTGTGCAAGAATAATGGTTTATTGCAAGATACGCCTGTTCTGATGTTACTCATAACTCTTATTAGAATTTAAAAAAAAACATATAACATTTGAAAAACCTTCCTTGCTTTTTGTACATGATTTCAAATTTAAAGTATTTTGCCCATTGAAACCAAACAACTCTGAATTCGTAGCACTGACGAATGGTGGAGATCTGAGCTCGGTTCTATATCAGTATTTGGACTTTTACCTCTGTTTCCGTAACTCACATCGAAACGACTCTATGTAAATGCAATATTTGTATACTTTCTTTTCAGTTATGATAGAACTAGCCGGCTTACCCGGCTCCGCCCGGCCCTGTTATTATTATGTTCGTAATCAGCATGCTCGATTACCCCTCTGTGCCAACTCCCAGCCCCGTAGCTAAAATTTTGCAAAAAATCGATAAAATCGATATCGATCGGTGCCGAAAAGTAGCCTATGACACCCGCAGGGGCCCGAAGTGTATGTGTGCCAAGTTTAGTTCGAATCGGTTCAGAAATGGAATTTTTTATTCGGAACATACGTACAGACAGACATACAGACAGATATACGGACAGACATACAGACAAACAGACATTCAGCTTTATATATAAGATGGATAACTTACTCTGGGACATCCGCTTCGAAGCCGCATCCTTGTGATCCTGAGGGGAAAATGAGCTTCACCACCCTCCTTTACATGACTATGGCAAAATGCTTGATTAAACATGATAAGCCTTCGATCCCTTAGAAAAACGTAAACAAATCAATAAATCGATAGAAGGACCCAGTGAATCGCCGCAAAAAGTAGCCTAAAACCGTCTCCGTGGTCGAAAACATCTATGTGCAAACTTTCAGCCCAATCGGTTGAAAGGCGCGCGTTTCTATAACTCACATACCCTCCAAACAGACAATTTTTGAGTTTTATATATATAGAGATTATAGGTACAATTTAGGGAGTTAACGGTTTCTGATGTGATTTACCACCTTCCTATACCGGATACAACAATCACTACTAAAAGTACAACAAAGACCACTACACCTGTAGTAACAACCACTACAGCAATGCCAGTAACGACCACGACCAAGTCATCGATTACTACAACTGGAGCTACGACAACCGCTGCACCCACAGTATCAACTACAACATCGAAGCCAGAAACGACCGAAGGCAAGAACTTAACTACTACAACTACGGCTGCAGTGACCACTACATTGCCGGAAACCACGACCGAGCCATCAGTTACTACAACTGAAGCTACGACGACCACTGCACCCACAGTATCAACTACAACATCGATGCCAGAAACGACCGAAACCAAGAATTTGACTACTACAACTACGGCTGCAGTGACCACTACATTGCCTGAAACCACGACCGAGCCATCAATTACTACAACTGAAGCTACGACGACCACTGCACCCACAGTATCAACTACAACATCGATGCCAGAAACGACCAAAACCAAGAATTTGACTACTACAACTACGGCTGCAGTGACCACTACATTGCCGGAGACCACGACCACGAAGTCACCGATTACTACGACTGAAGCTACAACAACCGCTGCACCCACAGTAACAACTACTACAACGACGCCAGTTATTCCACCACGCAAGGTCACTGTACCACAAGAGTTGCCTGAGTTTCCTCTCACAGGTAAATTTTTCATACAAGAAGAAGTAGAAAGTACAAAAGTACATTCTATTGGAAAATAGTTCCAAAAATCTCAACGGGGAAAGGAGAGTTTTTGGCTATTTTAGGATCCAGAGGCCGCCCGGCAAAATATCGAACTATATTGGCATTAATCTGGACTAATCTTCCCGCTAATTCCAAAAAATGGTCAAAACGACTTTTATAAAAGCCCTCGATTTTTTGTACTGCCCATCAAGGTTGAAGGCTAGAGTTGTTGTAACACCCTGGTCATAACTGTGTGCGATATGATATGATCCTTATAGCAGCTCTGCAACGATGTGCATGACATTATATCCTCTAAAAAAGCTACTCATACATTAGTGCTTGAGTCCTTTGAATTTTTTGGCTCAATTAATTATTCCAACGTAAAACAAACATTCAGTTGTAGCTCCTAGGTACTAATCTACTTTTCAATGGCATTGAAAGAAAAGACTATGCCGTTTATGAGAAGAGTTTGCTTCGTTTCATAATCAATGTGGCATCGTGAGAAGCAAGGCTTTAAACAACTAGCACACCCAAAATGTATGCTTTCGATCTTCGTCATTATAATTTTCTCATGTTTACATATAAGCCTCAACATATAATTTTTGAAACATCAGGATCGCAATGTTAATAGCTACTAATTGGGAATGAGCTATGATAACAATGTAAACAGTCATAGATCTAGCAATCTGGCATCGAAGTTTACAAGTTGTATGACTTCTGATGATTCAATCCCGTAATTTCCTTGGCTCAGTTTAGACTCATACAAGAGATGTCACAACAATATGATGAACGATGAGCTCAGATTCGCGTTTTTGGATAAGCATAACTATCGCAGGTCGATTCACTTATTTTTTGTACAATTTGAGTACATTGGTAGCACTTGCTTACAATCAGGGAGCAGCTGGCTGAAGGAAAGGTCGCCAAGAGGAACGGCAACTACCTGCCCCAATCAGCCGACATGCAAAGAATGGTCGCAAAGTTTTATAGAGTTACCATGCATATCTTAGTTTAGTTACTTGCAGAGATACGATTGCCAACTGGAAGAAGACGTCATCAGTTTTGTAAGTACGTGCCCGACAGCCAAATCAGCTGAGTATTCGAGGCCCAATATTGGGGAAAATTTTGTTCGTTTTCCTAAGGAAGGTTTGGCGACGTTCTTGGCTGCGGCTAAAAAGGTAAGAAATTAGGCAGCTATGATTATTGAGCAACCAGTGGTTCAGGCTGTGGAGTCATGGTGGAATGTCATACTTACTGAAGAAGGTCCTGGTTTGCAACTCTACTTTAGACATGTACACGTGGGCACTCCGATTGAATCTTTCACACAGGTCGGTTAACTTTTTACTTCTCGCTTAGAAACTATTTTTTTTTTTGATTTCTTGAATTTATGCCACTAAAAGCAAATATGGAATTAAGAATTTCGAAGTGTTTCGAACTGATTTTTCAGATGGGATGGTCTACGTCAAGCAAGCTTGCTTGCGCTATAGCACTATGCAAATCTGATTTCGTCGTAGTTTGCCGATACTCTCCCAAGTAAGATGAACGTCGCCGGCACTCTGAAAACTGTAATTTTGTATTCCATTCTAGAGGTAACAATGTGGGGCGTGTCATCTACAAAAAAGGAACGCCTTGTACACAGTGTGCAGCTGGCTCTTGGTGCACGAAAGATGCGTTGTGCACCTTCGAGTGAAATTATTTTGCGAGCCCCTCTTTCTGATTTATCAAGTCTCTATTGATCAATCAACAATCGGTCAATAAACTACATCACAATATCTATTTTGAATGTACTACAAGCAAGAACATTTACTATTAGATATTAACCTGAAACTGCGTCTAATTCGTAGAGGAGTAGATTAAGTTTGAGGATCTTGAATTTTCAAAATGAATAACCAACCATAGGCAAGTGCAAGATGAGTTCCTGTCCACTAAGCATCACAACAGCAAAGCAGCAAAAGAAATTTCATGGGGGAGGGGCAAAAGATTTTTATTGAAGGTTGATAACGGAGATTTACAATATACTTCCCGAAAATTTTGCGGGCATATAGCCTCGAAGTTTGAAAAGAAGGGGTGGTGGCAACAGCTCTCGTTCCACCAAATTTTGGTGCAAAGCTCCTCGAAGTTTGAAAAGAAGGGGTGGTGGCAACAGCTCTCGTTCCACCAAATTTTGGTGCAAAGCTAAGTCGAGTTCTAGAATTTCGACATGGCTATTTTGAAGTGACAGACGAGTCACTCGCAAAATTACATCTCCTATAGATCGCTTTCAACTATTTCGAAACCCATTTTTGGGAAGGGCGGGGAGGGGGGGGGGGTAGGGAACTCGCCGAAAGGAGGTGGTTGCATGCGACATCTTCCACGGACCACGCCGCCATGCGTACTACACATGCTATAGATCTGTATTAGCTGTCCGCACGAATCAGAAACTCTAAGAAGCAAGGTGAGGAAAAGAAAGATTAATTCTGTGTCCTGTAGGGTTTGCTCTATGTGACTGCCGCTTGTTCGTCTTCTGAAAATAGGTACAAAAATTTAGAAAAATAGCCGAACTTGACCATGGCAAAAAGCATGAGTCGCAGATGTTGGTGATTTTTCGAGAGCTCATTGAATATTGAGAGATTGAATACGAGATTATAAACATTAGAAAGACGATGAAATGCTGCATCGAATGCTCCAAAGATCTCTTGAAAATCTTGATTCGGTGAAGTGTGGCGTTCGTTTGAAAAAGGCGACATTACTTTCGGAACGACCTAATAGAATTTAGTTGTTTGAAAAGGCAATTTTGGGAAAATTTGCAGCAGTCGAAATATTTTTCGGGAATTCACAATAATCAACAATTAAACTATCAAATCTTCAAAATCAACAGTTTTTTGCCATTATATCAGGTTTTCAATCGTCAATTATCTTTTTTCTTTTTTAGAATTTTCGTACGAAATTTGACCATCCAATGTTGCAAGCTCCACCCTTTAGGTCCATCCCCTTCCCAAGCCCCACCTATTCTCTCAAAGATCAAATTGAAACTATTTATTTCCGGAATGCATAGCATATCTCCTGTCCATATTCAAACTTTCGGCCAAACTTTTATAATAGCGGGTAGGTTTTTGAAAGTTCTATCCAGGGAATAGTAACCATTCTCCATCGCTTCCCTAAGTTTGATAATTTTAGACCTATTACGAGATTTTCCTCAGAGAAACTATAGAAGAGATCGAATCGTACTCCACCGGGGGCAGCCAACATGAACGATACCCTGTGCCAGCCATGTGCGTTGCGTATCAAATGTATTTCAAATTTTTTATTTACGCTATGACGACTTTCAAGAATTTGAAAAAAAGGCTAGGAGCTCGATATGCCCATTCTTACGGTTCGACACCATTTTCAATCCATTGAAGAACGTTTAGCTTTAAAAAATAACACTTTATGCGCGGCAAATTGACAACCGTAAGAGTACAGTATGCTTACTTCCAACTATCGTTCATCTTGGCATACACCCTACTCTACCTACAGAACTAATGTATGGAGCTGACAAAGTAATTACTAATTATATAGAAAACTTCCAATAAAGCTAATTTAACTTTGAATATTCTACAATTTCAGTTCGCTGTGCTCACAGCATTTTTACCCGTATATCTGCAACATTCATAGGGACACAGACCCTCAAACATGCATGCTCAGGCCAGAATACGGGCCAATTCAAGTGTTCAATAATTCTTCGAAAAAAAAGCAATAGAGCTGCGACGATTGAAAAACGTATGCAAAATTGAAACAGAACCTATGAATTACTGTAGACTGGTTGGATTCTACCAATTTCTTTATTAAGAGTGAAATGACGATATCATTGAAAAGATTTGATAAAAATGGCTGTGATTCTCGTGACAGCTTTCTGCGACTATCCTGTGCACGCATACAAGATGTGAGAACTGAAATAGCTGTGTAAAGTAAGACATAAGCATAAACTTTGATCTTGCGTACCCCGAACAACTAAGCCTTTAATTTTGGTGGAAGACGGTCTCCGACGTGTTAATCTTGGCGAAACCGTCGGAAATCCATAACTTCGTTCAAAAGATTTTTTCGTGATCGATTTTGATATTTGGAGAAGAAATTTCACAAAGATTCGAAAAAGCACCGAAAATTCAAAATCTACTCTTATAGGAATGGTTTTCAGTGAATTACCCCAACGCACAGTCGCGGCGATTCAATAAAAACCTTTTGAATGGAAGCAAATTCTAAACATTTGATGGTTTTTCGGATCCTTGTGAAATTTCTTTTTCAAAATCAAAATCCGAAAAAACTTTTAGATCATAGAATTTTCCAAGAGATCAAGAGATTGGAAAGTCAGGCTTTTTGATTTGAAAGGTTTTGGAAGATCCAAAGAGTTACGGAAATACGATTAAGAATATCCGGACAGCTGAAGTGCTTGAGGCGGTGACCAAGGTCGTAGGAGTCGGCAACCTATTTGGAAAATAGTGGAAAAAAATAGGTGATATTCTCTTAACAGGCAACGACGAGTCAAATCAGAAAAAGTGATCTTCTTCTGGTTACCGCAATTAATTTTCATGGTTTCTGAAAGCTTTCACGAACTTTCACATTGCAATAACTGTGATACAAAAAAGCACTTCAATTTCCATACTTCGCGCGAGATTTACGCGGCAAAAAGTGGAATTCTAATTCAGACCACTTTCTTTCATGTGCCTACCTCCTTTTCAGCTCAGAAATATACCAGAATCCTCGTTCAATGCGAGAGTTTCGAAGTTATTAAATAAAACTTTAACCTATCGAGATCTGTTGTCACGAACTCAAAGTGTGAAGCCATTTGACCCTGAAAAAGCGACAAATTCTTATTTTGGCATCAGAATTTATGCCTAGAATTTGCGATCTCAAAGGGTTTAATGATGGCACATAAGCCATCGGTTCAACAGCAAAAAATTTGTTGCTTATGTGATCACATAATATGAACGGTCGATCTGGAAACTCTTGTCACAATGAAATCCTTGGATTGAAAAGTTTTAGAACCCATCGGATTCATAAAGTGTCGAAAATTGAGAAGTAATCTTTCAGCATTTATTCTGAGAATCAAAGCTATTTTCATATAAGTATCAAGATAATGACATATATGAAGATAACTTTTCATAAAAGTAACACCATTTTTTCCTTCTCAGTTTTTGCGACCACCATTTGAATGTAAGTTCATGTCAATCGATGTTCGAATGGCACTGATTCAATATCGGAACTTCCACATGGTGTCAACTCTGTGTGCAGGTACACCTAAGCCGACTGAATGAGACATGTTCGCAGACGGTAAAGTAGCGCAACGTAGTGATTCGAGCGCTTAGACGCGTACAGTTCCAGAATTTACCAAACTAACACACATCTGAGCACCGTAATTGTTTACCCAAATTACATCATGATTTGGAGGAACAATTATGGTGCCCAAATCTGTGTTACTTTGGTAAACTGCTGTTACTATGCTCAAATTTCGAATTATTTTTCTCTGGAACCAATGAAAAGCTTCATGATTACAGAATATGCAGCTGCAGAGAAAATTATCGAAACCATTGTTGAAGATGGAACATCTGAGATAAATTTTTGGAGTATGTTTAAGCTATCAGCTTCATGTTGAATATATTATAATGAATATTCCTTCCATGATTACTTCGAAAATGGAAATGAAATTTGAATCAATCACTTCAACAACTCATTTTTGTAACTTTTCATTTTGCTTAAGTGTGCTATAGTTAAGCATAGGTTCTGTAAGGCATATATCTAATTTCTCAGCACTAAAGATTCAGTGATCGCTTGATTTCTTGCAAATGATCAGTGACGAGCGTCCAGTGTTCTGCTTTACCAGAAATCACGAAAAAGTACGTAGGTTGAACTTTCTTGAATTTCAAGTAGTTGAACTTTCATGCCGAACAATTATAATTTAACAGTAGGTCTAGCCAAAAAACCTATGCAATACTGCAGGAATTTTTTGGATCCTTGGTAAAAAAGAATAACACAAACTCTGAATCACCCATTGTCCGGATTCAATTCCCACCCGTCAATGAAATTACTCACGCAGATTATGGTTGGAACCGAAAATTTGTATTCGAAGATTCTATTCAAAATATTCGACTGTTCGAACATTCGAGTACTCGAATAATCGAATAATTGAGAGTGTGCGATTATTCGATTATTTAAATAGTCGAATAAACGAAAATGTCTTTATTCGAATAAGTCGTTCAGACATTTCGAAAAAATACTTATTCTAATATTGGAATATTCAAGGATTCTTAAAAGACAGTTATTCGAGTATTCGATCATTCGAAAAGGTTTGACCCGTTGTTCGAATATTCGAATAATCAACTATTGTGTCTGAATATTCGAATATTGCATCCGAATATTCGAAGGTATCCATTTATTCGTCTATTCGGGTAGTCGAATGATGAAGTTCGGTTATTCGAATACTCAAAAAATTCAATTTTGGAATGTGCCCATATTCGAATATTCAAATTCGAGTAATGTAAAAATCGGAATTTGAATAATAATCGTTCATTCGAAAATTTTCACAAACTATTCGTTGTTCGTTCATTCGATGAAAACTTCCATTCGTTACAACCATCGCGCAGAACATGATTTTCAGACTTTGAAAACGCTTTCTCGTTGTTCCAGCTGGTTCCAAATATCAAAGCTAAAGTTCAATTGGTTGAACTTCAAGCTGCTATAGCAAAGGCGGCACTTCCGGCGCAACAACGCGTTCATATCGTAAGATTTCAAGGCGGCAGAGATGATATATTACAAAACTCAAATTTGTAACCTTTTTAGAAACCGAAATGATTTTATGCTCACTTCTTCGCTAGAAAAATCTGATTCTTTCGCACCTTCAAAGGCAGATTTATAATGAATTTAGTTCAAATTTGAGCGGGATAGGTTGATTAGTCTTCCCGAATCTCTCCATTCCCGATGGACACCAAAATTCATGGAACGCTCAGTTTTTCGTAACATCAGAACTTTCGCAAACTTGCTCGAGAACGATTTTTCATTGAAAAAAACCCCGAAACTTGCGCTTGGAAGAGATACGAACATTTCAAATGAGGCTCTGCTCTTCATTACCTGCCCTCCAAGCCAAAATTGAGGATTGCTCAGTTTTTGTAGCAATTTTCTCAGCAATGTACATGAGAAAGTGACTTCTGATGATTTTCTTGAAACTTGCGCAGAAAGGGGGTGATGAGCCTTTTTCAAATATGCCTTTATTTCAGAATCTCGAGATTTACTCCCTTCGAAACCAAAATTGATGGGATGTCCAGTTCTTCGCTGGAAAAAATCAGAATTTTGAACATTTTACTTCAAAGCCAGATTTGTGATAAATTTTGTTGGGATTTGTGCGCAGGCTGGTTGTTCTTCTCAAATTTATCCCCTCTTCCTAAACCAGAATTGCTGGCACGCTCATAAAATTTTGATTTTTCGCTAAAAAATCAGAAACTTCCGCAAACTTGCTCGAAAATGAATTTATGATTCGAAACTTGCGCGTGAAAGAGACATGGACATGGAATGAGGCTCTGCTTGGCAGAACAAATCTTACCTGCCCTCGACACCAAAACTGATGAAGCTCATCTTCATTGAAGTATCAAGTTTTCCGCAAACTTTCTTAAAACGAGTTTTTGATGATTTCGTCAAAAATTGTGCAGAAAAGGGTGATTAGTTTTTCCGAATAAGGCTCTGCTTCGCGAACCTCAAGTTTTGCCTCCTTCTAGACCAAACCGGTGAAAATGCTGATCCTTGCTGAAAACCAAGCGATTTTTGAGCACTTCCCCTTTAGGAACATTTGATGCATTTTCTTGAGATGTGCGCGCACGATAATTGTACTTCCCAATTTTTAGAATTCCCAAATCTCTCCCCTCCCCCTTCAAGACCATAATTCATGGAATGCTAGGTTTTTTCTTTGAACAATCAGATTTTCGCAAATTTGCTCAAAAAATAATTTTCCATAGTTTTCTCAAAACATGCATAAATATGGATTTCCTAAAAGGAAGCTGAACACATTCTATATGCGTAGAGTGAAGGTAACAGAAAGCCATTGAGCGACTTGAAAATGTAAGGTCGTCTTGCGAGTGGACAAGCCGAAATAAAGATCGATAGCTGGAGTGATTCCGTACACAACCATTTCAACTGCCATGGTACGTTGCTTTTTCAACACATAGCAAGTGCAGCAACAAAATCGATAAAGGGTAGCCGATAGGTCATCGATAATTTTGAAATTTAATGATTTTGTGATCAGCGTGCACACATACACCCCTATGCCAATTTTTAGCCGCTTAGCTCAAAGTTGAAAAATATCTGCTCCGTCGCAGGACCGATAGTGCAAGCGAATCTCTCGCCGGCATAATGGCTGCTGGCCTCTCCTCTCGCCATTAGTGAGCGCGTTATATTTTCGCATTCCTCTTTCTGGATTCCTTCAGCAACTGGACCCTCCGTCACGCTGGGATTAAGGATAGGAGGGACGCAGAAAACTCTGCCGTCGCGCTTGGAAGGATCCAGTGTATATTATAGTAAATATATACAGAGTGTCCCAAAAAGATGTGCACACTGTTTGATCGTTAATAACTCCCTTGCTTTCATGTCTTTTGCCGAGTTTGGAGTACCATTCTGTAAAGCGAGGGTAACTTAGGGCCGCATGCACTAACCTCCTCGCTGGGGAGGGGATCGCAGCTTGAAAAAAAAGCTTTATATTTCGAAACTCCAGATACCTGGATTTCACGTTGTATACCTACAATACCGCTCTCAGAACGTGCAAAATTTCCGTGAATGTCGCGGAAATCCCGGAATTCCGCGACATTCACGGAAATTCCGGGAATGTCGCGGAATTTTCGGAATATCGCGACATTTCCGGAATTTCGCGAAATTCCCGGAATGTCGCGAAATTCCGGAAATGTCGCGAAATTCCGAAAATTTCGCGGTCCTTCGCGGAATTCCGGGATTTCCGCGACATTCACGGAAATTTTGCACGTTCTGAGAGCGGTATTGTATCCGTAAGTATTCCTACTATCCTTCACTATGAACATGTTGAACAGGAGCGAGAAGCTGTACGAACCGCATTTTCCAACTTTTGTATGATCCCTGATGATCCCCGGCGCTTTTCTTTAAAGTCATTTTTCTTTCTCCAAAATTAACGAAAACCTTCCAAAGTTGTACTGAACATCTAACACAACAGTGCTAAGCATGTTGCTGATGAGAACAAATGCGTTTTTGAAAAGTCGAATTTTTCGGTAAACCTCAAATTTCGACCTGTGGATGATCGAAAATTTCTTGACTTCAAAACATCATTTGTTCTTATCAGCACATGCTTAGCACTGTGGAGTTAGATAATCTGCACAACTTTGGAGATTATTCGTTAACTTTGGAGAAAGAAAAATGACTTTGAAGAAAAACGCCGGGGATCATCAGGGATCATACAAAAGCTGGAAAATGCGGTTCGTACAGCTTCTCGCTCCTCTTCACCATGTTCATAGTGAAGGTAGTAGGAATACTTACGGGTAGGTACACAACGTGAAATCCAGGTATCTGGAGTTTCAAAATATAAAGCTTTCTTTTAAGCTGCGATCCTCTCCCCGCGGGGATGTTAGTGCATGCGACCCTTAGATTTACAGTGTGGAGCGAATTACCAATCACACTTCGTTACTGTAGGATCACGGTATGAACTTTCAGCATACAGCGTCACTGTGGAATAAGCCTTTTGATGAAATAATTTCGAAAAAATTCAAAAATTTGTGTAGTAAGGTTTTTCAGACGTGCTAACTTCATAACATAACTTTCCACCAGTTTTTCGAGCTTTCTTGATAGCGTATTTACATTTCTGACAAACATCGGAAAATCACTTGTTACCCTAAATCTGAAATAACTCATGAAAGAAACAGTATAGTGACGTGCAATTGTCATATTTAGAATCAGCAACTTCGAATAACCCCGTTAGGGTTCCTGGCTTGCTTGGCTTTCTTTCTGAGGCAAAATACCGCTTTCAATGGCTTAAAACCCTCCTCGAAATTCCTACCGTAATCCTACAGTAATGAAGAGCTGCTGATAAGTCGCTCCATACTGTATCTAAGTTGAACCTCGCTCTACAGAATGGTATCCCAAACTCGGCAAAAGACATGAAAGCAAGAGAGTTATTAACAATCAAACAGTGTGCACATCTTTTTGGAACACCCTGTATAAAGTGCGGTTCATAATTATACGAACACCCCAAATTTTGGAAGTTCCTGGACTTTTTGACAGAAACTCAAAAAGCCGTCGGTACCACGCGATAGAACACAGCCGAAAACGGTATATGATCCATAAGAATGGAAATAGATGTCAATTTTAGGAGTGTTTTTGCGCCTAATGCGAATTTTTAGCGGTTCATAATTATGCGAACACCTCAAACAAAGGTCCATTTTCCATTCAAGATTGCAATCATATGAGTCCAAATTTTTTGCAAAGTTACAGTAACAAAGTCTGACATATCTGCTACACACTGAACCCAGTGCAGTTCAAAAAGGGGACCGTTACTTTTTCAGAAGGCTCTAAATGCCTTTGAATGAATGCGCTCCAAAAACATTCGTTCTTCTGTGGTTAACGCGCTCTAATTAGTTTCTACCTAAGCTATGAGATAAACTAAGCTCTTTCGATAGGTATTTTGTTTGACTCTTGGAAAATCTTTGCGTTTTCGTGCCGTTTTTCAACCAAGTTTCAACCCTACCACAGGGTTAGCACGATTTTGAGCCTCAAAACTCAGCTTCTTTCTTGCGCAAACATTCGATATGAAGCCGCTGCATTGTTTGCGTGATGATGTTTCTATGCCAAAGTTTTTGGGTTTTTTGTAGAACTGATCTTGAGGCTGTGGAGCTACAAACCAAATAAAGGTGTGATTAAAGTAGTAAAAACAGTGTTTTTGGTGAAATGACGTCTGCGTGGTCAAAACAAACGCTCAACACTGCTGATTTTTTCTAGCCAAATATACAGTCTTGTGAACATATACATACTATGTGCTTACTCCATTGTACGGCTTGAGAAGCTGAGTTTTGAGGCTCGAAATCGTGCTAAATCTGTGGTAAGGCTGGAACTTGGTTGAAAACGGCACGAAAACGCAAAGATTTTCCAAGAGTCAAACAAAATACCTATCGAAAGAGCTTAGTTTATCTCATAGCTTTGGTAGAAACTAATTAGAGCTCGTAGACCACAGAAGAACGGATGTTTTTGGAGCGCATTCACTCCAAAGGCATTTAGAGCCTTCTGAAAAAAGTAACGGTCCCCTTTTTTTGAACTACACTGGGTTCAGTGTGTAGTAGATATGTCAGACTTTGTTACTGTAACTCTACATAAAATTTGGACTCAAATGATTGCAATCTTGAATGAAAAATGGACCGTTGTTTGAGGTGTTCGTATAATTATGAACCGCTAAAAATTCGCATTAGGCGCAAAAACACTCCTAAAATTGACATCCGTTTCCATTCTTATAGATCATATACCGTTTTCGGCTGTGTTCTATCGCGTGGTACCGACGGCTTTTTGAGTTTCTGCCAAAAAGTCCAAGAACTTTCAAAATTTGGGGTGTTCGTATAATTATGAACCGCCCTTTATATCAGTGGCGTGCCGAGGGGGGGGGGGGGGGCGGGAGGGGACGCTCCCCCCCCCCCCCCGAGAACGGCTCGCGAAATTTTCTGCAATTGTAAATAATCAAAATAATTAAAGTTTTTAAAAAATTCATTTTAGCTTTACAAAAAAAATTTTCGGGGGCGTGGCTTACGCCACGCCTCCTTTTTCTGAAATTTCGGGGTTCTGAGCCCTCGAAAATTTTAGGGAGCATACCAAAAAAATTTTCGGAGTGTGTGGCTGACGCCACGCACCTTCATCGGAAAAAATTTTTGTCGTGCCCCCCGCCCATCGAGCGAAAATTCTGGGTACGCCACTGATATACAGGGTGCGGCAAAAGTCTGGGAGCCTAAATTTGCAGAACCGCAATTACAAAGGTACTTATGGTTTTGATCCCAATTTTATGCCACATGATGCTGCGTTCATCCTCTACAGAATACACTTTATTTGACTGGAAATGGTTTCCATATGTTTTTGTAAGAATGGAAATTACCAAAGTAGTGCTTTTGCAAAGCGAAAAAACCAGAATTTTTGGTATTTACAATTTTTGCTGTAGCTAGAGATGCTGTTAATATTCTACAAAACTTCGATGCATACAACATAGAAGAGGCTTTGCGCTATTGTATCCTTGTTTTGTTTTGCCAGGAGCTGTTCTTGCATGAACGGAAAATAATAGTTTGCGAACAGGGCCTGGCACCAGCTGGCACGGGGCAAGCTGGATATCGTTTTTGGGGCAAAAAGCAAAGGGGGTTTCGTTTTTGTGGGCGAAGACATACGCAAAATTGGCGGCGACGACCTTTTTTTTTTTTTTTTTTTTTTAGTCGACGTTTCGTTTTTTGGGGGATTTTGGGGATTTTTTTAGGATTTTAGAGGGGATATCGTTGAGGATCAAAGGGGACTTCGTAAAATTTCCCAAAAGTCAAGGGGGACTTCGTAAAAATTGGCAAATTTCAAAGGGGACTTCGTTTTCAAAATTCCCTGGTGCCAGCTCGTGCCGAGCCCTGTTTGCGAATGTTACCTACGTGCCAGTAGAAATCCGTCTTCAAAACAAATTCAAAAGCTATGCTCAACAGGCAATGGAACCAAGGCTGTATTTTTTGTATACGTCTTCCAAATTGGAATCTATTGAAATTCGGCCATGGGAACACTTTTTATACTTTTTAAACGATATTTTTGAGTTTTTATTCGCGCAAATGTAGCCAAAATTCCAGTATGCGACGTACACATGCTTCAAATTGAAAATCCAATATTTTTATTCCTAAGCAATGTAAAAAATTCTTTTGGAAGTATGTTGTAGACAAAAGTTTGCTCTATCATTTGTCAAGGTAAAAGAGGCAGTTATTATGAACACGTGGGGCGAATTCCATTACGACTACCTGCGTGCCATGACAGGTGGACTTGCCAAGATTTTGTAGGGCTGCGTGGAAGCCAAAAGAAACAGTTTCGCAATTCAAGAACTGGGCTGTATCTGCAATGGTTCGAATTATGTGTGCACCAAAATTTTCGTTTCTAGGTACTTCCCTTCTCGTTTTGTACAAAAAGTACTAGGCTCCCAGACTTTTGCCGCACCCTGTATATACATACCGTACGGTCACGAAAGAAGCTTGCTGTGTAAATTGGGCTCGATTTCCGTAATCGGCATGTCAAATTACCTCTACGAGTTCTCGTACCATTATTCACTACATTTTTAAGTGTTATTTAGCGTCTAAAAAGCGTAATTTCCAAATTAACTTGATCACAAAACTAAAAGTCAGCTTTTTTTTTGTATTCGTAACGGGATGATACTTTCTATCAGTTTATGGAAGAAATCAGACTCCATATCGCTTTCATAGACTGGATTAGGAAGTACAGCCGAAATTTCAACCACGGCGTTTTCCACCATGAGTGCTTCAACTCCCCCAGTCACTACAAAGACAAACAAGTCGTGAGCTCAAACACCTATTGTAGAATCTTCGAGATTTGTGCTAGCGAGTCACATGAAACTAAGATGGAAAAGCTTCTTCGGTGATAGAGTGATCGGGTCAGGCACAACCCCTTAAAGGCAGTGGCTCGGCAAATCTCGACCTAGTCAAATTTTCGCTTACCTGGGGTTATTCAATACGCTGATCACGAAAATCCACTTTAGAGAGCTCGAAACCGGCGAAAACGAGCTTTTTTCAACCCCCTTTCCTTCAAAATTGGACGAGTGGAGCAAGGCTGATGACGCTGAATCGTTGCGGGCCCCAGCGATTATAGCATTGCGGCGGGCAGCCTCCAGTGGTGAGAAGGAAGTTGCCAACTCGTCCGGGTGCGTGTAAGATTGGCTTGCGCGTGTAAATTTGAGAGCTATTTTCTCGGCAGGGAAGGCATGCTGTGCAACCGGGATCGCACTGTTTTCATACTTGAACGATAAGGAACCTACTGCGTTAACATTCTGGGTTGTCAAGTTTTGCCGATCCACTGCCATCAAAGGGTCATGCTACCTGAGCTTTTATAGCCTTGTGCCTGTCCCGCAAAGGCGTCCGGACTAGATTGGGGTTTTGGAATTTTACTGTTACGCAAAAGTTGCTTCCCTGGCATATTCTCAAGCCCATTAGCGGCACGTGTTGTAGAATCGCTAGCGAGAAAAATGCTCCGGAAGCTGGGAGAGTTACGCCACAATCGGAAGATCCCGCCCACCCCTATAAATCTTCAAGACGTAGGGTCCTTCCACGGCTCTGCATCACCTCGTCGGCAAACGTCCAAATTCAAAATTAGGGGTTGCTATAGCCCGTCTTTGACATTTCCGTACCCCGCAAGTTGCATTTTTGGGACCAGCGGGAAGGATAAGCCCAAATAAGAGAAAAAAAATTTCGTTAAATTCTGCCCGGACACTGCCTTCAACATGTCTTCAAAAACCTAGAAATCGGTCCATTCTTGGTACGAATATTGAGCTCATAACTTCAGTTTGCTAGGAAATTGGGAACCAGGCATTCTACCTTTAGGGAAACCATGGCCCTTTAGATAGGCCCACTTGGCCAAAATAAGCCATCAAATTATCTGTCGTAAAGTGCACTCACAGCAAATCGCGCGTACAGCCGTCAAATATGCAAAAACTTTAGAATAGGATTATGTTCCAAAGAATGTCACATTCTGTGTATGGGTCGTTTTCAAACGTCTTATGCCCAGAGTCAAGCGTGGGGTGCGGCACGCCACACCTGGGGGGTCGTACTGAGGAGTCAAAAAGGGAGGGGGTCGTAGTTGGGTAATCTGATAATAGTGATAACATCATATTTGTATCATATCCATAATTAGCATGTCAATCAATCCCTGTAGACAAAGTGTGAGCGAATTCTGAAGATTCAAGATACTAGGCTACTTAAATGAAATGATCAAATTCCAATATGGTTAACTTTGTGTCAAAGGTGAAATAGCTAGCTATTTTTGCACTCAAGACAAAGCACTATTCCTTCCTTGTCCACTTTAAAAATATCGCTTCAAAAAACCTCCTTATTGTGGAATTAAACCAATCAAAATCTCGTTTTTCCCACTTTTCGCCGATCGTGTGCCACACCCCTTGCTTGATTCTGCTTATGCCTGATCTCTTGCTTAGCTCTTGTCATTTTTGTCCATTTCCACCTATTTCGTAACGGCAATTTCTTGTCAATTTACGGCATAACGTTTCTTCGTTAATCGTATTTGAAGGTACTAAACCGTCTCACTCGCGTATCAGTTGATTACTTATGTAGGGAAAGATCCACTTCATTATGCATTTGCGTGTAGATTCATCATCTGTGTTGTCATTCCATAAGTGAATTGTCCCTTCCACAGTTGCTGCTACCCTCGGCCTGAGCCTCTGACTGCAGCACGTATGGTTAATACGTTGGCAACATGCGACAACTTGGCAGGATGTTTTGGCTAACAGCCCCAGAATCAATATGTTACTGCATGTTGTCAGCCACGGATGCCGTGAGTGAGAGTCGCAAACAGGGGTAGTAGCAACTGTAGGAAGGACGATATGTATCGTCTGCGAACCAGAGAAGTTCCCATAGGTACCACGTCATCTCGCTGCCTTTCGCAATTTGAACGTGTTAATTTCGGGCACTTCCGTTGAAATCTCAGAAGAAACGTGTCAAAAAGAGCGAAAGGCAGCGTCGCACCACGTATGCACGCTGGTTCACATGGGAACCTCTCTGGGGCGCAGACGGTAGGTATCGTCCCCTCCACAGCTCGTGCTACCCTTGTGGCGTCGCGGACGTGCCACGTGTGACTAACACATTGGCAACGCTGGCAGCAACACGTTGGCAACATGCAGCAACATGCTGGCGTGGCCAAAATGTTCTGCCAACATATTGGGGCATGTTGCAAACATGTTGTTGCCACGTTGCCAACATGTTAATGGCACACTTGGCAACTAAGACGCAGACCAAGGGTAGCACGAGCTGTGGTGGGAACTATACCTATCATTCATTCTATGACTAAGAGATTTGATCAATAACTTCATGAATGAGTTCAAACGCATTTCGGTCAATTATTATATCGTCTGCGTCCCAGAGAGGTTCCCATAGGTACCACGTCATCTCGCTGCCTTTCGCACTTTTGAACGTGTTAACCTAGGGCACTTCCGTTAAAAACTCAGGAGAAACGTGTCAAAAAGAGCGAAAGGCAGCGTCGCACCACGTACGCACGCTGGTTCACATGGGAAACTCTCTGGGGCGCAGACGGTACTATTAAAATTCGTGAAAGAACGTGTTCAAGCCAGCGTTGTTCAACGAGCTCAAACATGTTCTTCCACGACTTCTAAAAGTAAATCGACCAAAATGCGTTAAAGCTCATTCATGCACTTGTTGATGAAATGAACGCAAAGCGTGCTCGCGTCTCCTAGTCAGAGAATGAATGATATTTAAGCCGACAAATGAAATGAACCTCCCCCCCCCCCCTCCCCTCTCCCCCCGTTTACTGTTGCGGAAATGCAATCAGAGGTTTTGCTGTATAATATCGGGTACAAAAAAAACTAGATAGATACCCACATGCTCGCTGCTCGTTTCCGGTTTGCCGCATGCGGCAAATCGGAAACGGCAGGCACCCTTCCTAGGCGCACCCCTCCTCACAGGTGCGATAGTGTGAGAATTTTCTCACCCCCTCTTCACCCCTGAGCCGGGACCAAGGTGACCCCCTTCACCAAAAGCCGAGAAAAAATCAACAGTGAGGTAAGGTCAAGCAAAGGAGATATTTGTACGTGGATTGTTCATGTATAGGAAAGGAGGAGTCTGTTGAAAAAAGTGCTTGGTGACGGGTGTGAGTAGTGAATTCTGGAGATTTTCGAGTTTTTGACATAAAAAAAATTCGTAACTTTTTTAGATGAATATCTTTCACGGCGACATGGTCACCCTTAGAACCGCCTCCCTCTCCGCTTTCAGAAAATGTATACTTTGCCTGGGGTCCGTTAGAAAAAGTGCCGGGTGAAGGGTGGGTGAGACTTTTATAATGGGAGTGCTCAAGTACGGGAGGCGTGCAAGTGGTACCCGACTGCTGCCTCAGCCAGCCGCCAGAGCTCCCGGCAAGCCGCTGCAAATATTACAATAATTACGCTCGTCGTCTAAAACTCTTGTCGAGAGGTTTTTTCGCACCTCGTCGCTCTGAGGTGCGAAATCAGCCTTAGGAAAGCGTGATATCCTCGAAATCTATATCATTTTGAACAGCAGAGAAAAGCTATATTTCATTGAGAACTGTATGAGTCGAATACAAAACTACACCGCAAATTTTCCAAAAAATACAAACAATTACAAAAATGAATGAATAGGAAATCATACAGCTTTCTGTCACAAATTTTGAAATCAAGGTACAATAAATAAATATCCAAATATCCATTGACGCTGTAGTTTCAAGGATCCTTGTTTTCCGATGAAGAATTCTTAGACATCAAATTCACTTTTCTATGAACACATCAGAATCCAAAATTCGGTCTTGATGAAGGATTATCAGAGGTCATTCTTTCAATTTTAAGCTTTTATTATTTGCAAAGAGTTGTGAATTTCGAATTTTTTCATCATTATCTTAGTTTCTCAAAATACCTAGAGAAGTCAACTGTGTAGATATTAAAATAGTACATGCTTCTTGGTGGTGTTCCCTTTTATATCAGCAGATGTGGCATATTTTCATCTTTTATCATTGACCTATTCAATTTGATTGAGCTACAGTCGAGTAGATTTAGCGGTAAATATAGTGTGCTTGCACAGAAGGTGAAATGCGGTAAAATTGGCGCGTGAAGAAATAGTTTCGACTGTGACGCCGGCCAATTGCGCGCGCAAGATACCCGCGGTACTGAAGTGGCTACTTGTTCACGCGCAAATTTCACCGCATTTCACCTTCTGTGCAAGCAGACTATATTCACCGCTAAATCTACTTGACTGTACTTTGCCTTATTTAGCTCGCTTAACATCACCATGTTTAAAATGATCATTTTGGCAGAGTTTTATTTACCGCTATGTCCATGACATTTCCCTGTAGTTGTTCTCGTCCGTTCTTCGACGTAAAAGCAAAAAGAAAAAATTTCTATAAATTTAAAAATTCCTATATTTTTCTGCTTCTGCTTCCAACGAGTTTTTGAAGTGCTTTGGTTTTGTGATAATCTTCCCTTAGAGAAACCCTCCTCTGTCTACCTTTGTTTATTTGCATGTTTCTCAAAAAACATGAATTTTCTGCTTTTCAAAATGTTACAGATATCGAGGATAACACGCTTTCCTGAGGCTAATATAGCACCTCAGAACAACGAAGTGCGAGAAAACCTCTTGGCAAGGGTTTTACACGACGAGCGTAATTACTGTACCATCTGCAGCGGCTTTGCCGGCAGCTCTGGCAGCAGTTGGCTGCCTGGGTACCTTGCTACGCACCCCTATAAATTCTATAATTCTGAAAAGTGCTCCGGGCTCAGACAAAGGTTAAAGGCGTTGTTCAGGTCAAATGGAGGTGGAGGGATTTTGGCGTAGTGCGGGAGCACGGCCCATGACTAATGCAACAGTTCATCCGATTGAAAAAAGGTGGATTTTCAAGAGAGAAAATCGCTTCGGAAAAAAGGGGCGATACACTAATTGCGCCTCCTTGACAGGTTTTGATGCGGTTGATACATTAGATCTACAGCATTCTCAAGTCAAAACTTGTAAAGGAGGCGGGATTAGCGTACCGCCCTTTTTCCCCTTTTTTCTGGAAGCGATTTTTTCGCTTTAGAACTCAGCTTTTTTGATTGAACTTGAACTGCTGCATCAGTCAGGAGCTCTACTCCCTCACCTCGTCAAAATCCTACTACCCCAGTTGATCGACAATGCCTTTAAGAAAATGAGATCGTCAATGCTGCTTATGCGACGCATGCATGCATGTATCGCCGCCATTGCCACTATTTTATGATTGCCCTATACGTTCTATATGCACATGTAAAATATGTGCACTAAAGATGAATGCTGATGATGATGTGCACTAGTTTATAGCTAACGGCATAAAAATATCGTTAGCTATGAACTAGTATACAGTTTATAAGGAAGCACAACTATCATGCACCGAATTAGCATGCAACAGCTTTTGTGCATAGCACTACTGCTGGTAGATTTTTTGAATTTTCTATTTTTGGTGAAGTTTACAATATGTTTCTCACTTTAAGGCTGCTGCGTTCCCATCTTTGGAACTGCAATGTATTTTCTCCGATCAGACCCCAGGCCTGCCTGAAAATATACAAAATGAAGTGCTCAAGCTCATCAATAACCGTCGAGAAAAATTAGCCAAGGGAGAGCAGATAAACGGTGCTTCAAGGATCTTGCTGCCGGCAGCAAAGCAGATTAGTTTTGTGGTCAGTTTCACAGATGCACATTTGGATTATGCACCGCAAATTTGACTTCAGTCGAAAGTATTTATGAATCTTTGCAAAGAAATGGGAGGGGGGGGGAGGGGAGCCAACATGAATGATAGATTGTGCAGCCGTATGCGTTGCGGTTAAATCTTTCCCAGTTTCTGTATTCACGCTATGATGTTTCCGAAAAAAAAAAACCGGGAGCATAATGGGGCCTAATCCATAGACTTCAACACCATTTTTGATCCAGCAAAGGACGAACACGGCATATTGACAACCCTAAGACTACAGTAAGCTTATTTGCAGCTATCGTTCATTTTGGCACACATTCTCTGTGCATGTGTAGTACATATTTATAGGGATAAATCTATTTTTCCTATATACGGTTCAAGCCGCGTTTGTTTGGTGACTCATAAGGTAAGGTGGGGTTAGGCGCCCAACAGCTGATTACATGAAGGATGGAATGGTGAGGGTTTTAATCAAAAACAGAAATCTTTAAAGAAGAAAAAGCATTAGGCCGGCAGTTGTATCACCAATAAACCCCACAGCAGCCATTGCAGAGGTGTTAGCAACATGCCAAAATTCATCTGTATGGAGCTTTATCAAGTTTCGAAAGCTTAAACCGTTCCCGTACACCTACCCTAAGCTCACTGACAATCAACATGTCATTGTAAACGTGTTGAAAACTGTTATGAAGTTATGAATTATGGAAACTGCTATACGCTAAATGCTAGAACGCTATAAACTGCTATAACTGCAAAGCTGCTAAATTGCTCATCTGCCACAATTTCTAATCCTATCGTTTCAAAGCGTCAGTTTCAACCAAGGCTCGTACTTGAAGATGAAAATGATCAAACTGTTTCCCGCAAGAAAGTAGTGTTCTCTTTTGACTTGCGCTACAAACTACGTTTTACATCCCTTCCAGTAATTATATTCAGAATTATACCAAAATTCCAACAATCACTTTCCACATCTTGTGTGCTTTCACTACATGAACTGCTACAAAGAAGCAAGGTCGAATAACCTCCAACTTGTTGAATCTGTGTTGCTCTATGCTGATGTAATATGAAACAAGCTTATTCTCAAATATTATTGGGGTAAGACACAACCCTTCAATCAAACTACGTTACCTGAGCTTTTCCAGCTTTAGCTTGACCCTCAAGGCATATCGGCTGAAAATTCGTCACCGGTTCTTATACTGTACAATTACCCTAGTTTCACGAATACAAGACGCAGCTTTTCAAGCGAGCCGCTCAAACGCCTCATTGTGTTTCGGAACACGAAAGTTATGCCGTACGATACCCTGAGGCAATACGTAGCACTGTGTAAGGTCCTTTGGTCACGAAATGTTTTAATGTGTTCAGACTGGTCGAATGCAGAAAAAAACCAAGTCCCTGAACTCGTGAAATTAGGGTATGTGCAGTCGCTGAAAATTGGATATGGACCTCAAAAAGTAAGAAATTCTAAATGGAATTTGCAGCTACTCCATGACGGGGAGGAAAGAGTAGGGTTCAGGTTGACGTTCAAAGAAGAGAGGTGGTTTATAAAGGCTATATGTCGTAAGGCGCGGATCGTTTGCTAGGCTGGCATCCAACTAAAAGCAAGGTTTCGGCGTTAAATACTTTGCAGTTTTATGAGCAATGGGTTCCCAGATTTTATTTTTGAAGAATGGGGCAAGGAGAAGAGACGACACCCTAAAAAAAATCAAACTCGTTCAACATTTCAAAAGGTGGTCAAAATGATTCAATTGTCAAATAATGAAAATTGGTAATAAAACTTTGGACTTTCAACCCAATGTGTAACCAACTTTGTGCAAATGTTCGAAAGCCATTTGTAGAGCTTGCTCGGCTCTGTTATCCTAGAGCTCTTTGAGGAGTGAAAAAATGTGGAATTTATTGGGATGACATGTGAAAACGGATGGAACTTCTAAAACAACCCAAGAATTTCCTTCGTTTAGCCAAAATCTCAAGTCGTTGATATATAATAAGTATAGAATTTTGGAGAAGAGATTACGCTCCACATACTCTCTCAGTTTGAAATTGATATCACTCTTTGTGTTGCCGTTACGGTCCAAAATCTGGCTCAAACGCTACGCGCATCATCGATGATTCTGCACACTATTACCACTTGTTTGATCGGACAGGAGGAGACTGTTCCAAGCCAAACTCATCTTAGTCCAATCTCCGAAACCTCGCCTACTTGTAGGAATTGGATTCTTTTCACGCCTTCTTGTAGGAATCAAAAAGGGAGTTTTCTTTGATGTTCTGAAAAGCAAATTGAGGAACACCGTTTCTCGCGTCCTCTATATAACGCATGCACAGGGTGTCGCAAAATATATCCCTATCGTATAATCGTTAATAACTCTCTTGCCTGATTGTTTTTTGGCACTTGCGTAAAGGTACGTCCTCTGGATCTGGCTTAAACTTAGATTCACAGTTTGGAAAGGGTTACTAATCGCTTATTGTTAATGTAGGACTACTTTACTACCTTATAGCGTATGGTTCTATTATGAGACGGGCCTCCTGAAAAGAGTTTCCGAAAAGTTTGGAAAATTGTGCAGTGAGAAAGTTACTTGCTTCGAACTGTCAAAGTTCTATTTACTATTTTTCATCAATGAATCGCTGAAATTCTAATGCCTAAATTACACTTTGTAAAAGCTTTACACTTCTCACATAGAAAGTCCAAAAAAGTAGTAGAGAATGGTCAACGCTACTATAAGCTCTTTGTGTTCGTTTTATTGGGATTACCATTATACATAAACAATTTTGGTGAAAACTTACAAGGTGTGGAGTGCTCTGTGGTATGAAGGAGCATAAACTATGCTGGTTGAAAAACGTCTCAGAAAACACGCATACGGGGAGGGGGGGGGTTGCGGCCCAGCGCACACATTCAAACAGCCTTTCGGTCTAAAAAATAAAAAAACACTTATGATTTATAAGTTGGCCTTTGTTAAAAAAAACAATTTTTTGAAATTACTGGATTGAAATATTCATCTTCAACAATGAGATGTTTATCCTTATTTATCTTCGATAAAGTTTTAGAAGTGGAGCTGTCAACTGGAGGAAGAAGCAGCAGCTGCAATCAAAGCTTGTCCGAGAAGTGAGCCTACAGTACCATTTGGGAAGACAGCATTCTTTAACTTGTAAGTTTTTAAGACACAACTTCTTGGTTGTGCGTCATATCCTGGAACTTCGGAGACATGGAGTTCGTGTCGTGAAATTTCAATGCAAAATTCAAAATATTCAGCTACCTAAAAATCAGATTTCCTTTCAAAAATGTCCTGTAGCTTCAAACTTGGTCAGGCATATACTATCTACATCAAACATTCATGTATACAAATTATTTTCTCGCATAGCAAGTGAGAAAATGAAACTTGGCATGCTTCAGCAAATGCAATGCTGAGCCCTTCTGCCATAGGTAATTCTTCAATAAGATCTTAAGATTCTTCAATACAACGAATCTTTAGAAGTACAACCACAATTATCGGTTTTTTGCAAGGGCTAATTTCCGAGAATTATTGAATTTAGGTCAGGTATAAGTGTTAGCTATTTTCATACCTAATGTGTAGCGGGTTTACATAAGTCTTACTTTAATATTTATTATATATGGTTATATACAAAAGGGGAAGAGGGCACCGACTAGTGCCGGCGGCCGGAGGTCACTGCTAGAGTTGGCTGTCTTCGGCCAACCTCCTTCTCGAGCAGCTGTTGTTGCAGCTAGCTTCGTCCCGACATTAGCATTCCGAAATAAAGGCGATATTGCATTGCATACTAAATTCTCGCTCTCATTCATTGTAAAAATGCAGTACGTGTATATGAATGTTTGATATGGGGAATATACGTGACAAAGTTGAAAGTCCTCAGGATCTTTCTGTCGGAGATCTGATTTTTAGGTATTTATTTTTTTGGATTTTTCTTCAAAACTTCACGTGGACCAAACTTTTTGCGATCATTCTAATGCAGTCCTGTAGAGGTGCTTTGCTCCATCGAATGATACTCTTCTGCCGCGATCGCGTAAGGAACCTGCATCAATTTCTGGACAACAGAATAACTATAACAAGGACACCGATTGCTTGTGCTTCACACCAAAAGTTTTTAACTTTTTGTTGTACGGCAATCACATGTTCGCAATTAAGATGACAACTGCGAAAGTTGATTGCATGCTTTCAGCGGCTTACGACATACGGTCTAGTTTTTTCGTAAGTATTGCTGCAGTCTTTGCCTTCCCCATCCTGGACTTTGGCCGCAAAAACCTTTGGTTCGTAGGCTTGTGGTGTCCATGACTGAACGGCAAGGATAACATTCTGTGTATTAACACATACAATTTGAAGTTTTTGCTTGCGGAACAATGTCAAATCTGAGGCAACAGTGCGTAGAGACTGATCAGTGGAGGCGGTCCTCACTTATCTTGTCTAATGTAGCAAAAGAGTAAATAGGTGGTAGCGATTGGTAAAAATTACGTTCAGCTACTACATTGCATACAAGGAGAAGGAGTTAATACCCTGGATGCAGAGTACCTGGTTGTACCCTATCGATGTATCCGAATTTCATTCTTCAGCTTTTGATAACGAAGTTGTAAGATATGTGGCTTCTTATGAGCTGCGAGCATACGCAAACGTGAGTACCTTATTGAACAAATTAATTTGTAGCCTTATCTACGAATATTGCAGCTTGTACGCGAAGACACAACTGAAATTGGTTGTTTTGAAACAAAATGTCTTGATGCTAAGGGATACGGACCAATCACGATATACTGCCTAACTAATCGACCGTGGGTTTTTACAGCATCTTTCCTCAACTAGCTTGGTTTAGTGCAGGATTTTGTGCAAGAATAATGGCTTAGTGCAAGATACGCCTGTTCTGATGTTACTCATAACTCTTCTTAGAATTTAAAAAAACACATAACATTTGAAAAACCTTTCCTTGCTTTTTGTACATGATTTCAAATTTAAAGTATTTTGCCCATTGAAACCACACAACTCTAAATTCGTAGCACTGAAGAATGGTGATCTGAGCTCGGTTCAGTATCGATATTTGGGCTTTTACCTCTGTTTTCGTAACTCACATCGAAACGACTCTATGTAAGTGCAATACTTGTATACTTTCTTTTCAATGATAATAGAACTAGCCAGCTTTCCCGGTTCCGCCCGGCCCAGTCAAAAGACTATGATTAAGGTCCCATACCTATCCCTGTACAACCTTTCCCCGTGCCCACTTTTAGGTAGCAATTCCCTATGCCCGTTTCGTTTTCGTAGTCAGCATGCTCACTTATCCTCCTGTGCCACCTCCCAGCCCCGTAGCTCAAACCTTGCAAAAAACGATAAAATCGATATTGATCGCTGGTGATGAAAAGGCACGGCTCGGCACGAGCTGGCACCAGGGAATTTTCAAAACGAAGTCCCCCTTGAAATTTGCTAATTTTTACGAAGTCCCCTTTGATATCCTAAAAATCCCCCCAAAAACGAAACGTCGACTAAAAAAAAACGTCGCCGTCGCCAATTTTGCATATATCTTCGCCCACAAAAACGAAACCCCCTTTGCTTTTTGCCCCAAAAACGATATCCAGCTTGCCCCGTGCCAGCTGGTGCCACGCCCTGCCTATGATATCCGCACGGTCTCGAAGTGTATGTGTGCCAAGTTTGGTCCGGATCTTCAGAAATGGAATTTTCTATTTGGAACATACGTACAGACAGACAGACAGACAAACTTACAGACATACAGACAAACAGACATTCAGCTTTATATATAACTAGTTGGCTTTCCCGGTCCAGACCGGGCCATTGTTCTCCTGCACTGCGAGCTTACCCCACCCCCTTTTATATGTTATGGATAACTTACCCTGGGACATCCGCTTCGAAGCCGCATCCTTGTGATCCTGAGGTGAAAATGAGCTTCACCGCCCTCCTTTACATGACTATGGCAAAATGCTTGATTAAACATGATAAGCCTTCGATTCCTTAGAAAAACGTAAACAAATCAATAAATCGATAGAAGGACCCAGTGAATCGCCGCAAAAAGTAGCCTAAAACCGTCTCCGTGGTCGAAAACATCTATGTGCAAACTTTCAGCCCAATCGGTTGAACGGCGCGCGTTTCTATAACTCACATACCCTCCAAATAGACAATTTTTGAGTTATATATATAGAGAGATTATAGGTACAATTTAGGGAGTTGGCGGTTTCTGATGTGATTTACCATCTTCCTATACCGGATACAACAATCACTACTAAAAGTACAACAAAGACCACTACACTTGTAGTAACAACTACTACAGCAATGCCAGTAACGACCACGACCAAGTCATCAATTACTACAATTGAAGCTACAACAACCGCTGCACCCACAGTATCAACTACAACATCGATGCCAGAAACGACCGAAACCAAAAATTTGACTACTACAACTACGACAGTGACCACTACATTGCCGGAAACCACGACCGAGCCATCGATTACTACAACTGAAGCTACGACAACCGCTGTACCCACAGTATCAACTACAACATCGAAGCCAGAAACGACCGAAGCCAAGAACTTAATTACTACAACTACGGCTGCAGTGACCACTACATTGCCGGAGACCACGACCAAGCCATCAATTACTACAACTGAAGCTACGACGACCACTGCACCCACAGTATCAACTACAACATCGATGCCAGAAACGACCGAAGCCAAGAATTTGACTACTACAACTGCGGCTGCAGTGACCACTACATTGCCGGAAACCACGACCGAGCCATCAATTACTACAACTGAAGCTACGACGACCACTGCACCCACAGTATCAACTACAACATCGATGCCAGAAACGACCGAAGCCAAGAATTTGACTACTACAACTACGGCTGCAGTGACCACTACATTGCCGGAAACCACGACCGAGCCATCAATTACTACAACTGAAGCTACGACGACCACTGTACCCACAGTATCAACTACAACATCGATGCCAGAAACGACCGAAGCCAAGAATTTGATTACTACAACTACGGCTGCAGTGACCACTACATTGTCGGAAACCACGACCGAGCCATCAATTACTACAACTGAAGCTACGACGACCACTGTACCCACAGTATCAACTACAACATCGATGCCAGAAACGACCGAAGCCAAGAATTTGATTACTACAACTACGGCTGCAGTGACCACTACATTGCCGGAAACCACGACCGAGCCATCAATTACTACAACTGAAGCTACGACGACCACTGCACCCACAGTATCAACTACAACATCGATGCCAGAAACGACCGAAGCCAAGAATTTAACTACTACAACTACGGCTGCAGTGACCACTACATCTGTGATAACATCAACCGCAACCTTCCCGGAGACCACGACCAAGTCATCGGTTACTACAACTGAAACTACGACAATTGCTGCACCCACAGTAACAACTACCACAACGACGCCAGTTACGGCGACAACTGAGAAAGAAACTCTCATGTTTGCGATAAAACCAAGCACAACAAAATCATCGCCGTTGTCTACACCAACAAAACGAACGAGTACACCAGTGAGAAAAACAACTGGGACAAGAACTAGAATATACAGGACCAGTTCACGTGTTCCAAGTACGAGAAGGACAAAGAAATACGGAACGACTTTACGTACTCCGAAAACGACAAGAACTAGAAAATACAGAACAACTTTACCCACTTTAAGCACGATAAGTACTAGAAGATACAGAACCACTTCAAGTACGGGACGCAAGGTCACTGTACCATCAGAGTTCCCTGAGTTTCCTCTCACAGGTAAGTTTTTCATGCAAGAACAATTAGAAAGTACAAAAGTACATTCTATTGGAGAATAATTCCAAAAATCTCAACGAGGAAAAGAGAGTTTTTGGCTATTTTAGGACCCAGAGGCCGCCCGGCAAAATATCGAACTATATTGGCATTAATCTGGACTAATCGTCCCGCTAATTCCAAAATATGTCTAAAACGATTTCTATAAAAGCCCTCGATTTTTCATACTATCCATCAAGGTTGAAGGCTAGAGTTGTTGTAACACCCTGGTCATAACATGCGCTTATGAGAAGAGTTTGCTTCGTTTCATAATCAGTGTGGCATCGTGAGAAGCAAGGCTCTAAAGGCAGTGGATCGGCAGAATGAGACCCGTGGCAAAACAAGCTCACAGGGTAGGAGCCCCCATAGTGGAACCTATGGGCCAAAGTTCGATCTTTCTCTGCCACTTCTAACCCCCGAAATTACAAAGCGAAAGCAGCGCTCATCTCCTCTCCTCTTCGACCCCGCCCATCCCATGGACGACTGCCCGCGAAGTCCGCCATGGCGAAGACGCAGAGTTGTTGCGGGACCCTCATGCTTGTAGCATTGCGGCTGGCGCTCTGACCGTGGAAGTCGCTCGTCCATGGGGTGGGCGGGATCGGAGAGGAGAGGAGATGAGCGAGCTTTCGCGTTGAAATTTCGGGGGTTAGAAGTGGCAGAGAAAGATTGAACTATGGCCCATAGGTCCCATTATGGGGCTCCTACCCTGTGACTTTGTTTTGCCACGGGTCTCATTCTGCCGATCCACTGCCTTTAAACAGCTAGCACACCCAAAATGTATGTTCACGATCTTCGCCATTATAATTTTCTCACGTTTACATATAAGCCTCATTCGTGTTATTTTCGAAACATCAAAATCGCAATGTTTATAGCTACTAGTTGGGAATGAGCTATGATAGCAATGTAAACAGTCTAGATCTAGCGATCTGGCATCGAAGTATACAAGTTGTGTAACTTCTGATGGTTCAATCCCGTAACTTCCTTGCCTCAGTTTAGACTCATACAAGAGATGTCAAAGCAATATGATGAACGATGAGCTCAGATTCGCGTTTTTGGATATGCATAACTATCGCAGGTCGATTCACTTATTTTTTTGTACAGTTTGAGTACATTATAACACTTGCTTACAATCAGGGAGCAGCTGGCTGAAGGGAAGATCGCCAAGAGGAACGGCAACTACCTGCCCCAATCAGCCGACATGCAAAGAATGGTCGCAAAGCTTTATAGAGTTACCATGCATATCTTAGATATGTTACTTGTAGAGATACGATTGCCAACTGGAAGAAGACGTCATCAGTTTTGTAAGTACGTGCCCGACAGCCAAATCAGCTGAGTATTCGAGGCCCAATATTGGGGAGAATTTTGTTCGTTTTCCTAGGCAAGGTTTGGCGACGTTCTTGGCTGCGGCTAAAAAGGTAAGAAATTAGGCAGCTATGATTATTGAGCAACCAGTGGTTCAGGCTGTGGAGTCATGGTGGAATGTCATACTTACTGAAGAAGGTCCTGGTTTGCAACTCTACTTTAGACATGTACACGTGGGTACTCCGATTGAATCCTTCACACAGGTCGGTTAACTTTTTACTTCTCGCTTAGCAACTAATTTTTTCGATTTTTTGAATTTATGCCACTAAAAGCAAATATGGAATTAAGAAATTGAAGTGTTTCGAACTGGTTTTTCAGATGGGATGGTCTACGTCTCGCAAGCTTGCTTGCGCTGTCGCACTATGCAGATCTGATTTCGTCGTAGTTTGCCGATACTCTCCCAAGTAAGACGAACGTCGCCGGCACTCTGAAAACTGTAATTTTGTATTTTATTCTAGAGGTAACAATGTGGGGCGTGTCATCTACAAAAAAGGAACGCCATGTACACAGTGTGCAGCTGGCTCTTGGTGCACGAAAGATGCGTTGTGCACCTTCGAGTGAAATTATTTTGCGAGCCCCTCTTTCTGATTTATCAAGTCTCTATTGATCAATCAACAATCGGTCAATAAACTACATCACGATATATATTTTAAATGTACTACAAGCAAGAACATTTACTATTAGATATTAACCTGAAACTGCGTTCAATTCGTAGAGGAGTAGATTAAGTTTGAGGATCTTGAATTTTCAAATTGAATAACCAACATAAGCAAGTGCAAGATGAGTTCCCGTCCACTAAGCATCACAACAAGAAAAGCAGCAAAAGAAATTTTGAGGGGTGCAAAAGATTTTTAATGAAGGCTGGTATCGGAGATGTACAATATGCTTCTTAATAATTTTGCGGGCATTTAGCCTCAGAGTTTGAAAAGAAGGGGGTGGTGGCAACAGCTCTCGCTCCACCAAATTTTGATGCAAAGCTAAGTCGAGTTCTAGAATTTCGACGTGGCTATTTTGAAGTGACAAACGAGTCTCTTAGGTTCCTTCATACTACGTCGCAGCACGCCACGTCCTGCGGCGTGCGCCGCTGCAGTCGAAGTGAAAATATACGCTCACGGCAGCACAGCTTCGCCATTATGGGCGTACCAGTTCAAAGCGCCGCTTCGCGGCGTTTGCGCTGGCTGTGTGTGTGAAGTATGATGTGACTAAAAGTTAAGACTTTTGAAATTTTGTAGCAAAGGAGCGAATTTTTACACGTCGAACCCAAATGTCATTAAAGTCATTACTCCCAAATTCTGATCCTTTGCGGTTTTTGAGCCAAGCTCTCCTCCTACCACTCCCCATTACCCTACACAAAAGTTAGTGCATATGAAACTGCTGAGCTACTAATTCTTCTCACATTCCCACTCTCCAGCTCTGAATCACTGTAATAAATGTCACTTTTATGTTTACAGCCGGTCCTCATCCAGCCACGCTAGCCATATCTAACATGATGCGCTCCGCAACGCCTTGTTGAGACTCACCGCGTTGAGACCTGTCTGTTCTTTCATTTTCACAATCTCCCCCGCTAGCCAAATCTAACATGATGCGCTCCGCAACGCCTTGTTGGGGCTCACCGCGTTGAGACCTGTCTGTTCTTTCATTTTCACATTCTCCCCGTGCTGCTATAAGCGCGCAAATGCAGCGACCCTTTGCGTTGGCGCCGATTTCGACCAACGTTTTGGCTAACGATTGAGACAATCGTAGTCGTCAAAATTTCTTTTTCCTCCTACATCTAGCGAGGATCCTCGGATGCTGCAAAACTTTAGACTAAAATGGCCTTCTCGCACTCGACAAAAAACTCCTGGCCATGTGCACTTCTCACTATTCCCATCTCCCCTGCTCCTCACAGTAAATGTCCCCCTAAACTGCGTTAGTTTAATACTTCCACGTCCTCTGGGCTTGCTGCTCTTATTTCTTCGCAAAACTGAATCAGAAAAAATCTAACTCAACATTCCTTGAAACACCTGGCCAACATTCGAACGTCAAAATGCGAAATTTTACAGCTGAAGCCCTCTTTCTCTTTGCAAAATTCTTTTTTGGAAGCACATCTTACTATAATATTCCCCTCTGGTTTTACAAACTGCCCAATACAAACTGCCCAACATTCTTGCAATTTCATCAAAGTGCTCCAACACCACTTCAGGCTTATCTTAACAGGCTCATGTAAAATCTATGGGGAGACCTACTATCAAACGGTGTTTGTGTTGTCATCTGAAGCTGCTATATTTTGACAAAAATGCGCTAAAAAACCAAAAACTTCATACTTCTTATACTATAACTTAGTTGATGGTTGGTGACGCCAACTTGCATTCCATTTTGTACGCCAACTTGCATTCCATTTTGTATCTTATTTATAGCTGAAATATTAGCGGATTTAGCCAGCATAGAGCTGTTTTGGGAAACTCTAAGACGATCGCAGTGACTTTTTTTTACATACTTTCGAACTTTTCGTATTGGAGAAATATCCGGAAGTTCAGAGGTAATGTTCTTTTGTTAGTACGTACGCTTCCCTAGCTAGAAGAATGTGCGCCCAATTTGAAGAAGTTTCGATTTGCGTCACTACGCTGTTACCTTTTGGAGGATAATGTCCCTCATATTTTGTTTTAGCTATGTGAAAAGTTCCGACAATTGTGAGATGTCACGGATAAAACCGTGCTCGCGCTTTATCATAGAGTATGATGCTGAATTATCCAAAAACGACAGATTCGTTGTGATTTCTTTATAAGGAATACTTATTAAGCATTTGACTAATGAAGTTTGAGAAACTTTCTTGCTGAAATTTTAACAACCGGAATCGTGATGAAAGGAAAAAAATTAGCGAGGAGTACTTTAAAACAGCTTTGGTGCGGATTATTCAAATTAGAAAGTATTTGCGCATTTGCTAAATGAAGTTTTATAATTTTTTCTAAAAGCGGTTTAATCGCAGTCAAGCACTTGATGGAAAACTTGGGGAGACAACAACTTTTTTTCGCCAGAATATCTAGCAGATTTTCTTAGACTTATGGTGCATTTCAAAAGAAGTGCTCCTAAAAAAATCATGGGTATATGATCAAGGAGTCAAAGTGCGAGAAGTTTGCAAAAAAAGATTTGACGATAAACCACTTAGGCAAGAATATGAATGCAGATCACACTCAAAAAGTCAGAGGGACAAACCAAATCTACCAAGTACGGATATGGTGCAACTTCTTTTTTATGAGAAACACAGTAAGCGCTGTGGAATTGAACAAACATACAGTGCTTCTTTCAACTAAAAGAATACTAATTATTGTATAAAAGAAACCTAAAAATTGCAGCTTTTTTGCTGAAATATTATGTATTTTTGGAACATATACGGTTCAAAAAATATCAGATTTGAGGAAACAACGCATGTGTACCATCTACATATGTGGATCCATATGTGGATTGTTTAGATTTCTAGGAACGCTACATGTGGAGGATTTCAAAGTGATAGGACGATTTCGAATGCTGTAAACTGACCTACCCCTATTCTTTCCGTAGTCGAGTTTCTTTTGGAAATAAGCGATTTGACTTTAGCGGAAATACAATACTGTTCGATGTTGCCGCTGGCAGCGTTTAGCTTGTCTAGTGATTGCACCTTTTTGGTTATGCCACTTGATCAACATCATCTAAGACAGGCATTACTTCCGTTATGAGTCATCGGTTGTGGCTGAGTCGATCGTAAGCATAAACAGTCTGGAAGCGGGCGGGAGTGCCAAAATTAAGACAGAGATCTTACAAACATCCATCGCAGGCTGTTGACGTCTGATGGGCCCCCCTGCGCTTTATTATAGAGTATGATAGCTATATATTGCTACACGTTCGTGTTCTCGAGAGTTCCTTCGAGTTATTTCATACTGCACTCGCTGCAGCGGCTGCAGTCATGTTGGGGCGGGCAAGAAGGGGGAACGGTCAGGAGTCACGGTCGGCGAGGAATTGCCGCGATTACCGCCGCACGCAACGTCGCTTCGTGCGAAAGGGGTGGAGGACTATATGTCGCCGAAAAAGGGCGGTCCCCGCGGTCATTTGCGACAAATACGCACCCTTGTACATGCGCGGACATGCGTTCCTGCAGGGAATCCGCGCGGGACTCTTCCAAATCCGGCGACATATAGTCCTCCACCCGTGCGAAAGCTGCGATGGCGGCCTATTAAAGGACGCAAAAGGGTTGTCGCTTCCGCGCGGGAATCCTGCCGATATAGCAAGCACGCCCTATAACAAAACGGCTGTTTTGTAGAAAAGTGATGTTGTTTGGGCGACAAACTGCCATCCTAGTCGCAATGGTAAATGGTTCGTCAAGCCCCTGTCTCAGAAACTGCACTCAGATAGTTGGAGCGTGCGGCGCACGAGCGTTTATGGTCAATGCGGCAAAGCGCGTGCCTTATTTGTGAGCGTGTCCGGCACTACGCCAAGCGCGTGCCATCGTAGACATTTGGTGCGTGCGGCGCGCGTATTAATGGCCAACATCGCGGCCCGCGCGCTACGTTTATGTTCGATCTCGCCACCGCGCGCCTAATTTTGTAGCACGCCGCGCGCGTGCCTTTGTACTCTACCCGTGCGGCCCGCGCGCCTGCAATTATCATATGCTGTAAGCACGAGGGATACCCGCGCAGTTTACGGCGCAGTGGTCAGGCTGCCTCATCATTCAAGAGGTTAGGTATTACATCGTAGTGTATGATTAGTCGCAGAAGTGGAAGGTGTTTTTTGCCTCCAAGCGTTAGCCTTCGGTAGCATTGCAAATTGATGCTTGATCTGAATTTTTGGAATCAAATACGAATTCATATTTTTTGGCGTATGAAGACTGGAATTCATTATCAAGACCTGTGGTATACAGCGCAATGAAAAACTGAAAGAATGCAGCCATCCGCGGGCCCGCCACCCGCGCACTGGGTGTTGCGCCACCGTATGACTGCGCGCGCGCTGCCCGCTCCAATTGTCTGAGCAGGACTACAAAAGTAGTGATTTGAGCACATGAAAAGCAAAAACAATGTGTTCTTTTTGTGCCAAAATTGGAAGTAAATAAGGTGCAGGTTTGAGTTGTCCTGAAGTTAAGTATCAGCTTCTGGAGTATTGTAAATCCAGTTAGAGTTCGATCTAAGTTACTCGTCACATATTACATCATTTTTGTTCACATTTTCTCAGAGCATAGTATTTTTTGTTGAATAGCCTACATTTTCACCTCATATTTGAAACGATCTTTGAGAGCATAAATTTTGATGCGTCCACAAGAGATGCGAGGTTCCAGCACCCTCCTGCCTTTTGCATTCTCATCCTCCTCTTGTTCCACACTTTAGATTCCACTAGTCAAAAACAGCTCTTTATGATGATATGATCAGAAACAGCTACTGTGCATGGAGTATGTCATTTTGAAAAGAAAAAACATCCTCAAAGTTGTTTCAAATGACCACGCACGCATACCATTCATTTGAGATAAAAGAGACAAAACGAAGGCCCTCATCTTATCTTTATCGTGAAGAAGCATCAGTGTGAACAAAGGTTCAATAGGCCTTTAATACCTAGATATTTAGATGGCCCGTCCTCACGTGACGTGCGGGCCCCAGTACAGAAGTTGCCATTTTTCCCTGTCCCTCGCTTCAGACATCCACGATCTTCTTGGCCGTCGTCGGTGGCTGAGTCCACGAGTTCCAGGGGCGAAAGTCGTATCCAGCTGATTTCTCAGCTGGTCCCTCCGTTCCACGAACACGTCTGCCCATCTCGTCGGTGGTCTTCCACGAGGACGTTTGGCTTCGCGAGGAATCCACTCATATGTTCTTAGTGTCCATCTGTCGTCTGTTCTTCTCATTATGTGACCGGCCCATCAGTGTTTGGCTTTCGCAACGTGTTCCGCTGGGTCACGAAGACGGGACATTCTTCTCATATCCGTGCTGCGAAGTCCGAATAGATTTGCTTGCGTCGGGTCATCTTCAGAAGACTGCGCTCGAGCACTCTGTGGGTGGTCCGTAAAGCTTTCGACGTGGCTTCGGCCCAAGTCTCAGCTGCGTAACAGAGCGCCGGGAGAACGGTTGAGTCAAACAGGTGGACACGAAGCTCCGGGTCCGTCAGTTGGTCGGTGGCTTCCTTCAGAGGCCCGAAGGCGGCCCAGGCTGCTCTTCTTCTCCTGTTAAGTTCTTCCCTCAAGTCGTTCTCCATGTTCATCGAACGTCGTCCGAGATACACGTAAGAAGACGTCTCCATAATAGGGGTGTCTTCCAATTCCATTACTGCATCTTCGCAAAGGACGTTCCTCATGAACTGAGTCTTCTTCCGATTTATTCGCAGTCCGATCTTCTTCCCTACTTCGTTCAGTTTCTTCAGCATCGTCTCTGCTTCGGTGATACTGCTCGAGAAGAGAACGATGTCGTTCGCAAAACGAAGGTTGGACAGGAATCTCCCATCAACTCGTATGCCTCTCTCGTCCCAGTCCAGTGACTTCATCACCCACTGCAAGGCCGCGGTGAACAGCTTCGGCGAGATTGTGTCGCCTTGTCGAACCCCTTCCCGATTGGTATGGTCAGGGGGCGATGGAACAGCTGCATCGTTGTTGTACAGTCCTTGTAGCAGTTGGCTAGTGTCCTCACGTAGGCTGGGTCCACTCCTTGATCGACTAGCGCTGACAGGATGGCGTGGTTGCTGTCGAAGGCATTCTCGTAGCCGACGAGGTTAGAGCGAGAGGCAGTCGGTACTCCCGGCAGATTTCTATGACCCTCGAAACGGTCTGGATGTGGTCCATGCAGCTGAATTCTTTGCGAAATCCAGCTTGTTCTTGGGGTTGGGCTTCATCCAGTGTCCTTGATATGCGAGCGAGGATAATCTTCGTGAAAAGCTTGTACAGCACATTCAGCAGGCATATTGGACGATAGTTCCGAAGATCCTCCCGTTCACCCTTCTTGAAGAGAAGGACGGTTTTTTACGTTCTCCACTGGTCGGGAATCTTCTCCTTCTGAAGGTAAGATGTCAAATGCGACGCTAGAAGCTCGTGTAGACGTTGTCCTCCAGCTCGCAGAAATTCGACGGAAAGATGGTCTGGTCCTGGAGCCGTGGGGCGTCTTCATGGTCTGAATCGCCATGCGCACTTCAGCAGGTAAAATTCGTGGTGATACTTCTCCGGTGGGAACAACGGGCATTGGCACGGGTGTTGATGAGCGGAAGAGAATGGTGTAAAACTTCTTTGCCATAAATTCCATCTTGCATCGAGAAAAAGTCGGAGTCTCGTCTTCGTTTAATAGTGCAGCCAGCGGTACGTGATATTCACAGTGGTCCCTTCGGCACTTCTTGAGACTTCGTCTTCCTTCGGCTGCTTCCAGTATCTCAGCTTGCCGGTACTTCCTGAGATCCTCCTGCAAAGCTGTTCTGAGACTGACATTGGCTATCAGTCGCTCGAGATGGTTTGCATTCGGATCCTGCCTCAGAAATCTTCTTCTTTCGAGCAATTCCTTGGTGGTGTTCGAAATAGGTTCCAAATTCTTCTCGGAAGTCACTGAGGCGCATTCTCCGCAGGCTCGCAATCCTTTCAGAAGCCGGTTGTAGTCGTACGTTGGGTCCTCCTCGATGGGCCAGTCACAACTTGATATGAGCTCCTCCAGCCTGTTACCGTCACAAACGACATTCTTCCTTCTTGCGGCACTGTGGCAGACCTTCTTTTCCAGCCCACGACTAAATCGTACCTTCGCTCGAAGGAGGCGGTGATCGGAGCCACTGCAGAAGGATGGAACTACTGAGACATCGGGCAAGCTCACCTTCGGTTGGTGAGAATGTGGTCGATCTCCGCATGAGTCGTTTCGTTAGGCGATTCCCATGTCCATCGGCGATGTTCTTTCTTCATGAAGATGAAATTTCCATGGAAAAGTCGTGCGGCGGAGAGAAGCCCAACAAGACGGTTGCCGTTTTCGTTCCGGAGCCCATATCCAAACTTCCCGATCCTATATTCCTTTTCCAGTGGCATCCCGATTTTCGCGTTGAAGTCGTCCACAACAAACTTGTAAAAGGACTTCTCGTTGCGGACGACCTCCTCCACATCTTCGTAGAAAGCATCTAGTTCTGATTCGTCAGTTGCTGATGTTGGAGAATAGCAGTTGATGATGCTGATGGTCTTCTGATGTGGAGGGCGTAGTCGTAGGATGCCTAGTCGAGGTGATAGGATCTCGTGCGAATTGACAAGATGGACGATAGATGGATGGACGACAAAGCCGACGCCTCCCACGTTTTGTGATGGAACGTTATCACTACGAATGATGCGGGTCCCATCACTCATCTGTCGCACGTCCTTCTTCCTGGACTTCGTTTCCTGCAGAGCGATGATGTGGTACTTGATGTGCTCTGCAGCGTGAAGAGCGTGGAGGTCGGCGTTTGTGGAGACTGTCCTGGCGTTGTAGGTGCAAAGCATGAGGCAGTCTCCATGGCATGTCGTTCGGGCAGACGCGTCGTTTTTGTCCGATCCAAAAGGCGCCCTAAGGACCCTGACATCGTTCTTGCTACCAAGTGGCGCCGTAGGCGGGATACGATGCGCAGGGTTTCTTTCTAATCTTCTAACTGGAGGAGTAATATGAATTTTCCCCTACAAGAGGTGGCTTACTAGGCCTACTTTTGATTTCCACGGGGCGATCGCTGACCCCGGGCTTGGAGCGGGGAGAGACCGCCTAGCGACCAAAAGAAGCCAGACGGCGGGGGATCTGGCGTGGCCGGTTCTTAGCTTGGCATCCAACCGAAACCGGCAACGTCGAACTCCTTCACAGCTTGGGAGGCCCTACCAGAGTATACACTCGGCTGTGCATCGCAGTTGACACCCAGTGTCACTCCCACGCCACGATGAGGCGACCGACCATTGTGGGGGATAGGCCTTTAATAGGCAAACTAAAAGACAGTTTCGAAATTTTTCGACTGTTCAACTTCAAGGATTGGAAGGGCGCCTGTTAGAAGCTTGCTGGTCAAGAGAAAGTGTTCCACGAAACCGTACTTATCTATATAAGCAGAAAAAGATCCATTATCTGTAAGCCCCGCAGCCTCAAATTTCATTCAAGTAGTTGTGCGGCAAGCTTGGCAAGTGTTCGTGAAGAGAGATGTTCGGCATGCTCGTCCGCCGCGCTGGTAAGAATTCGCGCGCGACGTGCGCGGCGAAGCGTCGACTGACTCCTGACGTCGAGCCGGCAAGAAGTATCGATCGATCGACTGTCGTCGCTGCAGTATGCAACCCATCACAGCGAGCGAGCCTATATTTTTACTACGACTGCAGCGGCGCACTGCAGGACGCGGCGGCATGCTGCTGCGTCCTGCGGCCTAGTATGAAGGAACCCGTATAGATCGCTTTCAGCTATTTCGCAACCCATTTTTGGGAGGGCGGGGGGGGGGGGGGTAGGGTACTCGCCGAAAGAGGTGGTTGCATACGACATCTTCAAAGGACCACGCCGCTATGCGTACTACACACGCTATAGATCTGTATAGATCGAGAAGGAACCTATCGGCGACATATAGTACCCTACCCATTTTGGGGCGAAAACAAGTTCCTGTTTCCCTCCCCCCCCCCTAATTTCCTCTCAACCCTTTCCTCTCCTTCCGCCACTGTAACATTTCATGTAAAGGATGACATTGTTTTGATATAGCCACTTTTATGAAGGTGGTCTTAGTAAAAGAGGCTTATTTGCTCGTTCATCCCCATCCTTGGACAATGTAAGCCAAAGGTACGTCAGTTTCTAAGTTTCTAAAAAAAGACCTTCTGGCATTCTGCATGCGTTAGTGCGACTCCCTCGTCTTTAAAGTATTGTATCTACCCTTTGATTCAACGGGATTGGCGGGTGGAAAGCGACCGCTGGCGCACGCGATGCAGTCTCCATTTCTCTCGCGAGCGCGCTCTCTGATCATTCCTTAGCCTTGATTAGACTCCTTTCAGACGCCAATCCCGTTAAATCAAGGGTGAATCACTGTGTTTTGTAGTAAACAAACTGGACCCAACGGCAGACTCGGCTTATCATAAATCCATAATCTTTTGTAATAAAGTATTTCATTATCTGGTGTTGATCATATTTGGTATTTGAATTGTCGCTGTTTAGATAAGTATCGCAAATCGCGACTAACAAGTAAGCAACCGACTGCCTGCTCAAGATCACCGAACCTTTAGTGATTACCTTTTTCCTATTTTTATCTCAGCAGTCAAAGCTCAATAGAAGCGAGCAAGGTGTCAAACAAAAACGAATGTTTCAATTTTTTAGATAATATCAATGCCATAAGACTGAGATAAGTCACGAGTTTTTGAATATGGTCCGTGGAACTTTCGGTTAAACCTATTACATTCAGAGTGCCCCAAAGAATACGCACTATTTAATCGTTAGCAACTTCGCGCTTCAATACCTTCTGGCTATCTTTAGTCACCATTCTGTAGAGCTGGCATCATTAGATTTACAGCATAAAGCAAGTCACTCTCCCTTTCTCATTGTAGGGTCGCGGTAGAAACTTTGAAAAGGGTTTTAGGGCTTTGAGGGCCATTTTTTACTCAAAAGAGAGCCAAACAAGCCAAAAATTATCGAACCAGGCTAAGTAGAGCCGACTGTAACTAATAATTCACTTCACATTAATTCTGCTTCCTTCTTGTGTTATTTCAGGTAAACCAACAGCTGATTTCCAATGTTCGTCAGAAATGTGACCACACATTAAAAAGCTCAAAAATTTGTAAAAAGTTATGTGTCGAATCTAGCATGCTTAAAAATTCTACTACTTGATTTTCCACATAATTTCAGTAGTTCTCCCCGACGGCCTTCTTCACAACGATTCTTCATGCTGGAGGTTCTTACCGTAATCCTTCATAACAAAAAATGATCAATGATTTGGACCATGGTACAAATCTAACATAAAACCAGCTTTTTAATGGTAGTAGGAAATTGGCAAAAGACTTCGAGGCAAAAGACACTAAGGATCAAACTGCGTCCACAGTTTTGGGACAACCTGCACTTTTGCTACAGTTTTCGACACGTAAAGAAGGAAGGCGACACTCAGAGACAGTAGCCCATAGCAAACTCCTGTGCAGTGCCACTCGGCTGGGGGCGGGCCTACATTGAACGTGGGATGCCTCAGTCCAGCATCCAGTGAGTTATTGATTTCTATGCGGGTAGCCCCCTGGACATGATGTTTATGTGAGTCCTTGAAAAGGGGCCACTTAAAGGCAGCGGCTCGGTAGAATGACAACTTTGGGATATTCATAGTTCTCGGTTCCCTGGATGGATTAATTCCAAGGTTGTACTCTGCAGCTTTTCCAGATGTAAAAGCGCTGTTTGGATGGGTCTCGAAAATGGCTGCTGGAGGCAAACCAAATGCCGTCGAGATGGGCACCGTATCTCCACTCACCAGAAAATCGCGCTCTAGAGGGCAGCCATACGCTCTCCGCTAAAATAGTACATTTCACATCTGGAAAAGCGGTCACTGATATCTTTTGATGCTGCAGCACAGCCTTAGACTTAGCTCATTCGGGGGAATCGAGAACGATGAATATCCTAAAGATGTTATTCTGCCGGGCCGCTGTCTTTAGTTGGTTTGTTCGAACGGGTAAGCGACTGGAATCGAGAGCGCGCGGCCATGGTTCGACACCGGGTAGCGTCACAACTTTGCTGTATCGCCGGGCATCTTCGACAGCAACCACTGTAAATCGATGATGACCGCTATCAAAAATTTCGAGCAAATGCATGGACGAGACAAAAATATAATTTTTAACGAAAATTTCGTACTAAAATGACGTGGTTGCAACATGCATTCAGAGAAATGAATCAATATATTCTTGTTTTGAGCGGCTGTAAAAAAAATTCAGCAAATTTACAAGGAAGAAAAAAACTGTTTTCTCTTTTTCCACGGCAAAATCAGCTGTTTATCAGTCTTCGCCTTTTCGGACACCTGTAATTTGCAGTTTTGCGGTTTAATCCGCAGTGTTACTAACTGACGTGTATACATAGTAAGTTACTCACGAGGAAAGGATACTTAGTCGAAAGCACCGATCCAGATGAGACATATATCATTGTGACCTGCTCGGAGCGCTAATTTCAAATCTGGCAAAATCAGCTGCGGAGCGCCTTTGGGTAAGGAGCTATGACCGTTTCAAGAGCCAAAAAATTCAATGGGTAGAGAGAGTAAAAGTGATTGTTACAACATGTATATTTTGCAGACAGACTCATTTTAAATGTGTGTATAGCAGACAGACATTTCTCTTTGCGCAGAGTAATCAGACAGACATCACTCCCCCATTCGAGCCCAACTGGAGACTTCTGCGTATAATTTTTTTCTTCCCTCGACTTCAAATTTTCTTCACAAAAACAACCATAACTCGTTGCCCAAAGGCGCTCCGCAGCTGATTTTGCCAGATTTGAAATCAGCGCTTCGAGCACGTCCAGATGATATATGCATCATCTGGATTGGTGCTTTCGACTAAGTATCCTCTCCTTGTCAGAAGCAACTTACGGGAATGGTTTTGCGTCTCGTCTTTTCTCACTATTCGCACCTCAGCTGAACTGCACTGATGGGAATGAAGCAGTTGAATGCGGCAGGTGGACAGATGGTCAACTGTCAGTTCACTTCGCATGCTTATAGCACGGAAATATGGGCGGTCGTCATTTTACCTGACGGAACCTCAACTGTGGGGTTTAGTTCAGTTCACCTAGACCGATCGAGCTTTACCAGCCAGTATCTCACCAAAATTTGGTTATCATGATGCTTGCATATCAAAAGCCTTCGCGACTTCTTCAAAGCAGCGGGTACAATTAGCATGAAATGCTCAAAGACCTCGTTTTTGGGAGCCTTCGCGGTAGCAATGCGGACGAGTCGTGCCTTCTCACCCTAACCTCTGCCATAGTTGCAGCAACATTGAGAAGGTGGGCGCTAGGTGGAAGGACGTGTTCCCCGTGTGCAGACCAGATCACTCTTTGCAAACCACTGTCGTTTTTTTCGGCGTAGAGGGTTCCAAATCAGGTCAATTATTGCAGGGTCCCATTTAGGGGAGCTTCTACTGGAATATGTAGGACCGCACAATGTCGATGTGGGTTAAACATTGCCTTCAGAACACGTGTTAAGACCCAGAGAGAAGGCCGGCAAGTCGTTCAGGCCAGCGCGGAATCCCCCTCTGCGCATCACCTCGAGTGCAGTTTCTTCTCGATAGAAAAAGCCTTATCAATGGGGCGATCTAATAAAGAAGTCTTATTCGTAGATCTTGAAAATTAGTTCAAATCAAATTTGCACAGGCACTGCTCTCAAGCGTAACTTTCTATAAGTATTCGCCGATAATGGAGCTTCAAATGGCATTTCAGATCTTGCGACTTTGAGATAGGTGCCGGAAAACTTGAAAATGTATGAAACAATTCCGCATAGCAGTAGTTCATAATTAATTGTAGCTAGCCTCGGTCTTGCATAAAGGAGCAAAAACGAAAAATTCGTGACAAATTTCAGTGTACAAAGAAACCATCTCAACTTATCCACAGAAACACACTTCAAAATAAAAAGTTTGATATAGTGCTGACATAGAACACAGCGGTGTTTTTCTGTGAAGCCATATAGCGTTTTTTTTCAGAAATGTGCAGTAACAGAAGAGTTTTTTTGTAAAATGGCATTTTTCACGTGTTCTTTGTTCTCACTTCCATACAAGGTCAAAGCTGCAGCAGTAACTTACGACTTACATAAGTTTCAAAAAGACTCTCGTTTGCCTATCTGAGTGGTCCGAATGCTGCTGCCCATGCTTGATGGTGCGCTCTAGGTAAAATTAGGATACAGTCTCCTCCATTGCTGATCTATCCATGCGACTGACTATCTCTGCACAGATGTTTCTCATGATACGTCTTCGTCCGATTAATTCTGAACCCTATCCTTCTCCGTTTTCGTTCAACTCGTTTGAAAGCACCGTCCACCCAGATTTTGATTTTCGACTTCCTCGTTTTTGTCGTTTCAGGGCCTTCTCATGTCCCTGATTCCGAATATGAAGTCGAAAATGCACGAAAACCCCGACAATCCCCGTTTCGGAGAACCCACAGGCCGGCTTTCCGGAACGGTGATTGGATGGGCGCGCACAAACGGGCGGGCATGGATGGGGGTCCTCGTGCATTTTCGCTATTCCGAAGCGATTTCCTCGCTTCCGAAGCGGCATTTTGCGCCGCGACTTGGGCATTGGATTGATTGATTGGCCCTACTATTATATGCTGCCAAATGCTCAACACCCTCAACTTAGGGTGGACGGTGCCTTTAACATCTCTTCGGCCTCGCTAACGGATTTCGAGAATAGGACAATACTGTGGCGAAATGGAGGTTCAAAGAGTGTTGTCCATCCAACGTATTCCCTTCCCATCCGTCGAGTGACTGCATGCACCATTGCAGTGCGGCAGTAAAAAGCTATACAAGACGTCATCTTGACGTACTCGTTCAATAGGAGAAGGGAACATGGAGTGGATTGTCGAACAGCTGTATCGTTGTAGTGCACCCGGTATTGCAGTCCGCTGTTGTTTTCATGTAGGTAGTGCTTACTCCTCCCCGGTCGATCAAAGCTGTTAAAATGGCGTTGATTTCCACACTGTCAAAAGCCTTTTCGTAGTTGACGAAGGTGAGGACAAGAGGCAGTTTGTATTCCCGACAGACCCCCACAACCCTTGAGACGGCTTGGATGAGATCGATGCAGATGAATCCTTTACGGAGTCTGGGCTGTTCTGACAGTTGTGCTTCATCCAACGTCGTTGAGATACGTGACATGATGATCTTTATAAATAGCTTGTAGAGCATACTCGCCAATTGATCGTTCGGTAATTCTTCAGGTCCTCTCTCCCGCCTATCTTGCGTAAGAGGATTGTGCGAGATGTCTTCCACTAGTTGGGTATACTTTCCTTCTTTAGATAAACTCACATATTAGTTGCCAATAAAGTGTAGTCTGTCAGTGCCGGCTCTCAGTAAATTGGTGGTAGTTCCATAGGAAATGTGCCTGGTTTTATGCACGCTCTGGTTGCGAATTCTTAAGGAAGGATCCCTAGCAGCTGCTTTCTAAAGGAAATGGCAAGGTCTGGTACGGGCGTCGTGGACAGAGAGAATTTGTTGTATTAGTCTACTGTTGTCCCTTCCGTAAGCGTCGGGAGTTTACTAATCTTCCGTATTCAGAATTACCAGTACAAGCAATCAAATTAACGATACAAGCTCAGTAGAGCTTGTGTCGGTAATTTGTGTTGGCTTATTGTTAGATCTCTCCGACATCTTTTCAACCTTTTCCTGTTTTGTACTGCATCGAGTAACTTCATCTGTCGATACCGTTGCACCTTTGCACAGCTTTTCTGCAAATATGGTTGAACATCATTTGCTTCAGGTGTAGCGCTTGAATCTGCACGCAAGCTTCTCCTTCTTTGTAGAAGTTTCTTGGTATTCGTCCAACGTCCACTACCTCTCTCTACGGTAAGAGCTGCCTGCTCAGCACAGCTGCGTAGTCTTTCGATCAGCTTTCCTAGATCTTCTGTTGGATCTTCGCGTTTCTTCCAGTCGTATCTGGCAATGGCATTCTCGGCATTCGTCATAGCCTCTCTTCTGAGCTTCGAGCGATGAGAGGATTTCCTCTCCATTCTCCGACTGATTCGGATCTTCGCTGAGGTAATCGGTGGTTTGAGCCTATGCAGAACGGCGAAACCATTCCGTCTTCGACCAAACTCCATCTCCTATGACAAGTATATGGTCGATTTCTGCATGTGCCGTGCCATCCAAAAAAAAGGAGTTCCCATAAAACAGTCGAGCCGCTGCGATAAGTCTGACGAGTCTGTCTCCGTTCTCTTTTCGACTTCCCAGACCGAATTTCCTAATTCTGTCCTCTTCTTGGATTGTCTTTCCTATCCTTGCGATGAAATCTCCGAATAAACTTATAGAACTTTTGTAGACAACGTCTTCAAGCTCCTCGTAGAATTTGTCGAGCTCGCTTTCATCAGGTGCCACTGTGGGTCAGTAACAGTGGATGACGCTTATCTTCCTCTGACGCTGAGCGGCAAGTTGAAGGACTGCCAGTTGTGGTGACAAAATTCCATAAGAGTCGACTAAGTGGCTAACAGTTGGGTGTACGACCAAACCTGCGCCTCCAACGTTTCGATTTGGGACCTTCTCTCCTAGCATGACAAGTGTTCCATTCTTCCTCTTTAGTTTGGCTGAGCTTCTGTTCTTGGTTCCCCGTAGTACAAATACATGTCTGGACGCGGTTTGCGGCGTCTAGGACAACATAAAGCTCATGAGGTGAGGATAACGTTGTTCCATTGTAAGTGCAAAGAAAACAGCCTCCATGTCTTGTCGTATCGGTTTTGTTGCCAAAATGATTTACGGACGTCTCGCACTTTCACCTGACAATGAGTTTTCTTCCCCCACCGGTCGTATTCTATCCGACATCCCACGCGACAGACGAACAGGGTGCCAGGGTACTGGGTCGATTGATTCAAAGTTGACAGAGCTATTAAATTTCCCGTCCTACTTTAGATAGCCGCGGTGGGGCATTCTAGGGCCGTGTCGAAGCAGTTGTCGCTCCCATGACAGTGACGGTTTTTGCCTCCTCGCGACTTGACTGACAATGTCAGGTAAGTGGCAATAGAGCCGGACATGATGGCCTGGGGTGGTCTGCTTAGCTGGGTTGACCCGTGAGTTCGGACCTTCTTGCTACACCCACGCCCCCTCGCCAAAGGCAGCAGACCTTGAGGGAAACAACGTTATTGCGTGCATATGTAACTAGCTGCCGTCCCCGGTCACACCCGGGCAAAGGTCCAAAACGGTTCGGCATAGTGTCCATCTCTTTTTCCTGCTTCAGCTCCGAGTTTGAAGTGAACGCTGTAGCATCCGTGGTGAAAATGCCTTCCTTCTTGACCGCCTCGCTCCGTGACAGCGCATCCTCCTCACCGCAAAATGTGAATGATCTCTACCGCCCCTTATTACTTAACTTGGGAAAATGATTGATAGGCTTTCATTTTCTTAGATGTAAGTGAACAAATCAATAAATCGGTAGAAGGACCCAGCGAAAATCGCGAAAAGCAGCCTATCTTTTGCGCAGTCTCTCATTTATAGGGGAACAAAATTCAGCCCCCTCAGTTCACATACAAGAAAGTCCTAACAAAGAAAGGTACAGTGTTTGAGTTATATATATATATATATATATATATATATATATATATATATATATATATATATATATATATATATATATATATATATATATATATATATATATATATATATATATATATATATATATATATATATATATATATATATATATATATATATATATATATATTAGGTCGTTCCGAAAGTAATGTCGCTTTTTTCAATTGAACGCTACATTTCGTGGAAGCAAGGTTTCTAATAGATCTGAAATTATAACCATTAGAAAGAGGACAAAATTCTGCATCGAATAAACCCAAGTGCTCTTGAAAATCTTGGTTCCACGAATTGTGGCGTTCATTTGAAAGAAGCGACATTACTTTCGGAGCGTCCTAATATATATATATTAGGTCGTTCCAAAAGTTCTTTCCGTTTTTTCAACCTATCATAAAAACACGTGGAATGAAGGTAGGAAAACGATTTAGGCACTGTCCGATGCATCTTTTCTTCCCCTTTTCAGCTGACATATTTCTGTGCCGCTTGCTCTTGCGGTCAGTGAGATAATGGCCGAAATTTCGAACCCATGGTTTTTACCATGTCTAACTTTGGCAATTTTTCACAATCTTCTTTTTTGACTTTTCGAAAAGCTTTGATAGCAGTCAGATAGAGTAAACAAAGTGCAATTTAATAGAATTTTTTTTGGCGTCTATAGCCAGCCTTAAAAAATTTTAAAAATATTTTTGTGATGCTATCAAATTCCACTTTTGGTGATGCTAAGAACCATAGAACATAAAACGGTGCACAACTAAGGTGTCATTCGATGCAGCTTTTCTTCCTCTTTCTATTGAGCATTTTTTTCCCGATCTGTGGGAGTTTTTGGCGATAAAATTTCCATAATTCTTGATTTTGAACCTGTCTGAGGGTGTACACGTGAAATGCGAAATCTCAAATTCAGAAGCGGTAAACACCCAGTTTTACTTTGTAAAAATAGTGTACAATCATAAACGACTTTTGAAAGTGTCGAAATCCGAAGATTTGTTAATGTTTGGAGCGTTTATGTGTTTTGTGACTTCGAAAAAGTGAAGACTTCTGGAAAAGTTACCTCAAAAAATGCTGAGAAGTCAACTGAGATTGCCAAAAAATTATATTAAATTGCACTTTGCTTACTCTATCTGAATGCTACCAAAGCTTTCCCAAAAGTCAAAAAAGAAGATTGTGAAAAATTGCCAAAGTTAGACATGGTAATAACCATGGGTTCGAAATTTCGGCCATTATCTCACTGACCACAAAAGCAGGCTGCAAAGAAATATGTCATCTGAAAAGACGAAGAAAAGATCCAACGGATAGTGCCTGAAGCGTTTCCCTACCTTCATTCCACGTGTTGTTATGGTAGGTTGAAAAAATGGAAAGAACTTTCGGAACGACCTTATATATATATATATATATATATATATATATATATATATATATATATATATATATATATATATATATATATAGTATATATATATATATATATATATATATATATATATATATATATATATATATATATATATATATATATATATATTAGGTCATTCCGAAAGTAATTTCGCTTTTTTTAAAGGGGCGCCACATCTGATGGAACAAGGATTTCTAAGAGATCTTGGTAGCATCCGAAACAGCATTTCATTCTCTTTCTAACGGTTATGAAATTGTTGCAGAACATTCAATGAGCTTTCAGAAAATAACCAAAATCTGCGACCCATGCTTTTTGAGGTGGTCAAGTTTCACAATTTTTTAAAACTTTCATATCAATCCTCAGAAGGAGTTTAAGTAACGATTCGATAGAGTAAACCTTATAGAATACACTGCAACCTTTTTCTCTTTTCCATAGCTTGTCATACATTTTTAACAGAATTTTAACTAATGCTACCGATTTCCATATTTGGACAGCTAAATCCTAGTAGAACATCAAACCATGAGCAGCTCGGGTGTCATTCGATGCAGCTTTTTCTCCTCTTTTCAATGGGTGTTTTTTGTTTCCGATTCGTTTAGTTTCCGGGAATAAAATTATCATGACTCATTTTTTAAGGGAGCCCCAGGCTGTACCCGAAATACTCGAAATTTGTTATTTCGAACCCGTAAGCCTTCACTTGCTTTGTAAAATTAATGCTAACTCTAGTACCATCTTAGTAGTCCCAAATTCCGAAAAATTATGATGTTTGATGAGATTGTGGCTGAGGTGGGCCTGCCAAAATTCGATGGTTCTGCTAAAAAATCTTTTAAAAAATTACGGCGAGCTACGAGAAAAAGAAAAAAGTAGCACTGTATTCTATAAGCTTTACTCTATCAAATCGTTACTTGAACTCCTTCTGGGGATTGATATTAAAGGTTTAAAAAAATCGTGAAACTTGACTATCTCAAAAAGCAAGCGTCGCAGATTTTGGTTATTTTCTGAAAGCTCATTGAAAGTTTTGCAAAAGTTCCATGACCATTAGAAAGAGAATGAAATGCTGCATCGAATGCTTCCAAGATTTCTTAAAAATCTTTGTTCCTTCAGATGTGGCGCCCGTTTGAAAAAAGCGAAATTACTTTCGGAATGACCTAATATATATATATATATATTAGGTTGGCCCGAAAGTTCTGTCCCACCATTTTCAAAAATCGTAACTTCTTCCTAACACATGTTTTTGCAAAATTAAAACCATATTAGAAAGAGCAATTCATGTACTTTCTGAAATGGTGTTGGCTGCTATTCATTAAGCTCTGAATGCAGAGATAAAATTGGGGAAAGGAATTCATTTGAATTTCGGAATTTTTAAGCAAGCCTGTTAAAAAATCCAAAACAGTGCCATAAAATCCAAAACAGCCACTATCCTAGACTATTTTACCTCCTCTTTCTGGTTGAGAAAGTTCGCGTTGATCGAGCTGTTCTTCGGAAAGTTATGATTTTTTGGAAAAAATGTCAAAAAATCAATTTTCTTAAGAAACTGATTTTTTGGCATTTTTTCTTGAAAATCGTAACTTCTTTCAGGAGAGCTCGATTAGCACAAATTTTGCTCAGCTGGAAAGAGGGGATCAAAAAACCTAGGATACTGGCTGTTTTGGATTTTAAGGCACACTTTTGGATTTTTTAACGGGCTTGCTTAAAAATTCCGAAATTCAAATGAATTCTCCAATTTCCCCAATTTTATCTCTGCATTCAGAGGCTTAGTAGATAGCCGCCACATAGTTTTAGAAAGCAAATGAATTGCTCTTCTCAATATGGTTTTATCCGTGCAGAAACATCATGTTAGGAGGAAGTTATGATTTTTTGAATATGGTGGGACAGAACTTTCGGACCAACCTAATATATAATATATATTAGGTTGTCCCGGAAAGTTCGTTCGCACCATTTTCAAAAATCATAACTTCTTTGCATCATAATGTTTTTGCGCAATTTAAATTTTATTAGAAAGCGTAAAGCATGTGGTTTCCAACAGTCCCCTAGTGACTTTCCAGCATGTTCAGATTGCAGAGATAAAATTGAAAGAACGAGAACAGCCGAAATTCGGAATTTTTGAGCAAAAATTCTAAAAATCTAGAAACTGCGCGATAAAATCCAGAAAAGCCATTATCATAATTTCTCTTATATTTGATTACTAATTTAGTTAAATTTGTGCTGATCGAGCTCTTCTTTCAAAAGTTATGATTTTTTGGAAAAAAATTCCGAAAAATCAGTTTCCTATGAATTCTTAAGAAACTGATTTTTTGGCATTTTTTTTTTCGAAAAATCATAACTTTTGAAAGAAGAGCTCGATCAGCACAAACTTAACTCAGTTACCTAATCACATATAAGAGAAATCATGATAATGGCTTTTCTGGATTTTATCGCGCAGTTTCTAGATTTTTTGAATTTGTTGCTCAAAAATTCCGAATTTCGGATGTTCTCGTTCTTTCATTTTTATCTCTGCGATCTTGAACATGCTGGAAAGTCATTAAGGGACTTCTGGAAACTATATGCTTTACGCTTTTTAATAAAATTTAAATTGCGCAAAATCTTTAAGATACAAAGAAGTTATGGTTTTTTGAAAATAGTGCGAACGAACTGTCGGGACAACCTAATATATCAGGTGTGTCCCATAAGTTCCGTCCATTTTGAATTTCAGTCGCAATAATCATCAACTTCTTATTCCTAGGTATGTTTCAAGTTACCATTCGATAGAGCAGATCAAGCTCTACAAGATGGCTATCTTGCTGTTGCACTAGCTGCAATACATATCGAGTCTTAAACCGAAAACTGAAAAGATTCAACTGCCCAAAAAATCGAGAAAAAATCGTAACTCCGTTTAAAAACATCCTGCAAAATTCCAACTTGCTCATGTAAACACTAACCATCTAAGACATTTATATACGCCGTTGCCGTATTTTTTCCTTGCTAGAAATCAAGAAGACGAAAATTTTCATGTTTTTGCCAAAGTGATGTTGTGCTGTCCCTACATAGATAGTTGTATACTACTAGCCTGTAGAAGTACAAATATAAATTTTCAGCTCTCTACAAGCAGTGGTTTCCGAGAAATATCGAATATAGCTTGCCCTTACTTGGGTGTCTTACGCTAAAATCCATATTTCTCGGAAACCACTGCTTGTAGAGAGCTGAAAATTTACATTTGTACTTCTACAGGCTAGTAGTATACAACTATCTATGTAGGGGACAGCACAACATCACTTTGGCAAAAACATGAAAATTTCCGTCTTCTTGATTTCGAGCCAAGGAAAAAATACGGCAACGGCGTATATAAATATCTTAAATGGTTAGTGTTTACATGAGCAAGTTGGAATTTTTGCAGGATGTTTTTTAAACGGAGTTACGATTTATTCTCGATTTTTCGGGCAGTTGAATCTTTTTAGTTTTCGGTTTAAGACTCGAGATGTATTGCAGCTAATGCAACAGCAAGACAGCCATTTTGTAGAGCTTGATTTGCTCTATCGAAAGGTATTCTGAAACATACCTAGGAACAAGAACTTGATGATTTATTGCGACTGAAATTCAAAGCGGACGGAACTTATATATATATATATATAATATATATATATATATATATATATATAATATATATATATATATATCAATATATATATATATATATATATATAATATATATATATATATATACTATATATATATAATATATACTATATATATATATATTATATACTATATATATATATATATATAGTATATATATATATATATCAGTGGCGTACCCAGGATTTCCGCTCGGGGGGGGGGGCGCGACAAAAATTTTTTTCAAATGAAGGTGCGTGGCGTTAGCCACGAGTCATTTGCACATTTTTATAGCCCCTTATAAGTAACTTTCAAAATTTCGCGACCCATTCTCGGGGGGGGGCGCGCGCCCCCCCCCCCCCCGCCCCCCCCCCCTCGGTACGCCACTGATATATATATATATATACTATATACTAGCTGGCTTACCCGGCTCCGCCGTATCCGAACCAAACTTGGCACACATACACTTCGGGCCCCGGCGGGTGTCACAGTCCACTTTTCGTTATCGATCGATGTCGATTTTACCGATTTTTATCGATTTTTTTGCAGAGTTCACCTACAGGGGCTAGGAGTTGGCACAGGGGGGAAGTGAGCATGGGGATTCCGAATACAATTTTAGTTTTCAAGATCGTCCATTACTTTTATCGATTTTATCGATTTTTTGAAAATTTTGCTAGGGGCTGGAATTTGGCACAGGGGTGTAATCGACGCATGCTGATCACCCCCCTTGGGGATGATCAGCATGCTCGATTACCCCCCTATGCGAACTCCCAGCCCCCGTAGCTCAAACTTTGCAAAAAAAATCGATAAATCGATAAAAGTAATCGATAATCCTGAAAACCAATATTGTATTCGGAATCCCCATGCTCGATTACCTCCCTGTGCCAACTCCCAGCCCCGTAGGTGAACTCAGCAAAAAATCGATAAAATCGATAAAATCGATATTGATCGATGACGAAAAGTAGCCTATGACACCCGCCGGGGCCCTCGTTAGTGTATGTGTGCCAAGTTTGGTCCGGATCGGTTCAAAAATGGAATTTTCTATTCGGAACATAAGTACAGACAGACAGACAGACATACATACATACATACAAACAGACATTCAGCTTTATATATAAGACTAGCGACCCTACGGGTCGCTAGCAAGCAGGTAGGGCACACCCATAAACAAACGCGTTTCATACCTATAATTCTCTTAAGTGAATTTTCAATTTATCAGTTATGTATTGCCACAACCGCTCAAAAGTAACATTTTCAGAGATTTTTTCAATGGGAGAAAAGTGAGTCATATCGTGCCAAAATTTTGTTTTGCCCCAGTCATCACTGGTGCAGCTTCCTTTCGCAACGTATCTCGCACTCATGCTTACAATCTGGAAAGAAAAATCGAACTCACCCAGGGCAAAAGCTCCTAAAAGCGAGATTTTCGAGGATTTTCTCAAAATTTGGCGGAAAGTGGATCATATCGTGCTAAAATTTTGTTTTGCCGCAGTCATCGCTGTTCAACTTCCTTTCGCAACGTTATCTCGCACTCATGCTTACAATCTGGAAAGAAAAATCGAATTCACCCAGAGCAAAAGCTCCCAAAAGCGAGATTTTCGAAGATTTTCTCAAAATTTAGCGGAAAAGTGGAAGAAGCAGTGGTATCAACGCAGAGTACTGTGAGCGGATCAAATGGTAGGCTTCTACAACTATGCAACAATGACCAGCCCGCAATTTCAACACCCTTGGCACGCGCTTGCGTCTTTTAACACACCCATCGCAGCAGCAGACGTACCCTGCGTGTCGTGACCTCTCGTTCGCGCTAGGACCTCTGCGTCCTCTTGACCTCATGATTGCACCGTCGCGTCTCTACACAATAAGGCCCCGTTCGGCAACTGGCGTCTATTCAAAACACTCGTTGAAACATACATGTGGGCGGACCATCCTCGCCGTCTCGTTTTTTGGGATCGGGTTTATATTATAGGAGATGATATACAGGGTGTCCCAAAATAATGTGCACACTGTTTGATTTTGAATAACTCTCTTATTATGAGGTTTTTCGAGAAGCGGTAAGCGCCATTTTGTAGAGCTGGCTTCAACTTAGTTTTGCAGTATAGAGCGAATTACCGACCGCTTTTCATTACTGTAGGATTACGGTAGAAACTTGAAAGAGGTTTTTGAGACATGAAAGGCCATATTTTGCCTCAGAAAGGAATCAAAACAGCCTGAAAACTTTTACACTGGGCCCATCAGAGTTGCTGATTCTAACTGTAAAGTTCCCAACTTATTATGATGCTTCACTGAAGAGTTATGCGAGGTAAGCAGTAACGGCCATTTTCTCAATGTTCCTGAAAAGTGCGCTTACACCGTTTAAAAAGCTCCGCAATCTTGAGAACAGTTGAGTATTGAACTCAGCGTCCCTAAAAACTCTATTGCACAAGTTTTCACATCTTTTTGAAAATTTTTGAAACGGCAGCTTTTTCTCCAGTGACACCATATGTTCCAAGTTTCTACCGTAATCCTACAGTAATGAAGGGCGGTCGGTAATTCGCTCTATACTGCAAATCTAAGTTGAAGCCAGCTCTACAAAATGGCGCTTACCGCTTCTCGAAAGACCCCATAATAAGAGAGTTATTCAAAATCAAACAGTGTGCACATTATTTTGGGACACCCTGTATATATATATATATATTAGGTTGGCACGAAAGTTCTTGCGTAATTCAAACAAAATTTAATAACTTTTCAAAGACTAAACCTAAATTCATAGTCTTGTATGCTAAAAATATTAGAAGTCTCACGCTCCATGATGGAAGTCCAAGCACAACACTTCATGAGCTAGCCATCAAGAACGAAGCTCTCAAATATGGAACTTCAAATTTTGCGATTTTGAGTTTGGTGGCAGAAAATCGCAGAGGGCCGCTAGCTAGCCGAAAAAAATCTGTAGAATTCATTCACACAACAAAAGTCCATATGTTATTTTAGCGGGCTTTGATCTCGCATGGAAATGCGAAAACAAAAAATTTGTGAAATTTCTCATTTCACAGGACAAATCTCCCCCTATCGCTCTAACTTTTTCACAAAAACACAGTTTGCAACCAGAAATTAGACATAGTGCCTATTAAGAGCCTTGCGACGTTTTTTCGATTGTAAAAAAGTTTTTTCGCCGGAAAACTGTGGACATGAGGGGATTTTTTCCGCAAAATGACATATTTCACGAATTTTTTGTTTTTGCTTCACCGTTCAAGATCAAAGCCTTTCAAAGTTACATATGGACTTTTGTTGTGTGAGTAAGTTCTACAGATTTTTTTGGCTAGCTAGCAGCACTCTGCGATTTTCTGGCACCAAACTCAAAATCGCAAAATTTGAAGCCCCATATTCGAGAGCTTCGTTCTTGATGTCCAGCTCACGGAATCTTATGCTTAAACATCCATCATGAAGCGTAAGGCTTTTAATATTTTTAGCATACAAGATTGCGAATTTAGGTTTAGCCTTTGAAAAGTTATTGAATTTTGTTTGAATTACGCAAGAACTTTCGTGCCAACCTAATATATATATTAGGTCGTTCCGAAAGTAATGTCGCTTTTTTCAAACGTACGCCACATTTAATGGAACAAAGATGTGTAAGAGATTCTGGTAGCGTTTGATGCAACATTTCATTCTCTTTCTAATGGTTATGAAGTTGTTGCAATACAGTCAATGAGCTTCCAGAAAAGAGTCAAAATCTGCGACATATGCTTTTTGAGATGGCCAAGTTTCACAATTTTTCTAAAATTTTATAACAAACCTCAGAAGGAGTCCAAGTAATGGATGGATGGAGCAGGCCCTACAGGAAACAGCACAACCTTTTTTCTACTTTTCAGAGCTCGTCATAATTTTTGTACAGCTTTTTTGATGGAACCATCGAATTTTAGCAGGCTCGTCTCAGACACAAGTGCATCAAACGCCAACAAGTCTTCGGATTTTGAAACTTACAAAGATGGATTATGGTTTGGTAACAATTTTACAAACCAAACGAGCATTCACCGCTTCGGTTTAACAACTTTCGAAAATTTCGGGTACACCTTAGGGTGCCTTGGAAAAGTTAAATTATGATGATTTTATCCCGGAAAACTTGATGAATCGGAAACAAAAAACAACTGGTAGAAAGAGGAGGAAAAGGTGCTTCAAATGACACCCGAGCCGTTTGCCAGTTGTTGTTTTTTGAGATTTGAGTTGACCAAATATGGAATCTGATGACATTGAAAAATTGATTCCAAAAACCGTAAGAAGAAAGCTAAGGAAAAGAAAAGAACTACTTTGTGTCCTATAGAGTTTGCTCTATCTACCTGTCATTTGCATTTCTTTGGAGATTAGGTACAAAAATTAAGAAAAATAGCCGAACTTGACCATGGCAAAAAGCATGGGTCGCAGATTTTGGTAATTTTTCGAGAGCTCATTGAACATTTTGCAGCGAAGTTAGAACCATTAGAAAGAGGATGAAATGCTGCATCGAATGCTCCTAAGAACTCATAAAAATGTTGATTCCAGGAATAGTGGCGTTCATTCGAAAAAAGCGACATTACTTTCGGAACGACCTAATATATTAGGTTGAACCGAAAGTTCTGTCGCACTATTTTCAAAAAATCACAACTTCTTTCCCTCACGGTGATTTTGCGCAATCCAAATTTTATCAGAAAGCGTAAAGCATGTAGTTTCCAAAGATCCCCTGGAGACTTTTCAACACATGAGGTTGCAGAGATAAAAATGAAAGAACGAAATCATTCGAAATTCGGAATTTTTAAGCACGAATTCTAAAAATTCAGAAACTGTGCGATAAAATCAAAAAAACCCTTTATCCTAATCTCTTTTACATTTGATTACTAACTGAGTCAAGTTTGTACTGATCGAGGTCTTCTTTCAGAAGTTATGAATTTTTGAAAAAAAAATGCCAAAAAATCTATTTCTTAAGAATTCCTAGAAAATTAATTTTTCGGCATTATTTTTCAAAAAATCATAACTTCTGAAAGAAGACCTCGATCAGCACAAACTTGACTCAGATAGTAATCAAATGTAAGAAGAAATAGGATAATGGCTTTTCTGGATTTTATCGCACTGTTTCTGAATTTCTAGAATTCTTGCTTAAAAATTCCGAATTTCGGATGATCTCGTCCTTTCATTTTTATCTCTGCCACCTGAGCATGTCGGAAGCTCCCCGGGGAGCTTTTGGAAACTACATGCATTACGCTTTTTGACAAAATTTGAATTGCGCAAAATCGTCGTGAACGAAAGAAGTTATGATTTTTTGAAAATGGTGCGACGGAACTTTCGGTTCAACCTAATATATATATATATCAGTGGCGTACCGAGGGGGGGGGGGCGGGGGGGGGCGCGCGCCCCCCCCCGAGAACGGGTCGCGAAATTTTTGAAAGTTACTTAAATGCGTTATAAAAATGTGCAAATGACTTGTTTATTTTTGTAAACAATTAAAATAATTTTTAAAATTTTTTAAAAATTCAAATTAGCCTTATAAAAAAAATTTTTTCGGGGGCGTGGCTGACGCCACGCCCCCTTTTTCCACATTTTAGGGGTTGGGGGCCCGCAAAATTGTTGAGAAGCCCCCCTAAAATTTTTTCGGAATGCGTGGCTGACGCCACGCACCTTCATTTGAAAATTTTTTTTGCCGCGCCCCCCCCCGAGCCGAAATCCTGGGTACGCCACTGATATATATATACTAGCGACCCTACGGGTCGCTAGCAAGTGGGTTGTGGCTGATACATTTGAAGCTGCAGCATTCTTGCGACTATGAGTTACAACAAACAGATCTATCAATTTGACGATTTTTTTCACCTAATATGATAAAACAGGAGTACGAGACTGTTGCCACAATACCGTACTTTTGAAGAAATAGGCATTAAGCAATGAGTGGATAGCTATAATTCAACCTTTGTTGTACTGCAAAAGCATCTTAGCAAGAGCTGGGTCCATTTTTTCATATTTGAAATCACCACCAATCATCTATTATGTAGCACATCTGATCCGAGCCGAAACGCAGCTCATCTTCTAATGGTGTGCCTCTCAGCCGGAAAAGCGCTAAGCATAATATTCGACTAAAGCTTGCACATCGCTTTTTCTGTAGCTACAAAATTATCGTCAAAATGTAAACATTCAGAAACTAATTTTACGTATTTCGTGTGTTCTTTGTTCGTAAAATCTGGCATTTCTTTCTTAACAAACCTGCGTGGCACGAGAAACTTCAAGTTAATCTCACATTCTGAAGCTGCCGCTAAAATATTCTTTATAGCCTGCCTCAGTCATCATTGAGCAGTCATTTAGCCAGAATCTGCTCACTGCTGGGTGTGAAATTAGGATTACTCAAAGGCAGTGTCCAAGCAAAAAGTCGATTTCGAGATTTTGTGCTTACCTGGGCCTATTCGCTATGCTGAATCAGAAAATCAACAGCGGAGAGCGCGAAAACGACGAAAAAAAGCTCTAACGAAAGAGGGAAGTTGCAGGTGGGCGGGGCTGCTCACATAGCCGCGTCACTCTCCCACTTCACGGGCGATTTTCTCGCTTTCGCTAGTCGCCCTATCATGACCACCAGCCGACTGCGAAACGCATGACATAAGATCGAAACCAAGAAGATCGCTCCTAAAGCCTAGGAGAGTGACGTCACTGTATGGACGGCCCCACCCACCTCCTTTCCCTCCGGCGTTAGGGCCTTTTTGCGCCGTTTCGCGCTTTCCAATGTGGTTTATCGGATTCAGCATGGCGAATAGGTCCGGGTAAGCACAAAATCTCAAAATCGACTTTTTCCTTGGACACTGCCTTTAATGTGGTACTCCTCAAAGACGAGGCTTTTCGGAAATTCATAACCAAATGTCCAGCGAGATCAAAGTGTACAATTTGCAGCTTTGGAAGGATAAATATTAGGTTGGCTAAAAAATAAGTTCGGTCGTTCAACGGTTTGTACAAATCTTGCAAATTACTTTGTCTAAGAATGTTTCGTACCATTAGAAAGAGCAAATCAGGGAGAATCGGATGATTGACCCTGTTTGAGCGCCAATCATCATTTTGACTACGAAATTGTGCAGGAAATGGAAATAGTCAGATTTTTCCATCGAATTTTCGAAAAATCATGCCCCGAAAAATGAGCTGAAGTTGGGTGCAAAATGCATAACTGGCCTCCACACCACGAATTCTGAAATTTTCAACAATTTGCATAGCCATTGATGGTCAAACTCGAGCGATTCGGACTGCCCAAAAACTGACTCTCATGCGCAAATGCCTGCAAATTCTTACATTTTTTGCTGCAGAAATTCACAAACAACAGATCACTATGTCCACTGTGGTTCGCCATGTAGCCAAAGGTTGTATACACCTAATCACCAAATTAGTCATCTGTGCGCTCACTACGGGCTGAGAACGATACTTAGAAATTCAAAGAAGCGAATTTTTAAGGGGCTAGACATATAAGGGCATACTTGCTAATCATTGATGACCAAGAACTGCGACTATTTGACATGTGATAGTAGAGGGTTGAAGCTACCTCCTGGCAAAAAAATCTCTGCTAAATATCTGCTAGTCGATTTCTTACAGACTTTCGAAAAAGCATGTCAAACCGAACTTATTTATTAGCCAACCTAATAGAACTACTTCAAACTATTTGAAAAACTCATGAAACGCTGCGAAAAATATTTCGTTGAACGTGCATTGTCGTTGAAATTGTCAGGTCTTTTCCAACAAGAAAAAGGTTTGCACATTTGAATTCGGATAGCAGGATAGTGTTTTCCTAAAGTTTCAGTGATTGTCAGGAATTCAAAGGATTAAACTCAGAGACCTTCTCGCCAGAAGTAGCGCGAAACTCTGTTCCCTAGAATCACATACAGTGCAAAGAATTTCTTTTTTCATCCCAATGCTTTCTGCCAAACTGACGCACCTCCCCGCCCCCTCCCCAAATTCCAGGAAATGCATAAGATTTTCTTTTTTGAGGCATCTCTCTAGAAGTGAGGCGGAAGCCTCCAAACACCCCTCGCTTCCCCTTCTAGAAGCACCGCCATCTCTGCCACATCCTGAAGTTCTTTGCAGTGAATCCGATGCCTTTGACATTCCCAGGTTTCCCTCCAGAGGCCTCAGTATCCTACCAGAAGTACGGGTATAATTTTACATCCTCAAAAGTCCTTGCAAAAAAAACCGCTACTGAGTGAAACGGAACCCTTAGACACCCCTTTTTTGAGAAAACTATACGGATTTTATTCAAAATTACAAACTCTACACAGTGAATCTTCTAGTCAAATGATGCGGACCCTCCCTCTCACCCTCCTCCCTTGGATTCTATGCAAGGATTTCTTAAAGCTTCTCTTTAGATGTGACGCTGAACGCTTCAGACCCCCCTCAGTTTTTTACCCAGCCGCCATTTGTCTCACAGTCATTATAGTAATTCAATTCAATTTTTCATTCCAATGCTATATGAGGATAAGAAAGCAAAGCCCCACAAATACCCTCCAATTCTCTTACCAAAAAAGCAAGAATTACTTTCAAAGTCCATACAGTGCATCAAAGCTTTTTTTTCCACTTAAAGGCCCGTACCAGATGTGTATCAGACTTCTGTGTGAAACTCCACATGTGCAAAGAGTTTCACTTTTACTCCAGAATTTCTCGCTGGAAGTGAAGCGGTTTACACCCTGCAATTCCACGTAGTGCGAAGATTGTCAAATTCTGGAGCTTCGCTCTAGTGACGCCGAAAAACCTAGACACTCCTTGGTTTCCCCTTTCAAACGTGTCTCCTTTTCTTCCACATCCCAAAGATGTTGCGGTACACCCAATGTCACCAACGCTTCGAGAATTCCCTCCAGAGGAGACGCGGGACCTCAAGTACCTCAATCTCCCACCAAAAGTATTGGCATCTCTTGCCAATCTTTGAAAACCTTTGCATCTCCAGAAGTGACAGAATCCGTTAAGACACGCCTTAGTTCTCCTATTACAAGTAAAGGGATTTTACGAATCTCTGTTTGTATATGTAGTAACGAATATCTTCAACACTCATAGGCCCGGGGGTTAGGAGCCTTTTAGTCACCCTTCAGATCCTCTGGCAAAAGGATCCTTACTCTTGCAAGTCGAAATTCCTATCGGGACTGTACATTCCCGTAAAATCCACGGTGAACCCACAGTAACGATTGTCATCAACACTTTAAGGCCTCCATGTCAGTGATGCATAAGTTCTTAGGCATCTTCAAAGCTCTCCTTGCAGATAAACTGCAATTTAGTCACAACGATTTTCCATACAACAGAACAAGCGAATATCTTTCCACTTCGGCTTTACCTCAGAAGTGATGCAAAACACATACAGTTTTCGCCTCTCAAAACTCTAGTGAGAGCCGTCATTCCTTCCAACAAAAATCCAAAATATCAGATTGGTACAAAAATAATGTCCGTTTTTCTAGGCCTACTTTCCGAAACCTTTTTTCCTCAAAACTTCTTTTTGTTGTAAATTGCGCAAAATATTGGGAAGCTTTCTTCTGTACTTTCCAATAGTGATGAGACTAAGGTTCTATCTCATTTGTGAGAATTTCACCAGCATCTCGCACAACTGCACTCAAGATTGAAATTTCGTTGCTTTAACTTCCTTGACCACAATTCATTCGTAAACGAACGAATTCTTTTGAAAACATAGCATCTGTAGGGGATAAATGTGGCTTACTCAATGCATGTGTTTAAGTAGGTTTTTCGAGAATATCTGTATTGAGAAATTGATGCCCCCAACATAAATACTTGCTGCTGGCATTCTGTTGGTCAAAGATTTCCCATAATAAGGCAGTCGAAGAAGTTTTGCTCATTTCTGTAAGCTTGAGATTAGTAAATCTTGCATATACTAATCTCAAGCTGTATATCTTGCACACAATTTTTGCAGAGATCAGCTACAGTGCATGAAGAATTCCAAATTTTCATGAATTGGGACTTTCAAGCCTACCACAAACAGGCTCAAAAAGATAGGCAATGTTGAAGCTTTATCTTTTCTTTTCGTAGAACTCTTTTGTCGAGGTGTTTCCTGTACATACGTATACTACTGGCTTGCGGCTACAGAAAGAGCTGATTACCAGTCATAGGAACAAAACTTGAAGGAGTTGTAGGGTTTCTGAGGCCTTTAAAAGAGAACCTTTCGGTTTTTTGACGCATGGTTCTTTTCCAGTCTGCACTATCAGTATGAGCAGGTGCGCGCTAATTTATGCGAGGCTTGCTACTTTCGAATTCTTGGCTTTGTTCAAAAATAGGAGGACCGAGCAAAGTTGAAACTATTCAAATTAAAACTTTTCAAAACGAACATTATTTTTGCACCAACCTAATAAGTGAGCAAATACTACTCACAGTTCAACGATTTCCAGTAGTGAGCGAGAAGCTTAGTTTCCAAGTTTTAGTGTGACCGACCCTACAAACTACTCGGGTACCCGCGGGACCAAAGTTTGCAAGCGGTACAGTTTCGGGAGCAGAAGTAAAAGTTTCAAATGTCTTCGATTTTCATGCTCGGAGCAAAAATAGAATGCAAATATCTCCGATCTGTAATGAAGTGCGAGAAGTCTTTTGTGTAAAAGTGACCTACCCTACAAACTACTCAGGTACCCGCGGGACCACAGTTTGCAGCGTTCTTGAGGCAAGCAGAGTTCTTCCAATGTATACGATTTTTATGCTCGGATTAGAAATTGGATTTCCTAATGTCTTCGATCTGTTTTAAGAATTATCAGGAGAAATCTTTTGTGTAAAAGTGACCGACCTACAAACTATTCGGGAACCCGCGGGGCCAAAGTTTGCACGCGGCAATGTTCTTGAGGCGGAAGTAGAGTTTTTCCAATGTATTCGAATTTCATGCACGGAGAAGAAAGAATGCCAAATATCTTACAATTAGATCTGTAGGGCCGTCCCTACAAACTACTCGGGTACCCGCGGGACCGCAGTTTGCAAGCGGTAGAGTTTTGGGCGCAAAAATATAATTTTTCCATTGTCTTCGTTTTTTATCGCTCGGATTATAAGATGGATTTTCTAGTGTCTTCGATCTGTTTGCAAAATTATCAGGAGAGATCTTTTGTGTAAAAGTGACCGACCTATAAACTATTCATATACCCGCGGGACCAAAGTTTGCAGGCGGCAATGCTCTTGAGGCAGAAGTAGAGCTTTTTCAATGTATTCGAATTTCATGCATGGAGCAGAAAGAATGCCAAATATCTTCGATCTGTAGGACCGCCCCTACAAACTATTCGGGTACCTGCGGGACCAAAATTTGCAAGCGGCAATGTTCTTGAGGCAGAAGTAGGGTTTTCCTTGTATTCGAACTTCATGCGTGGAGCAGAAAGAATGTTAAATATCTTCAATCTGTAGGAAAAATTATTGCGAGAGGCCTTTTGTGTAAAAGTGACTGACCTACAAACTATTCAGGTACCCGCGGGACCAAAGTTTGAAGGCGGCAATGTTCTTGAGGCAGAAGTAGAGTTTTTCCAATGTATTTGAATCTCATGCACGGAGAAGAAAGAATGCCAAATATCTTACAATTAGATCTGTAGGACCGTCCCTACAAACTACTCGGGTACCCGCGGGACCACAGTTTGCAAGCGGTAGAGTTTTAGGCGCAGAGGTACAATTTTTCCAATGTCTTCGATTTTTATGCTGGGAGCAAAAATAGAATGTCAAATATCTCCAATCTGTAGGAAAAATTTTTGCGAGAAGTCTTTTGTGTAAAATTGACCTACCCTACAAACTATTGAGGTACCCGCGGGACCACAGTTTGCAAGCGGTAGTGTTTTGGGCGCAGAAGTATAATTTTTCCATTGCCTTCGATTTTTATGCTCGGATTAGAAAATGGATTTTATAATGTCTTCGATCTGTTTGAAAATTATCAGGAGAGATCTTTTATGTATAAGTGACCGACCCTACAAACTATTCAGATCCGCGGGACCACAGTTTGCAAGCCTCAATTCTCGAGGCAGAAGTATGATTTTTCAAATGTTCGATTTTTATTCAAAACCACGAACGATTTTTTGTGTAAAAGTGGCCAATCTTGGAAACCGTTTGAGTGAACTTCCCAGCGTAACAAAAGTTTGCAGTTGCAAAATTCTGAAAATTCAAATATAAGTATCCAGGAATACATGAAGATCGACTGAAAGATGCCTTCTGTAAAATTCTGGTGTAGAAATTGCCGAGTGTTTATCCAGATAGACTGAACTTGCGTGTAGCAATTGTTCGTGAAAGAGTAGGGGTTCTCAAAAAATTTTCAACGTCAGATTTTTAGGTAAAGAAAAAAGCTGAATCGCGAAATATATCTGTAAAAGTGTTCCAGCTCCTTTGTAATGAAGGAATTTGTACACCGCTTTTCTTCAACGTTGAATTTCTGTTTAAGGAAATTCTCTCAAATGGGCATTTCTCATTGAGTCTCTTGAGGGAAAATATCCTTTGAAACGCTCCTTCATAGAATTCGTTCAACCGTCTTTTCCGTGAGACCAGTGCTTGTTCGCCATATTTGTTTGTAGAACACAACTCAAATTCTTCCATAAATGCACCCAGGCATCGAATTTTTCAATAAAGTCAATGAAAACAAATGGAGGTATTCTCTGTTTTAAAATGTGTCCTGAATATTTTCTAGCTTGTTAGCTTGACCAAAACTTGTTCTATTATAAATGCTTTCAATCTTGAATGCGGCGTGCGATTAGCAGCTTTGATATTTTGGTCAGAATAGAAAGAGATAAAGTGAGAATTGTCGTATCTCTCATTTTGACTTCTTTTCAGAATGTGAAGGTCACTTGTATAGATTGCAATTCTGACATGATCTGAGCAATGTATCAATCCCAGCAAATTCCTGACCCCTAATGTATGATCATCCTATTGTGTTAATGTTCAAAGCACGCATGGCTGGCTCGGTTTGCAAAGATCAACTATGATGAGTCAGCTCCTGGCTGATCAACGGTCTAGACATGTAAATTGGCTGACCCGTCCTAACTTACTACGAAGAGCAAGCGCGATGAGTCAGCATCCATTGTGGTCGACGGTCGAGTATTGGTGCTATTCCAAGGATCAGTTAACAGCAGTCATCGCCAAATTCCCACAATTTAATATCTAGGAGCCTATTATATGCCAAGCAAAGTGCATCTAACTCTATTAAAATCAAACATGTATATAGTCTAACAAAAATTTCTTGACAAAAAAAAGTTGCGATGCGATCTAATGGCAGTGTGCCTGGTGTATAAATGCTCAAGAACTGCACAGCTCAGTGAAAGTTACAAAATTTTGATTGCAAAATAAATGTGTGGCGGAATTGCATTTGAAAGCTGAGCTAGTTTACGCGTATTATACAGGGTGTCCGTAAAGTATGTATGCACTGTTTGAACGTTAATATCTCCGTTCCCAGGGGGTCTTTTGCCGAGCATTAAGCACCATACTGTAGAGCTGGCTTCAACTTAGATCTACAGTATAGAGCGAATCAGCGATCACTCACTGTTACTGTAGGATTACGGTAGAAACTTGAAACATATGGTGTCAATGTGGAAAAAGCTTTCGTTTCAAAATTTTTCAAAAAAATGTGAAAACTTGTGTAATAGGGTTTTTATGGACCCTGAGTTCAATACTCAACTATTCACAAGATTGCGAAGCTTTCTAAACGGTGTAAACGCACTTTTTAGGAACATTGAAAAAATGGCCGCTACCTCTTACCTGGCATAACTCTTCAATGAAGCATCATAATAAGTTAGAAACTTCACAATTAGAATAAGCAATTCTAATTAGCCTAGTGTAGAAGTTTTCAAGCTGTTTTGTTTCCTTTCTGAGGCAAAATATGGCCTTTCATGGCTAAAACCCTCTTTGATGTTCCTACCGTAATCCTACAGTAATGAGAGGGGACCGGCGATTCGCTCCATACTGCGAATCTAAGTTGAAGCCAGCTCTACAGTTTGGTGCTTAAAGTTCGGCGAAAGACCCCCTGGGAACGGAGATATTAACGATCAAACAGTGCATACATACTTTACGGACACCCTGTATTATATCAAAACACTTCTATTGAATAACATTAGAGTTCCCAGCGAATTCGGCAGCTGTCTTGATCCCTAGTATGACCATCCTATAGTGTTAATGTTTAGAGTATGCATGGCTGGCTCGGTTTGCAAAGATCAACTATGATGAGTCAGCTCCTGGCGTGATCAACGGTCTAGACATGTAAATTGGCTGACCCGTCCTAGCTTACTACGAAGAGCAAGCGCGATGAGTCAGCGTCCATTGTGGTCGACGGCCGAGTATTGGTGCTATTCCAAGGATCAGTTGACAGCAGTCATCGCCGAATTCTCAAAATTTTCGCTATTATCTGGGAGAATATTATACACTACCAAGCGAAGTGCGTTCAACTCTACCAAAATCAAACATGTATATAGTCTAACAAGGATTTTTTGGCAAAAAAGTTGTAATGCGATCTAATTATATTATATTAAAAAACTTCATCTTCCATTAGATTGACATGGGGAGCAGGATCAGTTCGCTTATAAAGTCATCTGAGAGGCCGATAAACAGAAGCTCATGTATTTCTGCTAATAAGATAAGTTTTGGAACTGACCACCGTGAATCTAGTTGTGATTATTTGCGTCAATTTTCATCAAAAAGCTCTAACTTAGTCTTGAATCAGAAACAGGTTGTCCCTAAGAACGTTTTGGAACTTAATCATCAAAAATAGCCACTGTCATGAAACATAACGTATCAACGGCACAGCTCGGCAAAAATCTGGCCAAATTTTGTAAACGAAATGATTTCGTAAGCAGAGGTGTGGAACTAAGAGGCTGCTGACTGTCTGTATGCCAGATCAAAAAGCTTCAGCTCCCATCAAAGTGGTAAAAATAGGGAACGTGGACATGAATGATGGTTTTTGTGACATTCAAGAAGGCAACGAACAAGTATTTGCGGAGCAAGAAAAGCGCAAGCAGTGGTTGGGCTGAAGTATTAGCACCATTGCACAATTTGCTACATACAACGGAAAAGTGCTTGATACCCCCTTCTCCTTGAGTTGCTGAGCTTTAGAAAGAACGCCAGTACTGTGTGGCTGTACAGCTGCGAATGCCACCCGGGGAGACCACGCCCCCAAAATTCTCTGCGGTCGAGCTCGCTCCTCACTTCGTGCGTGTTCTACTTCTGGCGAAACGCCGCCCACAAACCGCTTTCGATGTTATATTATATAGTGATATATATATATACAGGGTGTCCCAAAAGTATGTATCGAACGTTTGATCGTTAATATCTCTCTTCCCAAGAAGTCTTTTGCCTTGCTTCAAGTACCATTTTGTAGAGCTGGCTTCAGCTTAGATTTGCATTAAAGAACGAATCACCCATCTCTCTTCATTACTGTAGGATTACGGTAGAAACTTGAAACATATGGTGTCAATGTGGAAAAAGCTGCAGTTCCAAAATTCTTCAAAAAATTGTGAAAACTTGTGTAATAGGGTTTTTATGGATGCTGAGTTCAATACTCAACTATTCACAAGATTACAAAGCTTTCTAAACGGTGTAATCGCACTTTTTAGGAACATTGAAAAAATGGCCGCTACCTCTTACCTGGCATAACTCCTCAATGAAGCATCATAATAAGTTGGGAACTTTACAGTTATAATCAGCAACTCTAATTAGCCTAGTGTGAAAACTTTCAGGCTGTTTTATTTCCTTTCTAAGGCAAAATATGGCCTTTCATTGCTTAAAACCCTCTTTGAAGTTTCTACCGTAATCCTACAGTAATGAAGAGGAATGAGTGATTCGTTCTATAATGCAAATCTAAGTTGAAGCTAGCTCTACAAAATGGTACTTGAAGCAAGGCAAAAGACTTCTTGGGAAGAGAGATATTAACGATCAAACGTTCGATACATTTTTTTGGGACACCCTGCATATATATATATATATATATATAGGGTGTCCCAAAAAGATGTGCACACTGTTTGATTGTTAATAACTCTCTTGCTTTCATGTCTTTTGCCGAGCTTGAGGTACCATTCTTTGGAGCGAGGTTCAACTTAGATTTACAGTATGGAGCGACTTATCAGCAGCTCTTCATTGCTGTAGGATTACGGTAGGAATTTCGATTAGGATTTCAAGCCATTAAAAGCGGTATTTTGCTTTAGAAAGAAAGCCAAACAAGCCAGAAACTCTTGAAGTGGGTTAATTGAAGTTGATGATTCTAAATATGAAAATTGCACATCAATACACTGTTTCTTTCATGAGTTATTTCAGATTTAGGGTAACAACTGATTTTTCAATATTTGTCAGAAATGTGAATACGCCATCAAGAAAGCTCGAAAAACTGGTGGAAAGTTATGTAGTGAAATCAGCACGCCTGAAAACCTTGCTACACAAATTTTTAAATTTTTTCGGAATTATTTCATCAAAAGGCTTATTTCACTGTGACGCTATATGCTGAAAGTTCATACCGTGATCCTATAGTAACGAAGAGTAATTAGTGGTTCGCTCCATACTGTAAATCTAAGTTTATCCTCGCTCTACAGAATTGTACCTCAAGCTCGGCAAAAGACATGAAAGCAAGAGAGTTATTAACGATCAAACAGTGAGCACATCTTTTTGGGACACTCTGTATATATATATATATATTGTATATATATATATATATATATATATATATATATATATATATATATATATATATATATATATGTCCCAAAAAGATGTGCACACTGTTTGATCGTTAATAACTCTCTCGCTTTCATGTCTTTTGCCGAGCTTGAGGTACAATCCTGTAGAGCGAGGATAAACTTAGATTCACAGATGGAGCGAATCATCAATCGCTCTTCATTACTGTAGGATTACGGTATGAACTTTTAGCATGTGAATCCATTGTGAAATATGCCATTTGACAAAATTTTTTAAAAAAATCTGAAAAAACCGTGTACTAGGGTTTTCGCGCATGCTGATTTCGCCTAACAACTTTTTACGAGTGTTTTTAGCTTTTTTGAGGGTGTAACCACATTTCTGACAAACGCTGAAATTCAGTTATTACGGCGTACCTGGGATAAGCTTGGAAAGAAGCATCACAGTAAAGAGGAAATTTCATATTTGAAATCAGCGGCTGTCACTACCATAGTATAAGAGTTTTTGGCTTGTTTGGTTTTGTTCCGAGGCAGAATATGGCCTTTTTCCCCATCAGAATATGGCCTTTTTCCCTATCAGCCGCTTTTTATTACTGTAGGATTACGGTAGGAATTTCGAGGAGGATTTTAAGCAATGGACTCTATTTTGCCTCAGAAAAAAGCCAAATAAGCCAGAAACTCTTAAACTGAGTTAATCATAGTCGCTGATTCTAAATATGAAACTGCACGTCAGTACACTGTTTCTTTCATGAGTTATTCCAGATTTAAGGTAACAACTAATTTTTCAATGTCCAGCAAAAATGTGAATACGCCATCAAGAAAGCTCGAAAAACTGATGAAAAGTTATGCAGTGAAATCAGCACGTCTGAAAACCTTGCTACACAATTCTTTAGATTTTTTTGAAAATATTCCACTAAAAGGCTTATTCCACAGTGATGCTGTATGCTGAAAGTTCATACCGTAATCCTACAGTAGCAAAAAGAGATTGGAGTTTCGCTTAATACTGTAAATCTAAGTTTATCCTCGCTCTACAGAATATTACCTTAAGCTCGGCAAAAGACATGAAAGCAAGAGAGTTATTAACGATCAACCAGTGTGCACATCTTTTTGGGACACTCTGTACATATATACATACTTCGAAAGAGTTGCACGGGAACCTACATATTCTTATATATTAGGTCGTTCCGAATGTAATGTCGCTTTTTTCAAACGTACGCCACATTTCTTGAAGCAAAGATGTATAAAAGATTCTGGTAGCATTCAATGCGGCATTTCATTTTCTTTCTGAAGGATATATAAACACTGCACAAAATTCAATAACCTCTCGAAAAATTATCGAAATCTGCGACCCATGCTTTTTGAAAAGGCCAAGTTTCACAACTTTTATAAATTTTCATAACAATCCTCGGAAGGGGTCTAAATGATGGATGGACAGAGCAAACTCTACAGGAAACAGTGCAACTCTATGTTCCAAAGCTCGTCATGATTGTATAGATTTTTTGATGAAACCACCGAATTTTAGTAGGCTAGTCTCCGACACAAATGCATCAAACACCCGTAAATCTTCGAGTTTTGAAACTTACGAAGAAGAATTATTGTTTGACAACAATTTTACGAAACAAATGAGCATTTACGGCTTCAGATTAGCAACTTTCGGAAATTCCAGGTACAGCTTGGGGCGCCCTGGAAAACCTGAATTATATTTTATCCCGGAAAACTTGATGAAATGGAGAAAAACAACTGGTAGAAAGAGGAGAAAAAGCTGCGTCAAATGACACCCGAGTTGCTTGCCGGTTGTTGTTCTGTGAGGTTTGAGCTGACCAAACATGGAATGTGATGGCATTGAGAAATTGATTCCAGAAACTCTAAGAAGCAAGCTAGGGAAAAGAAAATTACTCTGTATCCTATAAGATTTGCTCCATCTACTGCACTTGTACTTCTTCGGAGAATAGGTAGAAAAATTCAGAAAAATAGACGAACTTGATCATGGTAAAAAGGGTCGCAGATTTTGGTAATTTTTCGACCGCTCATTGAATATTATGCAATGAAATTACAACCTTTAAAAATAGGATGAAATGCTGCATCGATTGCTTCTAAGACCTCTTGAAAAACTTTATTCAATGAAATTTGGCGTTTATTCGAAAAAAGCGACGTTACTTTTGGAACGACCTAATATAAAGCTGAATGTCTGTTTGTCTATCTGTCTGTATGTCTGTGTCTGTCTGTCTGTCTGTATTATAGTTAGAACAAACGAAAAATTTCGTCGAACGAATGAATTTCGAATAATCGGCTTTTGAAAAATATTCGAACGAACGAATGTTATTCGATCTGTAATTTTCAGATTATTCGAATTCGATTATTCGAATAATGCTACATTTTAAAATTCGAATGAACGAATATTCGAATAAATGGGGTTGGTCGAACATTCGACTATTCGAATAATCGAATAATTACATATAATCGAATATTCGACTATTCGAATAATCGAATAATTACATGGTCGAATATTCGACTATTCGAATAATTCGAATAATCTAACGCCTCAAACAATGCTGGTTTTTTCTTTGTTGCGGTTTCCTGCAAAAAAATTAATCGCTAATTTGATCTTTGTAGCTGATAATTATATGTGTAGCAAGTGGTAGGAAGACTAAGTTATTGTCGTTGGTTAGGGTTTCACTTAGGAAACAGAAGAACTTCACCAAACATGTAGTTCGAGGTGTTCATGGTCTTTTAAGATGGCTACTAAGACTTACTTAGTCGTTTAAAGTCCGCATTTATTTTTCCTCACAGAAGTTTCTCCCGAAGCTACACAGAACGTTTTCCCAAAGCTGAAAAATTAACATGGACAACATTTTAGATTGGGTAGTTCTTTGTAAATTAATCGTAATGGTCAGCATTGCGCTAGTTCTAAGACTAGCACTGGAGGAGCACAAGGAAGGCCTACAGTAATAGAATATATGAACCTCTGCTGTTGTACCGAAAGTTTTGTCCGTTTTTTCAAATTAATATCAAACCACACACAATAAAGACCTGAATGAGTTTTAGCATTCGATGCAGCTTTTCCTTCTCTTTTTTTAAGAATACATTTCCGAACTACAATCCTGTATGCTTTCTTTGATAATTGCCAAAATTCTCCATCCGTCAATTTTATCTGCTCAAAGTTAGGCTACTTTTGATTTTCATTTCAAAGTTTCGGAAAGGACTAATATGGATCAAACAGAGCAATTCTCGGAATACAGGGTAATATTTTAGATTCTCTTAATTTGTTGTTTTTAGCTTCAAAAACATTATATCTTCGGAAGTCTCGATTTCTGGCAAAGTCATGAAACACCTACTGCAGCAAATACACGAAAGCTTTTGAAACTTTTGCGAATTGAAATATGATTCTTATCAAAAATTATTTCAAAAATTATTCTACATAAGCAAGTTTGATTTGCTTTGAAAAGTAGCTTTTTGGAGTTTTCGGTACTTTTACGTGGTAAACGTAATCAAAAAGGCGCAGTTTTTATTAGACAAATAATTATAACGAGCTTGGTAAACATGGCCCATGTAATCTAAAATGGGTACAATGTAGCTAAAGGCTTGCCCTACATGACATTCATCAGCGCTCTTTGAAAACATCAGGATAAAAATTTTTAAAACTCGGTAAAAATTTGGCTTACTTCTGAGCTGCTCAGGAAGCCGTGGCGATAACATTGCAAAGACAGAGTAGATCAGAGAGCAAATACAGCTACAAGAAGAAAGATAAAAATCTGTATCAAATCGTACCTAAGTTGATCATGGATCAATGTTCTGTGAGCTCTAGTGAGCGATGAAAAAAAACGGACAAAACTTCCAGGATAATCTAATACTTCTGTGCTCATCTAAATCCAGAAAAAGAAAACTCGTGGAAATGTCTGTATATTAGCTGATTTTTAATACTTGTCGGAAATTATTAATCCCCGAGTTTCACAGTTTCTGCTGTAGGATTGAATTCTCACAAATTTCTTAGTTGTATTTTTGAGGTTTGTACTTTTGTTGTAAGGGATCTTCCATATGTTTTACTCAGATTCAAAATAATTATTGTTCAATCTACACGCCTACTCGGAGTATTATTCCTCTACGAACTTTGCAATGATGCAAAGTTCGTAGAGGAATAATACTTCGAGTAGGCGCCTACACGCGTACTTCATGTAGGCGTGTAATTCTAACATTATTCTTTTGACATCGAATGTTCGAATGATCTTAAATATTCGAATATTCGAATGACTGTCTTTCAAGTGGCTCGAATATTCGAATATTCGAATAACCGTCTTTTGTAATTCCTCGAATAAACGAATATTCGAATAACTTTTTTTTCAAATCATCGAATGAACGAATTATTCGAATACAGGCCTTTTTCATTTATTCGACTATTTGAATAATCGAATAATTGGACTGTTTTGAATATTCGACTATTCGAATATTCGAATAGTCGAACATTTCGAATAAATTATTCGAACACGAATATTCGGTTCTAACTATAAGTCTGTATGTATGTATGTGTGAACGTATGTTCCGAATAGAAAATTCCATTTCTGAACCGATCCGGACCAAACTTTGCAAGCATACACTTCCCGGATGTTATAGGCTACTTTTCGTCATCGATCAATGTCGATTTCATCGATTTTATCGATTTTTTGCAAAGGTTGAGCTACGGGGCTGGGAGTAGGCACAGGGGGGTAATCGAGCATGCTGATCACGAACACAATATTAGTTTTTGAAATTATCCGCTACTTTTGTCGATTTTTTTCAAAGTTTAAGCTGAAGGGTTAGGAGTTGGCACAGGGGAGTAAGTGGGCATGCTGATTTCGAAAACAAAACAGAAGACGGGATATAAAGTGTAGAAGTGGGCACAGGGAAAGGCTGTACAGGGATAGGGATGGGACCTTTACTACAGTGTTTTGACAGGGCCGGGTGGAGCCGGGTAAGCCAGCTAGTACAGGGTGTCCCAAAAAAATGTTAACACTGTTTGATCGTTAATAACTCCCTTGTTTTCATGTCTTTCGACGAGCTTGAGGCACCATTCTGTAGAGCGAGGTTTAACTTAGATTTACGTTATGGAGCGAATTACCGTTCGCTCTTCGTTACGGTAGGATTACGGTGGGAAGTTTCAGCATGTGGAACCGTCGTGAAATATGCCCTGTGACAAAAATTTTTTCAAAAAACCTGAAAAATCGTGTACTAGGGTTTTCGCGCACGCTGATTTTACTACACATATTTTTACGAGTGTTTTCAGCTTTTTTGATGATGTAATCACATTTTTGACGCATGCTGCGAAGTCAGCCATTACACTTTACCTAGGATAACTTTGGAAAAAAAGTATCATAATAAAATGGAAACTTCATATTTGAAATCAGCGGCTTTCATTTCCATAGTACAAGAGATTTTGGCTTGTTTGGCTCTGTTTTGAAGCAGAAAGTGACCTTTGATGGCCTGAAATCCTTGTCAGAATTTCTACCGTAATTCTAGAGTAACGAGGAGCGTTAAGTGATTCGCTTCATATTGTGAATCTAAGTTTATCCTCGCTCTACAAAGTGATACCTAAAGCTCGGCGAAAGACTTGAAAGCAAGGGAGTTATTAACGATCAAACAGTGTTAACATTTTTTTTGGGACATCCTGTATATAAATATGTATATATATATATATATATATATATATATATCAATGGCGTACCGAGGGGGGGGGGGGGGGGAAGTAGAAAGGCGCCCCCCTTCTCCCGAGAATGGGTCGCGAAGTTTTTGAAAATCACCTACATCTTATATACAAAGCTGAATGTCTCTTTGTGTGTCTGTGTGTATGTCTGTACGTATGTTCCGAATAGAAAATTCCATTTCTGAACCGATCCGGACCAAACTTGGCACACATACACTTCGGCCCCGGCGGGTGTCATAGGCTACTTTTCGTCATCGATCCATATCGATTTTATCGATTTTTATCGATTTTTTTGCGGAGTTCACCTACGGGGCTGGGAGTTGGCACAGGGGGTAAGTGAGCATGGGGATTCCGAATACAATATTAGTTTTCAGATTTATCGATTACTTTTATCACCTATCGATTACTTTTATCACCTTATTTTATTGATTTTTTTTGCAAAGTTTGATACGGGTCTTGGAGTTTGCACAGGGGGTAATCGAGCATGGGGATTCCGAATACAATATTAGTTTTCAGATTTATCGATTACTTTTATCGATTTTATCGATTTTTTGCAAAGTTTGAGCTACGGGGTTGGGAGTTTGCACAGGGGGTAATCGAGCATGCTGATTACGAGTTCGATATTAGTTTGGCGCTACTCGGCTATCCGGGCCCAGAATTTTTTGTGGTAGAGCTTGCTCAAATTTCGTGCATAAGGGTTATCTCAAGGGCCGGGCCTTCAAGCGATTTCAATCGCGACGCGATTTGGCAATATTCCAGGTGTCCATAACTCATTGTAAGCACATTAGAAATGTACAGAAGATAGGGCATTTTATCAATTTATGTAAGTTATGCACACTATGTGTGCAGTTTGCTAATGTTAGATCCGAAGACTTCTGGCGAATTGCCAAATCGCGTCGCGACTGAAATCGCGTGAAGTATGTCCGGCCCTTTACATCCTGATTACAGATATCACACTTTCTCCGCAAAACGTCTTCCCGTGTGGTTACGATAGGTGTACGGCAGGAAGACAAAATCATGAATTCGGCTGGAGTTCGGTCAATATGGCTTATTCAACCTGCTGATTACGAATATCATCTCTCTCTCTCCATATTGGGACCTTTTCATAGAGTTGTGGTGGTTATAAGCAGGGTAAAGCGGGGGGTGCGGCACTCGACCGTCGGATACGACCCCCCCCCCCCTGATTGCTGTCTTAATAAGACCCCCCTCCTAAACTATACACTTAAGATAGTATTACCTGAAGGCTCTTCAAACATAATGGACAACATATCCATAATTAGCATGTCAAATACCCCCTGTAGACAAAGTGTGAGCGAATTCTGAAGATTCAAGATACTAGGCTACCTAAGTGAAATGGTCAAATTCCAACATGGTTAACTTTGTTTTAAAGGTGAATTAGCTATCCGTTTTTGCACTCAAGACAAAGCACTACTCCTTCTTCGTCCACCTCAGGAATCCCGCTTCAGAAGACCTCCAAACTGTGGAATTAGAAGCCAACCAAAATCTCATTTTTCCCATTTTTCGCTTTTGATGGCTGTGCTTTCACCAAATATTACTCAGAGCTGAGAAGACGAATCAGGCTCAAAACATCCCTATGGAATCTACGAGGTTTAGGCTATCGATTCATATAAATATTGTCCGCTAAAAATGTTTTTTTGATATAGTTAATGGCCTGCGGCACCCCCCCCCCCTCAAAACCTGCGGCTGCCGCAGGGGTGCCGCAGGGGTGCCGCAGGCCATTAACTATATCAAAAAAACATTTTTAGCGGACAATATTTATATGAATCGATAGCCTAAACCTCGTAGATTCCATAGGGATGTTTTGAGCCTGATTCGTCTTCTCAGCTCTGAGTAATATTTGGTGAAAGCACAGCCATCAAAAGCGAAAAATGGGAAAAATGAGATTTTGGTTGGCTTCTAATTCCACAGTTTGGAGGTCTTCTGAAGCGGGATTCCTGAGGTGGACAAAGAAGGAGTAGTGCTTTGTCTTGAGTGCAAAAACGGATAGCTAATTCACCTTTAAAACAAAGTTAACCATGTTGGAATTTGACCATTTCACTTAGGTAGCCTAGTATCTTGAATCTTCAGAATTCGCTCACACTTTGTCTACAGGGGTTAATTGACGTGCTAATTATGGATATGATACGAATATCATGTTATCGCTATAATCAGATCACCTAACTACGACCCCCTCCCCTTTTGACTCCTCAATACGACCCCCCCCCCTCTGCGGCGTGCCGCACCCCCCGCTTTACCCTGGTTATAAGGCATGGGGTCGAAAACATAGATTCGCTTCAAACTTCGTCTAGGGTGGTCATTTAGCGCGCTGAACATGAATATCATGTTGATTCGCAGGATAGTGCGTTTTCTTGGGTTACGGTGGGTGTAGACGGATCTAAGTTCCAGATTTGCTCGAAACCTTACCTGTAACGGTTCACAAGTATATCGCTTATGAATATGATGCTTGCTCGCTGTCATAACGCAACAGTGAAGTTATGGTGAGCTGCAGGGTTTGAATGGGCATTTTTTTCGCTTTCGGGCCAATTTAGATCCCAGATATTCAAAGGATGGGGAAACGGTCGTTTTGCATGGCGGGCGCCATCCTGATAACCTGTCCCAACGCGTAACGCACGCGGCAAATCTCCCTCCCCCTGTTTTTGCTTAGGCAAAAGCCGCCGAAGGGTGTATCGCGCGCGGCAGTGGTCCTATAAGGAAATTGATAACCTGTTCCAACGCGTAACGCACGCGGCAAATCTCCCCCCCCCCTGTTTTTGCTTAGGCGAAGGCCGCCGGGTAGAGGACTATATGTCGCCGAATGTGGAAGAGTCCCGCGCGGATTTCCTGCAGGAACGCATGTCCGCGCGTATACAAGGGCGCGTATTTGTCGCAAATGACCGAGGCGACCGCCCTTTTTCGGCGACATATAGTCTTCTACCCAAGGCCGCCGAATGGTGTCTCGCGCGCAGCAGTGGTCCTATAAGGAAAGCATTGCGGTCGTGGGAAACTTTTAGACCACACGAATTGCCATTATCGTGAGATTAAGCACGATATCCTTGAAACAGCACTTTAGATAATTCCCTGCCAAGGTTTCAGGCAGGTTCATGATTTTTACCCGCTGCCACGCGAAATGACTACGATATTTGTCATCAGCGGCTCAAATAACCCCCATTACCAAGTTTGAGCAAGATCCTTTACAAAAACATTTTGGGGCCCGGATAGCCGAATAGCGCCATCAGTTTTTAGAATTACCCCTACTTTTATCGATTTTATTGATTTTTTGCAAAGTTTGAGCTACGGGGCTGGGGGTTGTTGAGAGAGGTAGGTGGGCATGCTAATTACTAACATAGCGGGAATAGGGAATTGCATGTAGAAGTGGGCAGAATGAAAGGTTTTACAGGGATAGGGATAAGACCTTAATCATAGCATTGACAGAGCGGAGCCGGGTAAGCGAGCTAGTGAGTTATAAAAACGTGCAAATGACTTGTTTATAGTTGTAAATAATTAGAATAATTCTTTTTAAATTTGTAAAAGTTCAATTTCGCCTTATAAAAAAAATTTTCGGGGGACGTGGCTTCAGCCACGCCCCCTTTTTCTGGAATTTTGGGGTCAGGGGGAGCGAAGAATTCTTGGGAAGCATAGGAAAAATCTTTTCGGAGTCGTGGCTAACGCCACGCACCTTCATCAGAAAAAATTTTTTGTAGCCCCCCCCCCTTCAAGCGGAAATTCTGGGTACGCCACTGATATATATACATACCGTAAGGTCACGAAAGAAGCTTGCTGTGTAAATTGGGTACGATTTCCGTAATCGGCATGTCAAATTACCTCTACGAGTTCTCAGACCATTATTCACTACATTTTTAAGTGTTATTTAACGTCTAAGAAGCGTAATTTCCAAATTAACTTGGTCACAGAACTGGACGGAATCAACTTTTTTGTACTCGTAACAGGATGATACTTCCTCTCAGTTACGGAAGAAACTAGACTTCATATCGCTTTCATAGACTGGGTTAGGAAGTACAGCCAATTTCAACCACTGCGTTTTCTACCATGAGTGCTTCAACTCCCCCGGTCATCACAAAGACGAAATAAGTCGGTAGGCTCAAACACCTACAATCTTTTTCAACCCGGTGTAGGCGAAATTTTCCAAGTGGAGCAGCGCGTCCGCACCGCCGCTGGCTCAGCGAGATAAATCAGAATGAAGAGACGCAGACTGCAAAGCGGTGCGAATCGTTGCGAAGCGGATTCCGCCAGTCCAATTTCCGCCTAAACTGAGTTGGAATTTACCATACTGTAGAATCTTCCAGATTTGTGATAGCGAATCACACGAACTAGGATGGAAGAGCTTCTTCGGTGATAAAGTTGATTGGGTCAGGCAAAACCCTCAAAGGATCATGCTACCTGAGCTTTTGTAGCATTGTGCCTGTCTCTCAAAGGCGTCCGGATTAGGTTGGGGTTTTGGGATTTTACTGTTACGCAAAAGTAGCTGCCCTGGCATATTCCCAAGCCCAATAGCCGGCAGGTATTCTAGAATCGCAAGCGAGAAAATGCTCCGGAAGTTGAGAGAGTTCCGCCACAATCGGAGGACCCCGCCCACCCCAGTTATAAATCTTCAAGAAGTAGGGTCCTTCCACGACTCTGCAATCAAAATTAGGGGCTGCTATAGCCCGTCTTTGACAATTCCGTACCCCGTAAGCTGCATTTTGGAACCAGCGGGAAGGATAAGTCCAAGTAAGAGAAAAAAATTTTCTTAAATTCTGCCCGGACACTGCCTTTAACATGTCTTCAAAAACCTAAAATTCGGTCCATTCCTGATACGAATATTGAGCTCATAGCTTCAGTTTGCTGCATTGGAAATTGGGAACCAGGCATTCTACCTCTAGGGAAACCATGGCCCTTCAGATAGGCCCACTTGGCCAAAATAAGCCATCAAATTACCTGTCGAAAGTGCAGTCACAGCAAATCGCGCGTACAGCCGTCAAAAATGCAAAAACTTTAGGATAGGATTATGTTCCACAGAATGTCACATTCTGTGTATGGGTCGCTTTCAAACGTCTTATGCCTGATCTCTTGCTTAGCTCTAGTCATTTCTGTCCACTTCAACCATTTCCTCACGGCAATTTCTTGTCAATTTACGGCATAACGGTTCTTTGTTAATCGTATTTGAAGGCATTAAACCGTCTCAGTTGCGTATCAGTTGATCACTTGTGTTGGGAATGATCCCATTTCATTATGCAATCGTGTGTTAATTCATTATCTCTGTTGTCATTCCATAAGTGAAGTCCCTTCCACAGTTGCTGCTAACTTGGTCTGCGCCTCTGACTGCAGCACGCCCTCGATATCATCCCATATGTCTTCCCTCAACATGACGTGGATTACGTGGCTTGATGGGGCGCCGCCTCGCCTCAGGCTTGCGCCACGTTGCGTGCGCATTTTCGATGTGATGTGGCAACAAGAAGAACGTGAAGCCTGCGCCACGTTGTGTTGAGCGCCACGTCGCGCCAAATGATGCGCTCGCAACGTGGCGCGAGCCTGAGGCGAGGCGGCGCCTCATCAAGCCACGTAATCCACGTCATGTCGAGGGAAGACATATGGGATGATATCGAGGGTATGATTAATACGTTAGCAACATGCAACAGCTTGGCAGGATGTTTGGTTAACAGCCCAGCATCAACATGTTACTGCATGTTGCCAACATATTAGCCACGGGTGCCGCGGGTCAGAGACGCAAACCAGGGGTAGTAGCAACTGTGGAAAGGACTATATGTAAAGGCTACTGCATGACGAAGGCGCAGGAGCGGTATTAGTTGAGCGGGTACGAACGCGACGCGCGCGTATCCTTACCGTTGTAAATGCTGCGCTTCATGCGCTCTGCGACTAGTAAAGCCGCGTTCGCGCCTAAAGATATTGCGCCTTCGGCATGCAGCAGCCTATACCTGTCATTCATTCTATGACTAAGAAAGGCGAGCACGCTTTGCGTACGTTTGATCAACGACTTCATGAATGAGCTCAAACGCGTTTTGGTCAATTACTATTAGGTTGATGCAAAAGAAATGGCCGATTTTCCAAGCCTTTTTTCAGGGCAACTTTTTTCCATCAATACTTCTTCTTTACAATAGATGTAGTATACCGTCGCGAAGCTGTTTCCATGCTCTAGCTAACGGTTCTTGAAAAGGCTTTCATCCTCATCTCTTATGGAGTTACTGAGCTTCAAATAACCGCATCCAAATTCAGAATTTCATTGCATTCACTTTTCCAGCCAGAATTCAAACGCGTATCAATGGGATTTCTTTGAACATTTAGCTGTTGTATGTAATAGAAATTGTCTACATGTGCATACTTAACTGCATTCTTTGAAGTTATCCAGACTGAGATATCGGCGCCTAAACATGGGTAGCTGTTGCGGTCATTTTATGACCCATAATTTTCTTCTGAGGAAGTCAGTCGCCGAAGCTTCGCTCAATTCTGTAAGAGGGCTAGGACATTTATTAGCAGTTTTTGAAAAAACATCCAGCTGTTCAGTACGTAGAAAATCAGAAAATTCTACTATATTCCGGACTTTGAGGCACACTGAAAAATGTTGAAAAAACTGAGAGATTTTAAATTACAATTTTTTCCCTTCTCGCAAACTTTTTTGTCCAGATTCTTTCTATTGTATTTTGTACTACTGGCTTGCGGCTACAAGATAGGCCACTTATCATTCACCAGTGCGTCGCCTCTGCTTCGCAGAGGCTCGCACTGGCTCTACTACCTATGTGCCTTACTCATTCTCGTAATATCGTGGTACTGAAACTCACCGCGCTAAGCTGACTACCACGAATGAAATGTAAACAACTACTCATTTAGAAATCTTTTTCACGTGAGATCGGTGATTTCGCGTGGATGAAACTTTTCGCAGGAAGACAAACACAAATTCAATAGGTTTTGAATTTATCATTGCTTGATAGGCACCATAAAGACAATAGTCACCGTGTGCTACATCTCTGTGCAAAAATCTTCTCAAAAGCTTGGCTAGAACCTTCGCAAATTGACCATTCACGCAACCAATTCTTTCTGGCGCCATTTTCGTCATTTAGCTTTTGACCACTTTTTGGGCCAAAGTCCATTGCTTGCGCATTTGCTTACCAAACACATTCACGACTTTGCAAAAAGTGGTGATACGGACCAAATTTTGCGAAATAGAAGCCAGGTGGATCCGCTTGGCGCGCAATTTCTGAGGGATCCACTCAACGAATCTACTCGTGCTTCTGCATGTTGGACTTTCATGAGGATAGCATGCGCTATGCAAAATTTGGGCTTAGAACGCTGGCTGGAACACGCTGCACGAATTTCGTAACAGACGGACACACACACACACACACACACAAAAACACGTAAACAACCCTTAGCCCGTTATTATAAGTCTTGATACTAAGAAAGTTTGAAGCTAGTTATGAATCGTCAAAAACAAGGTTCTAGCAGAAGAACCTTTTTTGTCTTTTAGTCCGTATTTCTCTTCCGGTTTATGGTTTGAGTACAAATAAGTATGCGCTGTATTGCGAAAGGTTTGCTGCTTCTGGGAGTCTTTATCGCTTTCATAAATTTGAATCTTTTAGAAAGTTATAGCACGTCAATGTGAGAATTCCCAAATCGGCCATTCCTTTTGCATCAACCTTTTATATATGTCGTCCGCGCTGCGCTCGGCGAGCAACGCTGTTGCCTCCATTGGAGGCAGCTCAAGACTAAAGGAGGCGCAGAGAAAACAGGCGGCAAGAGGGGGAACACGCGGAAGGCGACAAATGCCCTGGAACGGGCGCGACTAGTGGCCACGCCCTGTCCGAATTCTCCGTCAACTGTGCCATTCAAATCTTCGTATGGAGCGCGACAGCAGCTTTCTACATGTTTCGCTTCTTGTGCCATCTCGTTTTTGTCTCTGTTCGCGTCTGTCATTTACGAGTTTTATATCTTTCATTTCTGCGTAAACATATCCGCTCACAGGAGTGATGTTTGATGCAGGAGTCCTCATAGAAGACAAACACGTGAGCGACTTAAAAGGACTTGTCAACTCTTGTGTCCTGTGCTTTTCTACTTTTACATTTTACAATTTGTTTATTTGGTCAATATCACTTTATGAATGTTCTCCCCTTAATCATAGTTAGCATTTTTTGTCATCATCAAATTGCGGTTCAGCTTGCACGACTTATTCATTCCATTTTAGTTCAGATATGCGCTGAAAGGCCTTGCTTTCAACTTCATGAGCCATACCCATGAACTTATGAAAGGTAAGCGCTCTCACTCACTCATTTTCTGCTTTAACTTCGCAAACCGTTTTCTGTCATTGAAGGGTGTCCATAAGCGCATTTAAACAGAGACGAGCTCAAGAGCCATTGATGTGAGCATTTTGTATACTCTGCTACTTACACTCGAGTTAATGCTAAATGTTGCCTTTTCTCACTTTTGTGCATTTTTGAAGTGAAGTTGTATTCTACATCAAAGTTCGGCTTTCCTTGTGATTCATGTTTTTTTCAGGATGGACCTACAGGTAAAATGTACCATATCATTGTATCATTTACTTTTTGTCCTATACTTTAATGCGATTTCTGTTGTGAATAAAGTGTTCTTTTTGCACTGTCAAGCAAAATAGCAGAAAAACTATGAAATAAACTAGAAGTATTGACAAAGACCAAATTCTGAAAGATATCGCGAAGCTATATCGAGTTTGAGGTCCGCCTGGATACAAATTACGACATTTCGCCAGAAAATGTGGTTTTTCTTACTTTGAGCCTGGAAAGGAACTGCTTTGAAGCACTCATTGGTTCAATTCAGTTCTATCCGAATAATAGCCACATAACCGCATAGTAGACTGATGCAACTCGATTATTCTCACTTAATCTAGAAGTTAATCGAAATATGCTTATACCGAAACATAACTCCGAATTTATACGTGCAACAGAGAAAATAAAAGAACTTAATGATCATCTGTGCAAAGTTGCGTTACTCACTGCGATACAGAGAGCATGTTCAAATGCCAGATTTCAGAATAGCTACCTCAAAGCTTACTTATGGATTGCCAAACCCATATTCACAAGGAAGGGACACTTGGTACCGTAAACAATTGAGAGAGATGTACACATTCATCTCCAGATGCTGACTCCAGTCTACATTTATAATTTGCAGGCTTTCTTGAAGGAAAACATGAGCGAAGTCCATACTCGATTATCGATGAATCTTGGCATGAGGTAGTTATTTGTATTCGTATTCTATAGCCAATAACCAAGATTGTTAATACGTTTTATTCAGTCAGGCCAACGTTTCGGTGCCTTCACCTTCGTCAGAGCCTGGAAGATCGCATACATTAGTGGTCTGCTCCCCAAACACCTCCTTCAAGCCAAGGCTACACTCAACATTAAGTTAGTTCGAAAGCAGTGACGGAAAGCATCGTCAATGCGTACCTCGGCGATCTTCGAATCAGGGTTGAGCAACCACCAAACACAGCGTGTGCACAGTTAGTAGTGGCGAAACTAGTATAATTGCTTTACATAGATGATTCTAATCTCGGTGTAGATCAAATCCGCAGAGGGACTGATACGAGATCAGATCACTATTCATGGCGACGCCCTCTTCCTTGCGGTTCATTGCTGGAGCTTTGGATGTTATCCAAAATGCTTCCAGCGTTTTACGACTAACAATTTCGGATTCACGCGTCAAGATTGTGACAGCTATATTAGATTGTTGATCTGAGTGTTCCTCTCTGCGATGTGCGCCTAGGGGGGTGTTGGGTTTAGATTTCGTAAGCCCATCTAGGTGCTCTTTGATTCTCACACACAGAGGCCTACCAGTTTCTCCTATGTATTGTTTCCCGCAAGTCTGACAAGTTATCTGGTAGACTACTCCTGCCTCCATGCAATCGCCTGGTTGACCAAATGGGCAGATGACGCGATCGACATTCATGCATAATCGGTCGTAACAGCGATTACGAATTAGTTGTTTTCTAAGGTTGGAAGGCGGGACGTCTATGATTCTAACGGAGTCTTTTAGGCCTGCTTGTTCTAAACTTTTCCTTATCGTTTTGCTGAAATCTTCAGATATGAAAGGAACACAAAAAGGTATTTTGACTTCATTTTTGGTTGCGCGCGGTCTGTATTCTTGCCAGGTACGTTTCGATGAATGGTCTGCGAGGTAACCATTAGACTGTGCAATTTGTCTGGCAAGACTCAACGATGTAGCGCGTTCCTCATCAGAGGAGACCGCCTTGGCAGTCTTAAACATATTACAAATTACCGACCTTTTTGTGCTCCAAGGATGGGCCGAGAGATAGTGAACTAATATATTTTTGCTGCTTGGTTTTCGGAACCATTTGGTCCTGTATGATCCATCACGCAATTGCACTTGAACGTTAAGAAAAGGCAGCCAGTTTTCGCGGGGCTTTTCTCGTGTGAACTTTATGTGCGGGGATTGGCTGTTCAAGAGAATGAAGCAAGTGTCTAGTTCGTCTTGCGTTGCGCACACTATACAACAATCATCTATATAGCGGCAATAAAGTATTGGTTTGCGCGCAAGTACGGGGCTCTCGATTTTTGACATATAGGCAATGGCAACGACAGGTGCCAGCCTCTGTCCCATTGCCAATCCCCTGATTTGTTTATAGTACTGTCCGCACCACCGAAAAACGCTGCAGCTAAGACATTCTTTCAAGAGCACCATCACTTGCCGGATATTGAAACCGAACATGTTGATTGAACCGTGGTGTTCGTTCAGTATCTCGTTGACCGCTTCCATGGCCGCTTCATTCGACACATTCGTATATAACGAAGTGACATCGAATGATTCGATGGCACATTCTTCACTTAGCGGTGCTTTACTGACTTGTTCAAGGAACATGCTAGTGTTTGTTAGGTGCGCAGGAATATATCGAAGCAATTGCGTGAGGATCAAGTTCAGCAGCCAAGATATCCTATCACTGGGACCTCCACAACTGCTTACAATAGGCCTTATTTTGAACTCTGCAGGATCCAAGGAAAGGAAATTACTAGCAGTGAGCTTGTGTGTTTTGATAAGCACGTAAAGGACAGGACATCTGGGCAGATCGTTTCTTAGATGTGATATTAACTTTTTCGGTAAGCCTACAGAGTTTGCAGTATCTGTCCATAGTCTGTTCAAGCGGCGATACTCTTTTGCAAATTCGCTCTCGGAGGAAGCCTGGTACAATGTTTCATCATTCAAGTGATGTCTTGTTATGGCCATATCTAGTTCTCTTGTCAAAACTACGAAATCCCCTCCTTTATCGCTCATGGATATCTTGATCTTCTTACTCGCGCATAATTCATGAAGTTCTCTTAGACCAAGACGCTGGGCTGGGGTTAGATTGGAGACGGGATGTCTTTTTGAGAAGCGTGTTAGAAGTGTGAGAACAGATGCACCTAGCATACGAAATTTTGCATCTATCACTTGATGGGGACCTTGTGGCTTGAAACTCAGAGATGGGAAAGGATTGAGAGGCAAACGTGTATCGCTGTTGCTTATGCTGCCTTTATGTTCTTCATCGCTCTGCTTTGCCTTTTGTCGCAGGCGTTCGTGAAGTATGCGCAAGCTGCCAACAATCTTTTGCGTTACCCGGGGACCTATGTTTTGAGTGGGTGCAAAACTTGGTCCCATGTTCAGGACTGACAATGCAGCTGCAGAAAGAGGAACGTTTCCAATGACAGACACACGAGAATCAGTAAATGCAGACTGGGATGTTAATTCTGTGGTTGTGGTAGCTGATGTTGGTCGTTTAAGATTCGAGAGACTCGCACTGGTACGCTCAGATGATTCGCGTTCCTGCTTTGCCCCTACCAATCTGTCGAATTTCACCTTTAACCTGGATTTAGCGTTAGAGCGAACAGAATCACAAATGCATTTTGACCTACGCACGATTCTCTTCCAAAGAGCAATAGGCACCAACCGTTCGCAGCATTGTTCTTTAGAAATACATTTCTTCAACATAGAAAACATAAGATTTTGTTTTGACTTAAGTGCTGCCCGTAGGATGCGTTGCTCTATTTCTTGTAGTCGTCTGCTTTGCCTGGTAAGTCCACACGTTTCTTCAAGGTGCTTGTTTGCAATGAACTTCGGGATCACGTTGTAACGCAGACAACGGCGTAGGAAGAACATTGTTTGTTTCACGCAGACTATCTGTCGCAATGATAGAACTTCTTTGAATAATCGAGAATGTTTGGCTGGTACATCTTTGATCGAAGTCCAAGCTCGATTATCGATGAATCTTGGCATGAGGTAGTTATTTGTATTCGTATTCTATAGCCAATACCCAAGATTGTTAATACGTTTTATTCAGTCAGGCCAACGTTTCGGTGCCTTCACCTTCGTCAGAGCCTGGAAGATCGCATACATTAGTGGTCTGCTCCCCAAACACCTCCTTCAAGCCAAGGCTACACTCAACATTAAGTTAGTTCGAAAGCAGTGACGGAAAGCATCGTCAATGCGTACCTCGGCGATCTTCGAATCAGGGTTGAGCAACCACCAAACACAGCGTCTGCACAGTTAGTAGTGGCGAAACTAGTATAATTGCTTTATATAGATGATTCTAATCTCGGTGTAGATCAAATCCGCAGAGGGACTAATACGAGATCAGATCACTATTCATGGCGACGCCCTCTTCCTTGCGGTTCATTGCTGGAGCTTTGGATGTTATCCAAAATGCTTCCAGCGTTTTACGACTAACAATTTCGGATTCACGCGTCAAGATTGTGACAGCTATATCAAATTGTTGATCTGAGTTTTCCTCTCTGCGATGTGCGCCGAAGGATGTGCGCCTATTGTAAGCAGTTGTGGAGGTCCCAGTGATAGGATATCTTGGCTGCTGAACTTGATCCTCACGCAATTGCTTCGATATATTCCTGCGCACCTAACAAACACTAGCATGTTCCTTGAACAAGTCAGTAAAGCACCGCTAAGTGAAGAATGTGTCATCGAATCATTCGATGTCACTTCGTTATATACGAATGTGTCGAATGAAGCGGCCATGGAAGCGGTCTACGAGATACTGAACGAACACCACGGTTCAATCAACATGTTCGGTTTCAATATCCGGTAAGTGATGGTGCTCTTGAAAGAATGTCTTAGCTGCAGCGTTTTTCGGTGGTGCGGACAGTACTATAAACAAATCAGGGGATTGGCAATGGGACAGAGGCTGGCACCTGTCGTTGCCATTGCCTATATGTCAAAAATCGAGAGCCCCGTACTTGCGCGCAAACCAATACTTTATTGCCGCTATATAGATGATTGTTGTATAGTGTGCGCAACGCAAGACAAACTAGACACTTGCTTCATTCTCTTGAACAGCCAATCCCCGCACATAAAGTTCACACGAGAAAAGCCCCGCGAAAACTGGCTGCCTTTTCTTAACGTTCAAGTGCAATTGCGTGATGGATCATACAGGACCAAATGGTTCCGAAAACCAAGCAGCAAAAATATATTAGTTCACTATCTCTCGACCCATCCTTGGAGCACAAAAAGGTCGGTAATTTGTAATATGTTTAAGACTGCCAAGGCGGTCTCCTCTGATGAGGAACGCGCTACATCGTTGAGTCTTGCCAGACAAATTGCACAGTCTAATGGTTACCCCGCAGACCATTCATCGAAACGTACCTGGCAAGAATACAGACCGCGCGCAACCAAAAATGAAGTCAAAATACCTTTTGTGTTCCTTTCATATCTGAAGATTTCAGCAAAGCGATAAGGAAAAGTTTAGAACAAGCAGGCCTAAAAGACTCCGTTAGAATCATAGACGTCCCGCCTTCCAACCTTAGAAAACAACTAATTCGTAATCGCTGTCACGACCGATTATGCATGAATGTCGATTGCGCATCTGCCCATTTGGTCGACCAGGCGATTGCATGGAGGCAGGAGTAGTCTACCAGATAACTTGTCAGACTTGCGGGAAACAATACATAGGAGAAACTGGTAGGCCTCTGTGTGTGAGAATCAAAGAGCACCTAGATGGGCTTACGAAATCTAAATCCAACACCCCCCTAGGCGCACATCGCAGAGAGGAACACTCAGATCAACAATCTAATATAGCTGCCACAATCTTGACGCGTGAATCCGAAATTGTTAGTCGTAAAACGCTGGAAGCATTTTGGATAACATCCAAAGCTCCAGCAATGAACCGCAAGGAAGAGGGCGTCGCCATGAATAGTGATCTGATCTCGTATCAGTCCCTCTGCGGATTTGATCTACACCGAGATTAGAATCATCTATATAAAGCAATTATACTAGTTTCGCCACTACTAACTGTGCAGACGCTGTGTTTGGTGGTTGCTCAACCCTGATTCGAAGATCGCCGAGGTACGCGTTGACGATGCTTTCCGTCACTGCTTTCGAACTAACTTAATGTTGAGTGTAGCCTTGGCTTGAAGGAGGTGTTTGGGGAGCAGACCACTAATGTATGCGATCTTCCAGGCTCTGACGAAGGTGAAGGCACCGAAACGTTGACCTGACTGAATAAAACGTATTAACAATCTTGGTTATTGGCTATAGAATACGAATACAGAAAACATGAGCGTTTTCTGCAGAATTGCATAACTCTACGTAACCAAATCCGTCGGTATCGATTTCTGCTTCGCTATTTGCATTATCAAGGCAAAATGCTAAAGCACTATGACTATTTCACCTGAGTTTAGTAGACGAGCATCAGGAAAAGGCATACTGAATAACTCAGTCCCTCACCAACAGTGCGAAACCTTTGTGAAGGTACAGTAAGTTCAATAGTTTATTCAACAAACGTTTCGCAGATGAGATAAACATTCTGAATGAAAAATCAAAGGCAATAGAACCCTTTATGAAATGTCATGGTCGCTTTGTCAGTCTCACTTAAAAAAAAACTGCGCTCATACGACTCTTAATAAATGAATAAGCTGTGATTATTTAGAAGCTCGATCATCCGGGTAAACTACTACTTCAAGTAAAGTTGACATTTTCGAATAGTATCGCTTTTGAGTAGTTCTATCAGTGAGATGATATTTTGAAGTGTGTACGTCAGGAGGATCCTGCACACCTTTTGAGTTCTACACTAAGTTACATAGCCTTTCCTTCGTACCACTGAGTGATCACACCTACCAATTTGCACAACGAACTCTCATGGACAAAACAGAGTGGTCGAGGAGGACACTGCCACCATTTACGCGCCAACCTATGCGCCACGAGAGCGTCAATCTGTCTAATTGGTTCGAGGCCAGCACTAAACAGGAGGCAAGTGGGAGGCGTGGCCACCGTTCCCTCGCCTCTGCTGGGTTTTGTCGCCTTCCGCACCACACCCGGCAAGAGTGCACGAGCAAAGAGGGGTGGCGCGCACTACACACCTTGCGCACTCTTCGCGTTCTGCGCGGACGGCCTATACTATTAAGAATTCGTGAAACAACGTGTTCAAGCCGAGTGTGATTCAACGAGTTTGAACATGTCCCTCCACGATTTATGATAATGAACCGACCAAAATGCGTTAAAGCTCATTCATGAACTTGTTAATGAAATGAACGCAAAGCGTGATCACGTCGCTTAGTTAGAGAATGAATGATATCTAACAAGCCGACAAGTGAACTGAACCTCCTCCTCCCCCCCTCCCCCCCCCCCCTTCCCCCGTTTACTGTTGCGGAAATGCAAGCAGAGGTTTTGCTGTAGAACATCGGGGGCAAAAAAGTAGATAATACCCACATGCTCGCTGCTCGTTTCCGGTTTGCCGCAGGCACCCTTCTTAGGCGTCAACAAAAATTGGTGTGTAATTGCGACCGTCAGGTCGTCGTTGTCCTCTTCCATCGTCGATGAAGGTTCACATTCGAGGGGGGTGCTTTCTCATGCTCATTTGGATTGCAGTTGAAAAATAAGGTTGATTGGAAATTATTGATTAATTGACGATTTCTTATCCCACCTGGTTCAAATCTAGAGTTTGGCAAACTCAACGCTTTGAATATTTGTAACCCCTTCTTCGTGACTCATGCCAGGAAGTATTCAAAGCTCTTTACAGTTGGAGTATCGCCAATTCGTTACTAGGCGACTACGTCTAGTCCACTATGATAATGCCTTTGTTTCTCTCGTTAAGCGCAATTGGAATCCTTTCTACTTTTACCCAACGAAAAGGCATGAAATCTTTTGCATGGTAGTTCTTTTGCATCTTATTCGGCCTTGCCGCTAGGGGACATTTACAACTTTGATACAATTTTATCTGTTTGCCAGTGTTTGAAAGGTATGATCGCGCCCTACTGAATGTTATGATTTCTTCGTTTTGTTTTCATCATTCAAGTGTTCCTAGTCATTTAGCGCTTAATTTTGATCTCGTGCTTCTTTTCTATCTGGGTCATTGTAATTCTAGGGGAATGCCTCTGGGCCTTTTCGGCTCCTCCTCAAAACCACAGCCACTAACCAGCCTCGATAGCGGTGGCTATAAAGAGAGGAAGGATTCGTCGGAGAAGGATGGACGTGGCACTGTACTTCGACTCGAGAATACTACCGTCACTATTGAAAAGAAACTGGCGGAAGGTGAGTGTTTGTTTTACTCGGTTATAAACCACTTGATGCATGCGACGGAATTTCAACAGATTTATCATAGGTTATTATGGTATCTAAGGAAGATTGAAGTTATTGTAGAACGGCGATAACATGCTGCCTTCTTGAGTTTTTTTTTTGATTTCCGGAGTTCCAAGCAGTGCTTTTTCTTTTCTTTTTTTTTGGAGCATGCAGAACCACTCTTTTACAACTTCCTGAGTGACTGAGAGTAGGTAAAAGTCTCCTTTCATTATACAAAAATAAAGGCACATCTTCACCTTATACAGTAATTTGTTGAATTACTCGGTGGCATCTGGATCTTGTTGCGCACCGTTGTGCATTTTCCGCGAGACGAATCGTACATTTGCACATCTATCATCCTCTGTAAGAAATCGGTGTGTGACTTCAAAATATACAAAAAAAACTGATAATTATTGAGTAATTTTTGAAAGTAAGGCGAGTCTGCTGCTCCGCTTATTGCAATCTGATTTTCAGGGGGATTTGCGATTGTCTATCTGGTCAGTGACAAGCAAAATCGTTTCTATGCGCTAAAGCGGCAATTCATCAATGATGATAACAAGCAGGTTGAAGCATGTCGCCGAGAATCTCAGATTGTTGTAAGTGCTCTCTCTGTTTATGTTTCCTCTGTTTTGCTCTAATGCCCTTACTCTTTTTTATTTCAGAGTAGCTTGAAAGGCCACAAAAATATTGTTAGCTATGTGGATCACTTACTCGCCAAGAACAAATCTGGAATCTACGATTATATGCTTTTGACAGCCTATTACAAGAGTATGCCATTCATGTTTTCGTTATTCAAATCCCTGAGGTAGCGGTTTTTTCCAGCGAGTGTACTTCAACTCATGAACGATCGCCTTGCAGTAGGGCAGAGTCTGCGGTCCAGTGAAGTTCTATCAATATTCTGCGATATGTGCGAGGCTGTTGCTAGACTGCATCACTCCGTGACACCAATTATTCATCGTGATTTGAAGGTCAGTTTCTGAGAAAAATACTCTCACTCATGCTCTTAGTCACAGAAAGGAGATCCTTGTGATCTGTGATGAATAGATTCTACGAAGTTGGTGATACTTTCCAGGTGGAAAATATTCTGATTGATGAGCGAAATAGGGCGGGACCCCCGCTTTATGTCTTATGTGACTTTGGGAGCGCCACTACGAAAGTAAGTCAGCATTGGTTGTTTCTAGTGCGTTATTGATGAGATCATTTGTTTCAGATATTATGTAGCAATAATTACTCCATAAGTTTTATTCAAGATGAAATTGAGAAATACACCACCCTAAGCTATAGATCTCCCGAAATGATTGACCTATATTGCGGAAAACCGATAGGTTTGTTTTATATTCATTTCTTGTTTGTCCTGTAGTAACTCGAGTCACTGTGCGCTGACTTTTTGTTGATGTAGAAGAAAAATATATGGGAATAGACCAATGAGAATGTCATGTTTGAGTTCTTGAAATCAAACTTTACAATTCGTTTTTCGTTCTAGGCACTAAATCTGATACTTGGGCAATGGGTGTCATGCTCTATAAGTTATGCTATTTCTGCCTTCCTTTTGGTGAATCAGCTATGGCTATTCAAAATGGAGCGTTCACGTTTCCCAACGAGCCTAGTCATCCAGATTCGATCAAGACCATCATAAGTAAGTTCTCAAGTTTGCCCTAATATCCCTCCTTCCTTAGAATTTTGATCTTCAATGAGAATATTCCTGCTTCTCTATCTCAGTTTTGTTGAATAGTTGGTCCAACATTCCATTTTAGAGTGTCTGCTGAATGCAGACATAGAAAAACGGCCTAGCATTTACCAGTGTTCAACTTTGGCATTCGCTGCAGCTGAGAGAGTTTGTCCAGTCCGTAACGTTAGAGTAAGTCTTAATTAGTGCTTTTTTCGTTTGATTCCATCCTCATCCACAGGGATGTCGCAAACCGTCCCTCACAACTGCGATGCAATGCTTTCGTTCTGGCGTAGCATCTATGTTTGAGGACGAACCAGAAGATCAAGTTGATTACGTCAGCTCCACGCAGCAAGTTGACAGTGAGTTTAAGCGGCTATCTTCATGTATCTATAGCGCATTATTGTTTTTCTCTTTTTTATCTTGAGAATTTTATGTTTTATTACGTCTTGAAGAGCTTATACAGCATTTAGTATGCAAAAGTAGTATGAAAATATTTCCACTATTTTTCTGTCTCAAAAAAACGTGAAGTTCCCATAAAAGGAAATTGTTCCTTTTGCAACATTTGAGGATTACTTTGGTCATCTTTGTTGTGAAGAGAAAAAAATGTTCTGCTTTGGATGTATCAGTATCATATAAACATGTTTGTTCATATTAATTGCAGCAGCTACTATCGTTTCACTTGCTCCGGATCGTCTGCTAGGAAACGTATGTGCGCAAACCACTTCGGTGCAACCTCGATTACGTCCAAAACCCTCTGCTAGCGCCGGTGCCGTTCCATTCATCGTTGCAGATCCAAAGGTTGTCTTCAAAGTCCTTACCTGTCGCTCTTTGCTTTTTCTGACTTATCTAGCCATTTTCCAGGTGCTGCCTTCTTTTGGAGCTCCTGATAGTAGTGCAGTAGGTGAGCCGAGAAGCAGTAAGTTATTGTTGATTCATGTAAGCATGTCGTATTGTGTTCATTTTGTTAGGCTGTCAAGAAAAGTTGAGTTCGACCAAAGCTACGGTGTTGCCTTCTGATCTCGGTTTCACAGATCTTGGTAATTTGTGTTGAGTATTTGTCTGCAGTTGTGATATGCTAAGGTGTTCCGATTTGATATTGATGTTTAGAAGTAGCGATACCGTCTCCAGACTTGCACGAGATAGTTGAATCATCACGAGGAAGCGCCAATGCAAACCCATTTGAGCAACTTCAAAATGGTAAGTTCTGTTTGCGAATGTTCAATACTTCCCAACAATGTGAACTTTTTACTGTGTCTGAAAAAGTGGATTTCAATTGCAGGTACTCAAAGTATTCTGATTAGTTCTTATATAATGAGACTATTGTTGTTCGTTGGTCAAAAGTTTGCCCTTCAGCTCCATCTACTTGGCCTTCACCTCCTCCTGAAGAGTCAACTTCATCCACCACTTCTTTGCCTCTGTCTGGAAAAGAAGCGAAAGCAGCAGTTGTGCAGTCTCATCGAAGGAACACAAGCGACACTTCGCACATAATACGTAGCGCCTTCAAGTATGTGTTTTTTTGATTAAGCATGTCATTTTGATTCCGATTCTTTTGTCCCATTTGCTAAAATGATTTTTCTAGACCGTATAGTCAATGGAAAGGGACCGAACCGCTCTCATATAATCAAACGTCGGTGTCCAGCACGGGTTTAGACAATGTTTCTTCGTCCAAGAATGAAGTGCATACATTGTTTACGTTTAAACGCTCCTCTTCCTTTTCTTCAGTCTTCGATTGGTTTTCCAGGAATGCTGGAATCCCTTCCTCGCAGCTCCTTTTGGAAGCAGTCAGACAATGGATGATAGTCATTTCGGGAAGTGCTTCGACGAGTTGCCACGAAAGAGTGAAAAGGAAAAAGGTTTGTTTCAGCATTTTATCATCTCCTTCGCTGTTATTGTTCTGCAATATTTCAATCAATCAAAAATTTTCAAGCTTTTCGCTTCAGAAATGACTGATTCAACGCGTGATATCGACCAGTGCTCAATAGACTCCATGGATCCATTCGGTGCTGCACCTTTTGATCCGCCCTGTTGTGAGGACGCTAATTTAGGTGGGCAACATTTTTTTTTCAAATTTCCCCAAGTATACTACATATTCAAGAAGATGAAGCAGAATTGGCTACCAAAGAAAAAGATGATGGAGATTCTGTGGGATCAGCATCCGATCTGCGCGGACGCGCAGTGGTGGGTGGTTTTTCTTGAAATAAATCGCAGATCAATCTATCACGTGGATTTAGGATGAAGACAGTGAACAGGATGAACAGCGAATGGTTGCACGACGACGTTTCAGCTATGAAAATATTGATGGAGTAGGTGATGATGCAAGCAGTGACAGCCGCGGGCGCACAGATCACGACAGTACTGATGAAATCAGTAAGGTTAGTGGATTCAAACCCAAAGAATTTTTGTTGTTAATTATTTAGAAGACCTCTGATTTTGGCGCGAATATTTTGACATATCTATCGCAATAATTTAGAATGAAGAGGAATCATCTTTTGACGAGTTTAACGGCGATTGCGAGTCCTCGCAACACACCGATGTAGCGGGTGCAAGTGACGATGATGGCACTGGTAGTCGACCACTTCTCGAGGATGATGCTCTTGATGATGATGAAGAAGTAAGTGCTAACCAGCTGAATATTTTTTAGAATCTAGTTACCTGTCAATAACTTGTACTTTATATTTTCATCTTTTTGCTACCAACAGTCATCCCAGGAAATCTTCGACGGGCTTTCTTCATCACAAGAACAACAGCTCCAAGATGCCACCAAATCCTTGTTCATTAATGCAGACTTTGACGCTGTTGCTTCGCGAAGAAACACAAACCCTTTTCTTGTGTCTGCTTCGGACGAAACTCCCAAAATTTCACCAATAATGGTGAGGCGTAATTGCTCCATTCTCCGCTTTCTTGCTGAACTCGTTTTTTAGGAACAGTCTATGCCTCCTGTTAGTGTATCTTCGATTTGGATAGGTAAGGAGAATGCTACAGTTGCTCCTGGATTTAGCGATGTGCAACCAACATACTTCCCGCCTAGGTTAGTTGCGAAAAATGTTTGACAATTGCTTCGAGGCCATATATTGTTCCTTCAGGTTCGTTCCTCCACCGCCCAATCCTGTTAGTTATACTTATGCTCCCGCTACTCTTCCCCGCCAGTCAACTCCACTAACGGCAACACCACGTGCTGTACCGAGGCTACCAATCCCTATGGATACCATGATAATGGAGTCGTCTCGAACAATGCCCTCTGTACCTGTTATCCCTACACAACCTGTTATTTCTCATTCGTTTTATCAGACGCCTGCGTCGATACATGTGGGTGACACAATCTGGTCATTTTTACTCCTTCTATTCCTCTATCCGTACAAAATTTGTCTGCAGGTACCAGCACCTGGTCCTATCTTCACAAATATTCCTTCCACTTTTGTTGAACCGGTTCCTCCTCCACCCATCCCGCTCAAGCCTTCCTTCCCCGCCTTTACCGAACATACCGAGGTAGATTTAATTTTTCTGATAGTTGGATACTTCGTTTATCTTTTATAGGATTTGAAACCAAATCCTCCTTGCACAGTCAAAAACGTCGGTCCCGATTTTATTGAAGGTCCCAAAACACCCAAGCCGAAGAAAAGCAAAGAGAAAGACAAAAAACGGTGAGTGGGCATAGCATCTCTTGCTTTTTGTTGCACTGTTTCTATCAATTTATTTCAGGATTGATGTTCCGTTTAGCGGAAGTGAAGTAGAAACGGATGGAAGTGAAGCCGAAATGATGTGCACGAGGTAATACATATGTTTGTTTCCGTTTCTTCGGTGTAAAGGCGATTTAAGTCGTTTCATCCATTCTATACAGCTTTCTATAGCAAGCAAATTACAGTACGTCAAGCGAGAAGGCTATGTCAAAGAAGAAGAGGAAGTCTTTTGGGCTACTTGGCTCGAATCCCTCTGTTGCTCCACTAGATATGAAGCTATCTAATGCACCAACTACAGCTTTGAAGAAATCATCTGGTGGGACAATTTACTTTTGGTTTAACGCATCTCTTATTGCTCAGAAAATAACGAACTCAACTGAAACATTATTTTTGTGAGGTGCTAAGAATAAAGTTGTATCTAGGCAAAAAGTCCTCTACTTCTGCGAGCTCGTCACGCAAGGCTAGTGGTGTACTGAATGCGAGTTTTGTGAACAGCTCGTTCCTGGCTGAGGATCTTGAGTCTCCTCCAAAGCAGCACACACTTCGTCTTTGAGAGTAATATATTTCTATCATCGCATCTCCAGTTTAGTTTGATTCAGTCTCCTGCCAAGAGTTATAACCTTATTATCGTTCAGCTTTTCTTATCTGCATTCACTATCTTGCATCAGTATTACTGTCTTTTCAAACTGAATTGCAAGAACGATGCTCTTGGTCTGAATTCTCGTGTACACTAACTATCTATACATAACTAGTTAATTATACACCCGTTCGCTTCATAGCAGAAGTAGTCTTTCACTTTTGTTGTACGCTTTACAGTATTTCCTAACTTATTATGCTTGTCACTCACATGCAAAGAAACAGTTTTCATTACATATCTTTTCCTTATTATCACAATTTTTTTCTCTCGTTGTCTTCTCAATGATGTCTTGAGCACTGCCATGTGCAGTTTTAGACTTATTGTGGCATAATGTTATAGAGCGTAGCAGGTTCCGTTTCTCATTCTCCCGGTATGTACTACATATATTTTTCGAATATGTGATCTGCTTTGAGTCAGTTTTTTTTTCGATTGTACACATCTTAGACCATAATAATAGGTTGTTTCCATATTTTTTGTTTTTTGTCCCATGGTCAAGAAATTATCAAAAGTCTGGAAACATCCTTGCCCTAAAGGTAACCGGTGTTGGAATTTTTTGTGCCTAGTCGGTATGAATCCCAACGTAATTTGTTCACTTAAATCTATATCCGTTAAATCTAGAAACTGAATGTTGCCCACTCTCTTCTTTTTAATTGTGCTGTTATGAATCTGTAAAATGCAATCCTTCACAAATTCACTGGCTGATTATACTTGTAATGCTTTAACAATATCAGTTGACGAACAGGTCATGTAGTTACTGCACCCAAAAAATAAATTTTCCGATCTGGCTCAACGTGCTATAAGGCAGAAGTTTTAAGGTAGCGCTGATGTGTTTTCAGTTTTTTTTAAGTTAGCGTCAACGAAATCGAGGATTCTGAAGTACTGAAGCTGTATAATAGCGGGCGCCTAACTAAGAAGTCGCCCATTTCTTGCTGCAAAAGGTGAATAAAGCGGGGAAATCATTCTAGAAGAATGTGGGAGGTCTGAGAATGATGAGATCGGAAGCAGACTTCACGTTAGATACTCAGACAATAAATCGGACCAGCGGCGAGCTGTAATTTGTGGGCGTGGTTTTCTTGCGGACGAGCTGAGTACCCTTGCTACTGAGTTTGCGGCAGCGGACCTTGATTTGACCAGCAGCGGCCCTTTTCAAATGGGAGGGCGTCGTAACATAAACGTGTTAGCTTAAAGGCAGCGTCCAGAGAAATCTGGACATGGGGAACTCACATAAATATTAAATTTGGGGCCCTAACTATCCATTGCCCAACCGGCAGCTCAGGTAGTGCTCTAACGGCTGAGATATTCCCCTCGAACTGGACCCTGGGATCGTATTTTGCATGGATTCATCGCGCAACGCATGAGTCCTGGCGCGAAACTGATGGGTTGCGCCATGAATCCATGCGAATACGATCCTGGTGTTCACTTTGAAGGCGTATAGCTCAGCCGTTAGTGAGTCACCTGCGCTGTCGCTTGGAAAGTATCGTCTGCGCCCCAGAGAGGTTCCCATAGGTACCACGTCATCTCGCTGCCTTTCGCACTTTTGAACGTGTTAACCTCGGGCCTTCCGTTGAAATCTCAGGAGAAACATGTCAAAAAGAGCGAAAGACAGCGTCGCACCACGTACGCACGCTGGTTCACATGGGAACCTCTCTGGGGCGCAGACGGTACCTTGCTAGGGCCCCAAATTAATTTTTCACCTGAAATTCTCATAGGTGCAAATTTGCCTGGACGCTGCCTTTGACTTGGAAGTGTTTACCTTTTTATCTTATCTTCATATCATGAGAGTCATTCTCATATACTATCATTGCGGCTTGAGTGCAGTTAGCTAGCGGTGGTCACTCAGCGACAAGCATGTCAGCGTGTCTGCTCCGCACACTAATGACCTTATTTTTTATATGCTCGTGGAAACCTACCGAAAATCTACGATTTTTCATGACACGAAAGTACATCGAAAACCTACGCCCAAGATGCTAGTTCTGGCGATCGCATAACTTTAGTATGCTAGTTTTTGCTGTAACCTGATCTATCGCATAAAACAGATTAGATTGATCCAGTTGTTTAAATCTTCGCACTCACTTTTCTCGGGCTTTACACCGCCTTCGAGAACATGCCTGGATATCTTCTGGTTTCATGTAACACTTGGAGCGGCGGGCATAGGAAAATGTTCAAGAAATAACTTCAACTACTCTCTTAAAGCCGGCCGAATATCTCAGAAATATGGTTGCGAGGACCTTAGCCAGTACGGCTGTGACAGCTTTCAATTGCCCTTGCTACTATACATGGGTACTTATATTTCGGTATTTCGACTATTTCACTTTCTACTACAGCTATTTCCTTAATACTAATTACCTATCACTAGTAAAGTCAAGTGAAGTATATTTCACTATTTCACGACTTTCATTGTAAAATAGTGGAATAAACTTCACTTGACTTTACTCGTGTTATCATTTGGAGTGACATTTTAAGAGATACTGAGAGAAAAGAGGAATCGGAGGAAGGGATGAGGCATTAATAAACTTGAATAAGGTAGAGGAAGTGTTAAAAGTAAAGGACAAGTTGGTAGGCGCACGGTTCGACAATATTGCCAATATTTAGATTTTGGGGAAGATATGATGGATTTCGAGCTGATGACTTAAAACTTTGGGTTACGTTAATCTTGAAGAGTCTAGTAAGTAAGCACTCAAAGATCGAGAGTTGTTGTGAACTACCAATTAATTCATCAAAGGTTCTACAAGAGACCGATAGAGAAGATAGGAATGAACATTTGAAATGAATTAATACTAGAGTCCTACTAGAACGAATGATGTACTGTCTTATAAGTTCGCAAGTTCGCATTTTATAGCCGCAAAAGCCAAGCAGTGCTGTGCATTCTGTTTCCACTACCATCATCATATCTGTTTTGTTTCTCAGCTCCTATAGATGATAGCTTTCTGGAGTCGCTAAGTATGCTTTTATATTTCTCAGTCTCTCACTTGATGCTGCATAATTTTCCCTGTTGTCAAAGCGTGAGCGAGTGATAGGTGGATCCACTTCAACACAAATGTCCGCAATCGCTGCAAGTGACGGTTGCTCAAATGAAATTACGATCTACCGCGCCAATGACTGTGCGGTCATTCTTTTTCACTTGTCTGAAGAACAGTGGACACCCCATTAAACACGCAGATTTTACAGCGCAAGTTATACACACCATGACTTTTACACTTAGGTACTCAGGAAATAAATGTCAAATTGTTCGTGTTGTTTAATAAAGCTATATCCTTCAAAACTTGTTTTCGTGGTCAAAGTGCGACATTGCGTCCCATAATAAACTTTCACCGAAATGTGTGCGACTTTTGTAATTTTGGAACGGAAGTCACACAGCCATTCTCATTAACCGTGATTTTGTGCTATCGCACTACTTTTTCAGTCTGCTTTCGAGCAGATTGGTACCTGCAGAATCACAACAAAAACTGGGAAACCAGCGCAGATCACTTATAGGCACCAAAGACACAGTATCAAAGTATTTTATTCATAAATTAGTGGAAGTCCAAAAATATTGAGAGTTCATCTTCTACACGTCCCTCGACTGGTCGGTCATTTTGACCGCTCTTCCCCACCCTACCGGACGTCGAACCCCTTGATCCAGGAAGCCCCGGAACAGAGGATCAAGTATGTTCCACCCCAACAACGACTGTTCACACATCGAGTACAACGTGAGACGCCTGCCTAACGAAGACCAACATGAACCGCAAGAAGCCCTGAAGATAACACAACTCAATATACTGGCCCTAACGAGATGGAGAGAAAGAAGAAGCTTGGCACTGGCAATTGGCAAAGAGTAAGATCACTCACGTTAAAAGAGATCAGTTTGTTTGGGTGCCTCATATTGTAATAATATCAAAGGCAAATAAATCATAAAATCATAAATCAAAAATATTGAATTACAAATGGCATCTGTCAAAATGAGCCTGTTGTGTGCATCGTAAGGCTGTGTTCATTACGTATTGCAAATTATGCGCGCTATTTGACGACTTCTGAGATGATCTCTTTATTTCCTTGTTTCTTTTGATATGATCAGATATGCATTCGTTTTTAGTACACATATCTACAGGTTGCTGTGCTAAAAGATTACTGAGAAGTTACTAGTGAAGGAGTCATCGCTTGTTGCGCATGGTCTGCTGATATTAGTTAAAGTTACAGTTACACATATTAGTTAAAAAATGACTAGAGGATACTTACTTTGAATAAACTGGTAACTGTGCATACAAACAAGAAGAAAAGTTACAAAACTTGAACAGCTCAAAATTCAATACGTCGCTGTGGGAAATCTTCTATTTTCTCACTGTGTCATAAACAAAATTTGGCTGAAGGAACCCTTTCCTTTGTCGCACTACTAGATCCTCTTATGAAAAATGGAACAGGAATATGTTGTTTACCAGTGCGCCACCTCTGCTTCGCAGAGGCTCGCACTGGCCCTACTTTCCGTATGCCTTACTCATTCCCGCATAATAGTGACATTGAAACTCACCGCGTTATGCAGGCTATCACAGATAATTTGTAAACAGCTACTCATTCCTAGAGCTTTTTTGTGTGAGATCGGTATTCTCACGGGGATGAAACTTTTCTCAAAAGAGTAAATGCAAATTTGAATAGGTTTGTGGACTATTTGTGGCTTGGTAGTCGCTATAATGGCAATAATCATCGTGGGCTACATCTCTGTGCAAAAACCTTCTCAAGTGATCACGTAAAATCTTGGGAAATTAAACATTTACGCAACTAATTCTTTTTGGCGCCATCTTCGTACAGTAATCAACTTCAGTTGAATTTTCTGGGCTAAAGTCCATGGCTTGTACATTAGCTTGTCAAACATATGCACGACTTTGCAAAAAATTTATATACGGACCCAATTTTGTTGGTCAGAAGTAAAGTGGACCCGTTTCACGCGCAATTTCTAGGGGATCCACTTATCGGATCCGCTTGTGCTTTTGCAAGATGGACTTTCCTGCTGCTAGGATGTACTATGCAAAATTTGGGCTCAAGAGGTTGGCTGGAACTCTCCCTACGAATTTCGTAACGGACAGACAGACAGACACACACACACACACACAAAAAAAAACGTAAACAGCCCTTAGCCCGTTATTATAAGTCATGATAGTATACAGTAAGCAGCTATGTTACCAAGGTTACTTATAATATAACCTAGGAATCTTTGTAGTCAAGCAGTATGGTCTCATCAAACATCTGGCAAATTACTTTTTTCACTTTCATGCATAAAAGATGCCATTTTAGTGCCAGAGTATCAATTAGGAATAGTGAGAAAAGCTACTCTATAAAATAATAAATTGAAAATAACTGCGAGCAAAAAATGCTTCTTGCTCAATTCAAGTCAGCAGATATGATTGCTCATTTACGCTCAGGGTACAAATCTTGAACGATTTTGGTACATTCAGTCCGTTATGTCCACCCATCATCATAATCCTTATGTCAGGGTTTACAGTGGGAGTAAATCAAACTATGTAAAGAGATTTCAAAAAGTGGTTGGGCCATTAGAATGAAAATTCAAACTCCAAATATTGAGACTCCTTGCTGAGAGCCTTTCATCCATGTAACGTCAAAGATGAGAAAAATTGATAGCTTGAATGATGTGAAGGAAATTGTCATAATCGAACGAATGTCTCAAAAATTCTGATTGGAAGCTTCCGGCACCGTTTTCGGGCCTTGGGCATATTGATCTACCACAATAAGATAAAATATACCCGAAGCCCGAAGTTGAGCACCGAACAAGATGAAAAAAACTATATTGAAGACGTAGAAAATCATGTCGAAAACGATTATAAAAGTAGTTATGGATAGTTTCACTCTTTCAGCCATAAGCACGCTGTGAATAAAAGTTTTGAAAAACATCAGCGTTTCTGTTTGTCGGCGCAAATGCTTTGATGCTTGCAAGGATTACGGTAGCGAGTTGATGAAGGGTGATTGGTGGGTGGAAGACAGCGTTCAAGTGTTTAGTCAGGTGCTATCGCAAAGTCAAACAACCGCACCTTCGCTAACCATGAAATGTGTCGAAGAAAAATGAATGGATGAAGAAAGACGTGGACCTCAATTTCAAAGAAGAACAGGATTTGATTCTTGCTTGCGAAGTTGTCAAAATACGATTTTTCAATTGTCGATTTGCCAAATCAAATCCTCTGCTTACTCCACTGCAAAGTGATCTATGGTTATTTGAGGTAATTGGAACGGTTTCAGGAACCCTTTTTAATTTCCAAGTTACACATGCGAATAATTATAATACTTATAACACTCATAAGAGAAAGATATTTTGAAATTAGATTGTCCAAATTAGATTCATAGTATCTGTTAGTCATAGAGGGGTAAGAGAGTACATCTAATGAAGACCGAAATAGCTGAAAGTATGTACTTGCCAAAATGCTCGATTATCACACAGAGACCCTCTCAAAAATTCGAGCGTATCTGAATTTTTGATTTGTAGCTTCTAGTTTTCAGAGAAACTCTAATCGGTTCATTTGATATTGCTAGTCAATAAAGTATTCAAAATCTATATCGAACCTATCAAAGCTGTTACCATTGCAGGAAGTGCACTTTCGTATGTACAAACAATTTTTCCTTCACCTATCAGTTGGTATTCTTAAAAATTTGATTTTTTTCCTAAAAAAGTGTTTATAGTACAAGTCGAATTTCAAACGTTTTCATAAACTGTTTTCAATTCTACTTGATTGCTTAAGAAGTGGTTATTCTCGCACACTGCCATAGAATCTCATTATCTCCTTCAGCAAAGTGCTTAACACAAATAACGTAGAAAAGTGAAGTTTTGAAGATGGGGAAGTTGTACGTGTGCCCAAACTTATTGATGGGTAGATAGTTTGCGTACAAAAGTCAAGTTCAAGTTTGATAGAAATTACTGTGAGCACTGTTACATAACAATATTATTTTTCTGTTATTCTCCATTTTTTGGATCAAGAGGCCAATCGCATTAGAATTAGATGCTTATCGATTAATTTGTTTTTATTTCACAGCTCTGGATCGATTTCGAAAAAAAGAAGTTTGACTTATGTTTTGTACACAAAAGAGTGAGTAAACGCTGCGGAGATTACGTCCATAAACGTAGAATCTGGTAATCTTGATAACTCATGTGAACTTCCGCAAGAGAGAACGTTTTGCAGCAGTTCCACAGAATTTAGTTCACTAGCAAGGGGTTCAAATGTCGAGAATGGGGACCTCCGCAGGAATTTGACGCCACACTGACCGAAAACCGAAGCTTCCGCAGCTCATGCCACACAAGGCTGCGGAAGTTCTGTCATTTATGTCCAGCGGAATTTCCGGTCAAGGGACCACGAATCATGACAGAGTTCTTCCCAGTCATGTATCATACTGTGCTAGAACGTGAACACCTATTGAATAGAATCAAAAGGGTAGCAAGCGAATCCTATGTGTCCGACAGAGAATGAGCGAAATGGCGGTGACAGGGCATATTGATCAGCACACTGTAATCAAGCTGTGCTGTCACCTCAATTCCGCCCAAAAAAGCGTTCTTTCACGAATTTTTATGAAATCATTTATTCGAAAATCATCTTTAAAAATTGAGAAAAAATTACCTTGACATGCCGTGCAGTCGAATAGGCCGAGTTATCTTGAAATGGGGTACTGTGTGTGGATGACAAAAGCCAAGGCAAGCGCTAAGGCGCTTGATGTTATGAATATGCAGAAGCTACACGACGTGTGCCTGTATGTGATGCCCTTCGTTGGTGAATACGAAGCAGCTCTACAATGGAAAGCTCATCGAAGAGCCACGTTCGTCCCGTCGACAGCAGCAAACACTTGCAAGGTGCATTAGAGATTTGCACGATACGTGTGCTTTCATTGCAAAAAAGTCGTTTGTGATATGATTTTATTTTTATTCTATTTATTTTATGAATACACTCGATAATGTACCAGAATGTGAAAAAAAATTTAAAAAGGGTCAAACAAATGAAGGCCAGTTATCCCTCAAGAGGAACCAAAAAAAACGGTTGGAAAAACATACACGAGGCTTTAGACCCAGCTTGTAAAGTTGAACGAAAGTACGCTTAGTAAAAAACAATCCAATTAATTTAATAGTAACTGAAAAACACAAGAGAAATAATCAGCGGCTTGATAATGAAAAACGTATGCAATTGTAACAATTTTGACATAAGAATTATGCGCGCTTATTTTGACATCCACGAATTAAAAAATTTAAAAATAAGGCGTCAAGCAGTGAGAGGAAACAAATTGATAATCGTTTATAGTTCATTTATGAAATCGTGACGACGGCTTTTACTGCAGATTTTGCGCCCACAAGAGCATAAAACGCTCATACGAGAAGGCATCATCTCAATGTTCAGCTCAGTCACTCGCAGTGTCTAAATATTATCATATACGTAAGCAAAAAACCATTCGACTAGAGACGAAAACCAAGAAAATGCGATTTCCGGAAGTGGCGTGGGTGTCGCGCGCGGTCGCGCCATCGTCACGATTTTTCAAATGCCCTATATATACTGTCTCCGAGTCCTTGACCAATAATACTGGCAACTATTAAAATTTGAAATTGTTTTTTGAACTCTAGTAGATTACAAAAGACTATATCTTTACCAGGTACAATATTTTACCGTATCAATAACTACTCAAAGCCGACCCGGGCAGCTGAGATCCGGAGTTCCAGAGTGGAAGTTACTGGGTAGCCCTTACAATGCCACTGCCTAAGCCGCAGCTCATGATTCGATGACTAAAATCCAGGTTTTCAGAGATCGATTGGCTTACTTGGAATGATCTTGGCTAAAGCTTAAACTCTAGGCCGCAGTTAGGGCTATGGCTTCATCAAGATCCCCTTCTCAAAAAGTTCAGTTGAATTTGTAGGGCTGCCTAGACACCGGAACAGGGCAGAAATATGCGTCTGCTTTCCGAATTAAGTTCGGGTAGTAAGTTTTTGAAGTTTCGTAAGCTTTTTTAAAAAATCGTCAAAGTATCAAATTTTTAGCATATTCTTTATTGTGACTTCTTACAGTTTTTTGCCTCTTTGCAGCATGGCATCAATCTCTATCTTTAAAACATTGATAACGTTGCAATAACTTGAGTTTTGTGTTATAATAACCTTGACAAGTTCGACGCTCTATTCAAAACAAATATTCTCCGAAGTTTGCAATTTCAAGTACAGAAACTTGATTTCATAAACGCAATTCTTTATGCAGCATTTATGTTTCGAATTTATTTTTTCATTCTCCTCCCTTGTTTCCAATGGTAAAAATTGCTTCCTTTTTGCTTTTGCGTTTTTTTCAGCTCTCACCTTATTGTTCTAGCCAAGTGGCTTTTGCCTATCTGTCGGGGTCGGGGCGTATCGATATCGTTTTCAAATAATAAAATAAATACAATAAAACAACCTTATCAGCGCGTTTGAAATTGATATAGTATCCTTATCTATATATCTATATATATATAAAACTCAAAAATTGTCAGTTTGGAGGGTATGTGCGTTATAGAAACGCGCGCCGCTCAACCGATTAAGCTGAAACTTTGCACACATATGTTTTCGAGCCTTGCGCAGATGATAGGCTACTTTTTGTAGCGATTAGTTGGGTCCTTCTATCGATTTATTGATTTGCAGCACTTTACAATAAAAATGATTCTTATCATTTGCTATCAAAACAGGGGTATGTAAACAAGGCTGGCATGTCTCATTGTGAACTTCTGTTGACGAAGTGCAGTGAAAAGTGTTCTTGATGTGAGTCTCAATTGCTCATTTAAATGGATGCACTAAATGTATTTTATGCTGCGGAAACCTTAGCGTGCAAGAGACCATGAGTGCTTTGTAGCGAGTGTTTTGTATGGAAGGTGCTCAATTTACGCTTATAATCCAAGCTTTCTTCGTTACATGCTCAATTCAAACAATGAGGGGTCAAAATTTTTCATGAGATTGCGCACAAATTATTTGTCAATACCAGAAATAATGTCAAGACAAGCGACAACTCACATTCGCTATAGTTGATCCCTGGGACCAGGAAAGTGCGCGAGTGCAAAGTACTGCCGACTCCACAAAAATTGACGGCAAGCAGTGAATGAAGATGAAGTAGCCGGTTAACGGCAAAGTGTCACAAAAAATGATCCTCATAATAACAATGAGCGCTGCTATCAACTAACTCGCGCTGCTTGCTTAGGTTTTGCGTGTTGAACATGATTTGGAGAAAGAGAGATATGCTACCGACTAATAAGTGTTCACATTTTGTTTTTGTTCTTTACACAGTTTCTACAATGCCACCGAATACCTTATCTTCATTCCCGATCAGTAATTTCCCGGGCTGGACCGGGCAGATCAGCTAGTATATATATAAAACTCAAAAATTGTCAGTTTGGAGGGTATGTGCGTTATAGAAACGCGCGCCACTCAACCGATTTAGCTGAAACTTTGCAAACATATGTTTTCGACCCTTGCGCAAATGATAGGCTACTTTTTGTGGCGATTCGTTGGGTCCTTCTATCGATTTATTGATTTGCTTACATTTTCCTAAGGAATTAAAGGGTTATCATGTTAAATCAAGCATTTTCCATACTCATGTAAAGGAGGGCGGTGAAGCTCATTTTCACCTCAGGATCACGAGGATGCGGTTTCCAAGCGGATGTCCCAGGGTAAGTCATCCATACCATGTAGGGCGGGGGGGGGGGGGGAGGGGGTTGGGGCTCGCAGTGCGGTGAACCATGGCCCGGGCTGGACCGGGAAAGCCAACTAGTCATCTTCTAAAATTGATCTTTCGCTAAACGGGAAATGTTATTATTATTATTTATTACACAGGATAACCTATGTTAATGATGCAAGCAAACAGCAACAAAAGAACACCGAGAAAAAAAACAACAACAGCTATACTCGGTATAAAGCAAAATGGAAAATGCGACAACATCACTTAAGAGGTATTCTAGGAAGAAAGTAGGTAGTTCTTGAGGACTGCTCTAAAGCGAGGAAGTTTTACAGGGAGCATTCGCATTCTAGTGAGTTTATCAAGGTCACGGCTAACTCTATTGACAAAGAAATTCTTCCTCACATTCTTTCTTGTTTTAACAGGCACGATTTTGTTTGGATCACCTCTGGTTACTGAGTTCCTACGTTCAAAAAGGTCACTTGGGTTAACTTGACAGCCTCCAAATAATATTTTGTGTGCCACAATAAGACTGGGCTTTTTCCTTCTTCTTTCTAAGTTTTCCAAATCAAACTTTCTGTTACGAAGCCTAAAGCACGGGAACTGACTATATAAGAACCCTGATTTGCGTATCATTAGCTTTCTGGTGAAGCTGTTCTGTACTCTCTCTAATTCATGACTAGCAATATATGTGGAGGGATTGAATACTATTGTATTATATTCGAGTAAGGGTCTAACATAGCGTAACTTATAATAACGGGTTAAGGGTGTTTACGTGACTTTGTGTGTGTGTGTCTGTCTGTCTGTCTGTCTGTCTGTCTGTCTGTCTGTAACGAAATTCATACAGCGGGCTCCAGCCAACATCCAGAGCTCAAATTTTGCATAGCGCATGCTACCAACGTAGAACTCCACCATGCAAAAGCAAGAATGGATTCGCTGGGTGGGTCCCTCAGAATTTGCGCGTCGAACGGATCCACTTGGCTTCTGGCCCGCAAAATTGGGTCCGTATCAACGCTTTTTGCAAAGCCGTGAATGTGTTTAGCAGGTTGATGTGTAAGTCATGGACTTTAGACCAAAAAGTGACCAAAGGTTTGCTACTTTACGAAAACGACGCCAAAAGAAGTGTCCGCGTAAATGGTCAATCCGCCGTGGATTTATCTGAGCATTTGAGAAGATTTTGCACAGTGATGTAGCTCACGGTAACTATTGTCCTCATGGCGACTACCAAGCCAAAAAAAATTTCAAAACCTATTCAAACTTGCATTTGTTCTTCTGCGAAAAGTTACATCCACGCGAAATCACCGATCTTACATTTAAAAAAAAGCTTTCAGAATGAATAGTTGCTTACATTATTCGCGATAGTCAGCATTGCGCGGTGAGTATCAAAACCACTATTAGGCGAGAATAAGTAAGGCATATAGAGTAGAACCAGTGCGAGCCTCTGCGAAGCAGAGGCTCGCACTGGTTCTACTCTATATGCCTTACTTATTCTCGCCTAATAGTGGCTTTGACGCACTGGTACCTTATATGCCCTGATCAAGACCTCCATATCATTAGTTGTTAGCGCTCTAAACAGATTGTGCCCGCGGCCATTCCTTTGGCAGCATTTTCGCACAATATTTCTTGGATGAGAGCTTGTTATCAACCAAGAAGCCCAGATCAGTCATCTCATCCACAATTTCAATTGGTCTGCTCTCAAGCTGATATGTGTACTCAACATTATTGTGTCCAATATGGAGTACTTTAATTTTCTTGGGATATGGGTAGGCTCCATTCATTTGATCAAATCGTCACAATATCTAAAGCCTTTCGCATTTTTTGCTAGTCCCCGAAGACAACTATTGGACTATAGATTTTGAAATCATTTGCATAAGCACAGCATGATACGCCACAAGAGGAAACAAGTTGCGGTAGGTCATAGGCAGAACGCCACCTTGGGGTACTCCGCTGCTCATAGATCTAGGACTAGAAAAGGTATTGTTCACACACACTACAAAAGTGCGGTTTGACAGGAAAGCCTCAATCCAAGCAACAATGCGAGGATGTATTCCAACCACCAATAATCTGTGCACACGTTTTTGACGGTGAACCTTATCAAATGCTTTAGCAAAATCCAAATGAATGACATCAGTGCCCTTCCCAGCGTCTAAATTGCGGGTCCAGTCACTCAAGCAATGCATAGCTATCGTAGTAGACTTCCCTTTCTGAAACCCATGTTGCGCTGTAGATATAACTCCAAGAAGATTGAGATGTTTTATTATCTGTTTTTTGATTGTTTTTTCAAATAATCTAGCAAAAATGGAAATGCTGATTGGGCGGTGGTCGCATACAAATGAGTAAGGTTTTCTTTTGGGGATGGGCTTCACGTATGAAATCTTTTATCTGTTAGGGACCTCAGACCTCATTAAACTGAGATTATATAGGAATTGCAGAGGCATAGCTATCACATGCGCTACTTCTTTGCTAAAATGGAGTGGTCAGGGGTCAAGGACTTGGATGTAGGCCATGCCCGAAGCATCTTAAAGATTGGCCCGTAGTAAAGCTAACTCAGTTCAGGTGAAATGAACTGAGGCCCTCATCCTCATTCGGTAAGGTAGACTGACTATCACCACCTTCCTATGCTGTAATAATGCAAAATGAAATTTCAGCTGACCGTCCGTCTACCTGGTGAGCTCGTCTACCTTACTTAAGTCAGTTCACATCCAGTTAGACGACCAATTGACTTGGATAGTGTGTAAATGATAATACGCAGAGAAACTTTTCGTAAGTTACTCTTGAGTAACTTACAATACACGTCAGTTTAACATGTCAAAGTACTGAGTGAGGAGCCACAGTGCACGCTGACGATACTCAGCAAGATCAAACAAGTGGGCCACATCTCCGCCGGTGTATCAATCACTTAGATGTGAATGTTTAGCGGACGCGTTTTGACTCGTATACTTGCATAAAAGTGGCCTTCTTAAACAGATCATCGTGGAGGTTGGCATCATCAATCAATGGCTCGACTGAGCGCAAGCTGACTCGTCGAAGTTTTAACTGAATGTTTATTCCGTTGATATCGAATGAGGCAGCTTTACTACCGGCCATTATTTGTCATCAAAATAGACAGCATCCTCCATCACCGCGAAGCTTGGGTTAGGGACCTGAGGTGAGTCGCTACACCCATACCTCACGAAGGTGCTTTCGAAAAAGTCCGCGACATTCGGCTTTATCCAGGTTAGAGTAAAAAACCGTATCACTGTTAGAAAGGACAACACCCAATTTATGCCTTTCCTTAAATCTCATATTGAGAAGTTCGTAAAAGGATGACTTATTATCAGTGGCAATTATCTTTTTTTCTAAATTTGTAAAGTATTTTCAACCTCTTCTCAAATCTGTGGTTAATTTTCTTGCAAAAACTTGATGCCCTTGGGTTAGCGCTGACCTAGCTTTATGCCATGCTCTTGCACGAAAGTGAGAAAGGGACACGATATGCCGCGGGAGTGGAACCTTGTGAACTGGGGCCTGAAGAAGTTGTGCACAGAAGATAGCTGACAAGGGAAGTCACTTAACTTGGGTCGGCCTTTTGAAATGAGACACATATATTTAGAATCAGCTCGGAACGCTGATTCCAAATATGCTGTTCTTAGCTGCGAAGCATTTCTCTGAAGCGAGTTATGAGCTTTTCAGCATGTGTCACTGACATACAGCTGAATATGGAAAAGGGCTTGTAAACGGAATCTGCTCAAAAACATGGTGGAAAATCGAAATAACATCAAATTGAGTCATTTGGCCCTGATAGAGCGTTTTATGCATTTGAACCACTACCTAGACGGTGATATCGTAGCATCCGTAAGTTGGTCAACACGCAAGCTTTGTTCAGGAAAAAGCTCATAACTTGCTTCAGTGTGATGCTTCGCAGATATGGATAGCAGATTTAAAATCAACGTTTTAAGCTGATTCTGATTATTGGTGTCGCTTTTCAAAAGGCCGACCTAAGTTAAGTGACTTTCCCTGTGAGAGCAAAAGAAAAAGCTGTCAAACAAGAAAGTTAGTAATGAATCAATTTTACCTTTTTCAAGCACGTTGAAATCCATTGCTTGATAGGGTGATTCTTCATGCTGATATTTTTCCCTGCTTTGAAAATGAGTAGCTCTATTCCTAGGGGATTTTTCTGGTTTTAACCAGTCCTTGCTCTTTCTTCACTGTAGCAAATGCACATGGAAAGATTTTGAAAATTCTTTTACAACCTCAATAAAATTTTGAGTTTCGTTATGTAGCTACCCTTCGATTCAACGAGATCGGCAGCTGAAATTCGGCCGTTCGCGCCCGCAACGCAGTTCCGTCTCTCTCGCAAAAGTGCTCTTTGATCATTGTCTAGCCTTGGCTAGGCCTCAAAGCCCCGCCTTTCAGCCACTTCAGTCGAATCAAAGAGCAAGTCTTATAAGGAAAGGATACTTGGTGACTCCCGCCATTTAAATTAGGTACTTGAAATCACCCAATTTGATCTATTTTACCGTTTAGAGCCATTAAAAAGAATCTTGAAAGGTGTGACGTTGTATTTATACCTATCTAAATCATATTTGGCACTAGAAGAGGAAAACAAAATTTTTATTGATGATTTTCACCCTCCGCAGTAGCGCAGTTCATTTTTGAAAAAATAATCATCCATCCAGATCCTCGTTTCGCAGATATGGAAAAAAGTATTCGAACCAGCATTAAAAGACGCATTTTTTGTATACAAACCATTATGAATGGCCGGGTCACCAAGTATCGTCTCTTGCTTAGGGGAGGATTTTCAATTAGTTGAACCAGAAATCCTCCCCTTCAGTGAACAAGGTTCCAAGATGCCACATGATCAGCTCTGATACAATGCAGCCCACGCTTGAAGAAGATAGGTTGGCGAATCAATTTTGACAAAACTCTCCGTCAATTGGTTTGAAATTATTTTTTTGTTGCAATTGGACGTTGATCTAAAAGCCAATGACACAAGGATTTGAAAATTCATCAAATGTTTTAGAATTCTTTTCAATGGAAGGGTTTTCACGAATCGTCGCGAAAAAATTCGCGACAAAGATTTTTCTTATTTTTGATCACTGTTTCATGAACCTCGGGATGTCTCTCTAAAAATACAATAATGTGGAAGTTTCAATTTTTTCTGAATTCTGAGCATGCCACGGTTTCATCGCATTTTTTCATCACGGTGAATCAATGAAAACCCCTTCATTGAAAGTAATTTAGGAGAATTTGATGGTTTTTCCAGTCCCTGTATTAGGTCTTTCCAAAAATCAGTGCTCGATCTCATGAAAATTATTTTGGACCTAGTTATACGAGGTCTCGACGGTTTCATTAGGACTGAAACCCGTAACCCGTCTTTTTCACCAGAGTTATAGCACCGCAGTGCCGCTTTTCAAAACTGCGTTTTAAATGCAGTAATGCGCCGGAAGTGCCGCATTGCTACAACTTTCTTCAGATTACTCCTATCGAGTGCTGGCTTGGATATCTGAAACCAGCACTGTCTGATGCATCTGACAGTATGTTTGAAAGTTGAAAAGTTCACAATTTTTTTGTACCCTACGGCGCAATAAATTCGATGTTGCGTCGGAAGTGCCGCATCGGAATCTTTTCACAAAACTACTCTTTTTGATTTTCTTTCTATATTTGGATTAAGCACAGCTTGTTCTATCTGATGCTATATTCAAAATCTGATAAAGTCAATTTTTCATGTGCCGCAGGGCGCAATAAACGCACTTTCGCGTCGTAAGTGCTGCATTGATATAAGCGCCTTCATTGTTATCCCAGAAAGGTCTAGTTTACACTGTAGTCATGAGTGTCTCTTGAGCTGTCCGCCAATGTGTTTGAAAGTCCATAGACCTCAATCTCGGGTGAATTACAAGTTTTAAATCCTATTGGTCCCTCTTTTTGCACTGATAAGCTGATAACGGTCTTCGAAATTATCCTAAAAATCTGCGAGCAGCACATTCAAAATCAGCGCTTTCCAAGCTATTCGCAGGTAGGGTTAAAAAGTTTAAAATGTCAACTTTTTTATTTCACATTTTATTGGTCCCTCGTGACATAATTAGCTAGGCTGGCACCGACCCCTGGCTGTAGGGGCTGCATTGTAACGATGTGAACAAAGTAATACAATAGAATGACAAAATTTTACTTTAACCATTTATGATTTTACTCAGTTCACCTAAGCACGGATATCTTTCACTTAAAATTCAAGATAGCGTGATAAGTCAAATGTTTAAAAAAATTCACTCCCACCCCCCCCCCCCCCCCCCGGCTAGCCGCGAAAATTTGTCCCGAGAGTGATGACTTAATCTTGATTGTTCCTTTTTTCTCTATTTCTCTAAGTCAGTTTAGTGTAACATCTTACAAAGGCTTACATTCACATGCTATTCATTTCGTGCTATGCAGACGTTTTCTTAACTAATCTGCTTCCATAGCAGCTCAGTGTGTGGGACACTCAACTTGATTGAAGAATTAATCCCAACAGATTGTCTGCAATCCGCTTGTGGGTGCGAAAGCCGGATCCACAGGGAGGAACCGAAGAAAAATCCATTTATTTTGCCATACCTCATAACGTTGCTTAGCTGACTCAAAGCTATGTGGCTTCGTGCTGGAGTCTACTTCTTTTCCTCAACTAGCCACTCAAGATCTTTTTCCTTTCGTGACGCATCTGTCAACACCATCTGACATTTAGGAGTTCACTAGTTGTCCTCCAAGCACCAAGCTATTATCGCGACATGAATGATAGAGTCGCAGGTAAAGCTTACGCGATTCGCAAAAATCAAGCGAAAAAATTCTACCGTAGTCCCATACTTGAAATAATATGTGCTTTGCTCAAAAGTCTATTGTTTTATTGCAGCTGATGCTCGAGGATCTTCTGTACGACCTTCTGCCAGTGCTTGGCTTCGTGCTTTTTGGTTCCAGTATTCTGATTTTGGTCGTTATGCGCAAATCAACGGGAGCGTTCCGATTTACCGTCTGGTTCGCTGTAAACGGTTCGTTACGAGTTTCTTTTTATTCCCACGGGAAAAGTACTTGATGGTCGTGGTTCCGATCATGCATATGCCATGAAATTCTCTTAAAGCCGTGGTCTCAAAACAGTATTCGTTAGTTGCGGAATATTTGCAACAGGGCAAGCATTTTGATGTATAACATATTCTAAAAAGACAAATTTACCAGTTATTTTTTCTTTGTGTAAAAAAAGCATTTCATCTTGGATAAAAATGGGGCAATAGGCATGAGGACAAAAAAAGTTGCATTCGACTGGTATGATCTATCCGATGTGAATTTCATTTAACACTATTAGAAATGTAGAAACAAGGCTTACCCATTTAATGCTTGAGATGATCTACGGAGTCGCAAACCTTGCATATGGATTGGTTTCGCCCGTTTTCAAGTACCTTTTTTTCATCAAAGAAGGAGGTGTTGTCACAACAGAAATCTCGTGTGTTTTTCATCATTTTCAATAAACTTGACATTTTTTGAAACCGCTAGTTCTACGGTTAGCCAACTACCGAGAGAGTAAAAGATTATCTCAGGTTATCGAGAATTTGCTATCCAAACAGGGAAATGATCAAAGTGATAATCGTTAGGAAAATGAGTTTGGTAAGGGATGAGGGTCGTGGAAATGCAGTTCTTGAACTTCAACTTCAGATATTGTATGGCTATCTACTCTTCTCGACTCAGGATAAGCCGATCTCATTGATACCTTTAGTTCAATTTTTGTTCGCCTGGCACCTCACATGGTCAAAAGACTGTTGAACTAAGCAACACATAAAATGTTTGGTACCTCCACGCGGTTAAAACTGCAACAATGGCATGTTTAATTCCAAAAGCTAGGTCTGAAAAGCTCGCATATAGATTTTGAGTCTACTTTTCAAATTCTTTGAGAAAATCCAATGTAAGATTCTCAATGACCTCAGGCAGATGTGCGTTATCGTCACTGTCATTATAATCTAGAATCTCTTGGAACAGCGCGAATTTTTTTTCTTTTATTTTCATTGGGCCTTCTAAAAAGTTTTCAAAAGGCCTAAAAGCATATTTTTGATACGAATATAGACAATTTTGTCACTCATCTACCAAGCCTTCTACAAGGCATCGACTGTGACAAAATGGGGTAGTTGGATTTTACAACATTGGCAGTCTTGTCCAAAATTTCCGTTAAGGGAAGCTACAGAAAAGTTTTTGAATGTAAAAATGGATGCTTTCCAAATTTCTGCGGCCCCATAAGCTTTGTATTTTGTACAAAACCTCTTTTACATTTCTTACAGCTAATTTGAAATTTTGAAAAATGCTAAAGTATAAACAATTCACATAGTCATTTTTATGACTCATGTGCGCAATTTTCAAGAATTTTGCGACTCATTCTGGGAGAGAGGGGACACTCCGCCCCTTGGTCCGCCGCTGACTATAGGTTATACCATAGATAATGCTGATGCCGTAAAAATTACAAGAAGACTCGTTGGCGTTCTGAAATAATTCTTCAGCAACCACATATGAAATCTAACACTTACTTTGCGCACATTTTGCGTTGCTGCTTGCGAAGTAGATAAAGACCATTTCTGGTACTCTAAATGGCTAACGTTATTTTCTTATTCTAATTGAACAAGCTTATATGCTCTTTGCAGCACTGTTTACGTGCAGATTGCATCTGCAAGAATTCTCTCAGTTTTTTGGTGCAAAGTCTCTACAAAGATATTGTTTATCAAGAAGATTGAAGAAGCACTAAAAACAGCACATGCATACAATCAACAGCTTGCTTAGAAGGCACTACGTCAGATCGATACCGACGATCTGACGTAGTGCCTTCATACAGTAATCCTAAGATGTGCACCCACACCTTGTTTTCAGCCCGCTCGTCTTCCGAAGATCTGAAATTAATCCAGGGTTATGCGCTTACTGCAGAATCATTTCTCCAGTCATAAAACTGATCGCACAGGAATTAAGCCTACGCAGATAACTTATACATCATCCCCAGGACATTCGATTTTTTCAGATCTCCTTGTGGGATTAGCGACCATCTATGCTGGTTTCTATGGAGTAGTCTTAACAATTTATGGTAAAAGTGGAGAGGTAAGCCCAACAAGCAGAATGAAATAAGATAAACGAAGAAAATTTAGATGGTTACACCGAGCAGATGCTTACTGCCTGCTATTCACGTTCCTGCATGGTTATTCTTCGATGTCTTTCATTTGCTATTACTTTTGATGTTTTGCTTCGATAGACTTATGTTGATGTTTGTGCCCGTGGCATACTCAAGGGTAAGTCAGGCGTTTTTTCCACTCAAGACCGCAGAGTGTACTAAATTGTCTAGACTATATACCGTATGAATTTAGGTCTCCGCCGTCTACCTGAATTGGGCAATTTTCTTCATTCTTTTCGTCGCCAGTGGCGCTTTTGTATCACCCGCATTTGCTCTTTCTATAGAGGTAATTTTTTCTAAGGTAACTGTGGGTTCAGCAAAGGGCCTGTCATATTCAAGAGATTTAAATTAAACATATCCTTCTTATCGACCACATCACTGTACGTTCGGCACAGCTAAGATCAGGAAGATTTTTAAATGATGCCCTTTTGATTTTACGAACGAAGTCCCTTTTGACCTTATTGACCCCTCTATTACTTCTTACTTGTCTTGTTTACCCGTGCTGTCGCTCACTGCGTTTTGGCTGCAAACAAGACTTTTGCTTGTTTGGAGCACATCTTAAAATTCCCGCTATGTTAGAGAAAAATAAAAATATGCGGACTGTGATACCGGTTCTTGATCAAGTACTACAATATCGATACATATCTCTGCAATTTTTCCAGGGCTTCGCCCTTCACCCCGAAGTAGCGCTCGGCATGAGGTGACTTTTTCAATTTTATCTAAGACGAAGTCCCATAGACTTTGCCACAATTGGACGATATCACCTATAACGCGATCATGAATGGATCACATAAATAACAAAAATAATGGAACAAAACATAAAACAATATTGAACAGACGAAAAAGAAATAATGAAGATTGTATTTTCCGAACTGGCGGCATGCTATGTCCGGCGGGCACCATTGCACCCTTGGAGCAGGCTGCCCCATCATACAGAATCTTTGGATTGCTGTAACTGGGCGAGGAGGAGGGATTTGGGGAGATTCAAACACTCAACTACAGGGTTCTTGATGTAGGACAAAGTTAAGTTAAACTTGTGAAAAAATATGTAAGGAAAGGAAAATCTATGACTTCTTTTCACAGCCATCCCAGGTGGCTGTCCAGGTGGCTGGAAAGCCACCTAATTCTTAAAAAAGTTTGCCACGCCTTCACTTCACATGAATTTTTCATACAGTGTCCTAACTACGTATTGCTCATCTATTAGGTTGTCCCATAATCTTTTCATATCTGACTTTTCACCAGCATAAGACTGCTCTTCTTAAATTTCCGATGGAATGTGAGGAACTATTCGAAAGATCAAAGCGACCTCTACAATATGGTTTTCAAAAGTTCATACTAGGCTTGATCCGCATCGAGTTTGAAGACAAGGAAAAAAATCCAATGTCCCGAAAACGAAAATAATTGTATCTCAGTTCAATATATTTTGCATAGTTCCCACTTGCTTAGCATACTCCCCCATCAGATATATTTATATGTACACGCTGCATTTTTGTTATGGCTAGAAATCAAGAAAAAATAATGCGCTTAATTTCCAAAGTTTGCCTGTAATGGGTTTACGCTCCTCGCAAATATGTGACTATATAGTTTATTCACTCAAAACACTCCCACAAATTTGCGCTTTTATAGATGCCTTAGTTTTGAGAAATATCATTTTGAAGGTACGAATATGAAAAGACTAATGGTACAACTAGTACACACCAATTTTAATGTCATTTCATTCTCTCTTCACTATGAACAAGGCTTTTCTTTAGTTTTAAAGTTCCGATTTCTTTAAACCTAGGCATAATTCGTATAGTAGAAGTGCTTCTGTGCCAAACAGGTTTGTTAGGTGTTCTTTATTTATAAACACGGCCTAACGTTTTGACGCCTTTCGTCTTCCTCAGAGACCCTGTGAACACCCCAAAAAGCAGTGTTCACAGGGCCTCTGAGGAAGACGAAAGGCGTCGAAACGTTAGGCCGTGATTGGAAATAAAGAGCACCTAACAAACCTGTTTGGCACAGAAGCGCTTCTACTATACGCTTTTGTTTAGTTCGTGGCAGGTTTTTGAATTCGCGCGCTCAACCTGCGAAATTGTTGAAACAGGAAATTTTTGGTTTTTGCAGGATTGGGATCGATAAGGCAGGAATAACAAAAATGAGGGGCGAAGTAAGAGGGAGAAAATGATTGTGTAAAAGAATAAAGTGCAGGAAAGATTCCTCTTCCCCTTTGCGGGATTTGCAACACCGTAGAAGAAAGAGAGTTTATCAAAAACACAAAGGAAAATAATCAACGACTGGGCGAAAGAAAACAATGAGCCGCCTCCAGATCCAAAACTCTAACGTGCACTTGTGATGATGCAACACCGGCACTTGCGACCCGCCAAGATGGCCAGTGGTCCTGCCGCGAGCAGGGAACGCGGCAGACAACAACATTCAAAACAACATGAACAATGCAAACGAATAAAAAGTACTATTGCAGACGCATTATCACCCTCCTCCACTCTTGCGATTGTCTTCTCATCTAATTGTGGGAGAGAGGGTGGGGTTTTCGTAGACGATATTCCCCTTGCTTTTTAAACCAAAACGATATCCGGCTTGTTCCGTAAGCTATCTACGCCGAGTGCTGCCCAGGAAACAATATCTCTTTGCTTTCCCTTAAAAATGATATTCACCTTTATTCGGTTTTCACTGCGCCGAGCCCTGTTTCCCAAGCTGTGCGAAAGATAGTGCTGTGTTGTTCCTGATCATTTGCTTTTTTTTCTGTATCCTACTTCAAATAATTATGTATTACAGTCGCTCCGCAACGAGTCGATAGTAATTCCATCCATTTGTCGACTAGCTGACGTTACTGGAGAAAATTACTACCTCATGCACACGTTGGCGATGCAATGGGTGCCATTAGCTGGTATGTTGAATCTGCGAAATTCTAAAAAAATTTGAGAGATTCGTGAGATTTTTAGCGTTTATATCCTTCTGTTGAGCCTGACAAAAGCCGTTCGAATTATAAGGAGTTGCATAAAAATTCTTATAAAGAAAAAATTGTTGAAGAAATTGTAGGAATGGCTTGTGTGATGCTATCATTGCTAATGTATGGAATTAGACGTACAAGGCAAAAGTGGTCCTACAACTGGTCTGAAGAATCGGAAAATTCAAAGCAGGTTGGTGTCTATAATCTAGCTGACCAAAGGTGTCCTTGTAAAAATGAGTAATATTATGGTGAAATTTAAAACTTTAGCCGTTGTCGGTAACCATCCTATTTTCTTCAAAAAATGCTTAGCTTGAGCAGTAGGGTAGCGAACGACGTCTAAGAAATTAAGTCCTACTCTTGTGCATTGGTAAACTTCTGTTGACTTTTCATTACCAACCATTCAAACTGCATTTTTCTCTGCTTTTCCTTCCACATATTCTCAGTCTAGTTGAGCTGATCATTATCAATGCGGGGGACTGGGATTATCTTGCTTGAACATTTTTCCATCGTCTCAAGACCAAATTGCAGTGTTCTGCATGAATCGTTATTTCCGGACCAATGACGCTGAGTTTTGACAAGGGTGTAGGTGAAAACTTATGCAAAAAGTATTCATGGTTGACGAACAACCCTCTGAGCACGGAAGCTTTTCTGAGAAGTTCAAGAGTATGATGAAACTTCTTTCCTTACCCCTTCAAATTTTTTGATGTTTCACCAAATTTCCGCCTGGATTCTATCTTCCATTTCAGCTATACGTCGCAATCTTTCTACGATGTCTCCTTATGGTATTTTCGGTGCATGTTCCACTTCTTTTCCTGTATCGTACTCCATCAATGAATCAGCTTGACGATATCAAAGACTTTCTTGTAAGGTTAGTGACATCTGTGGCATGATTGACTACATATAGCCATCTATTATACTTTGTCGGAAGCAAGGAGCGTGGGGGAGGGGGGGAGTATCAAAGACGAAGGTTTTGAATGAGACATGAATTATACTATTTGTTTTTATTGTTGAACTAAAATCTCTAATGATTTTTAAAAAATGAAAAAATCGTAAGAAAGGTTGGGGGAGGAGCTCCAAACTTTTTTTGCAACTTTTCACATTAACTCACAGAAGAAGGTTTTAAACAAATTTTTCTAATGCGTGACTAGAGCCAAGCTTCTTTATTGAGCAAAATTTCCTCCACTTGAAAAAACCCCTCAAGGAATGATCCTAGGATTCCATACTATACATTCGTTGGAGCCTTACAACCTCTTTGGTACGTGCTCGCGATGCCAGAATTCTCTAACAATATTCGTCTTCTTTTCAACCAATACGGACAGAATACAGAAAGGAAGTGGCAGAGTGCAGGTAATAAACTTTATCAAGTTTATGTCTAACCAGCCTACAAAGATTTTGTTCCAGATGATCCGCCTCAAAGCGTAGATAATATGGATCCCCATGGAGATGTAAATCCATGGGGATCATGGTATTCATCAGCAGGTAACGTGACTGGAGAAGCCGGTTTACCTCTTGGAAACGAAAGAAGCATAAGTTTCTACTATGAAGGCCAATAGTAATATGGCAAAAACTAGTAATTTAAGATCTGCTGTTTTGCTGTTGAATTTTGTGCTTATTTGAACATCACGTTGTAAAGTTTGTATTATATTTTTGTGAAAGATTGCAATGCAGATTACATTTTTTGTCTTTTATCTCGAGTGATTTTGCGACCTTCTCTGTCTCTAGAAGGACGAAGAAAAAAGTAGATCGTATTCGTGGGAGGTCTTTTATTGTCGTAGATCGTGAAGCGACTGATCCCACACACGGACTGAACGACTTTGCATCCGATTAAGATAGTTCTTAAATGAGAGAGACATCAGACGATGGAGCGATGAAAGAAAGCACTCGATCAGCGAGACGTAAACAACACCCGTAGCGGCACCCGGTCTTTGCGTGCTATGAATGGCCTATAATGACCTTGACAAATGCTAGGGCTTAGTCGAAGAACAAAGACAGTGTTTCTAGAATAGCATTCTCATTCTCTAGAGGATAATGAGAATGCTATTTTTTACAGGATAGGATTGTGTTTCTCCGATAAAAAGGGATAGCTCAGTCTTGCGCCTCTTAACAACTAGCATAATTAGTACTTACTAAGAATGGGACTTTTCTTGAAAACTTACATCATGTTCTTGCAATGCGTGGGTGTTATCATGAACCAAAAATAAGAGGTGTGGCTGCATCTACTTGTAAAGTTCTAGCCACATTCATAACTTCACTTACAATAAAATTTCAAAGATGAGGCCACTTTTTTTCACACATAATATAAAAAAAATCATAAGTTTTTGTTTCATTTTTGTTTTTTAGGAAAAACTTCTTCCATCTTTTTGTCATTCTGCAGCTTTCCGTGGCTCTGATTACCGATATAAAATGGAAAATGTGTAAAACCCTTGGAAACCCGATCTCTAGGAGCCCTATCCTGGAACAGTGATTTTCAGTACCTGGTGGGCGGAGCTTGAAGGACAAGCGTGGCTTGGTAACACTTTCACGAAAACCAGATCCATTTTCTCCACTCAGAAGCCACACTAGAGAACTGGACCAACTTTTCTTACTCTTACGGTCTTTTCCAGCTAGGCAACTAAGGGGGAGCATACTGCCTGGACACTGCCTTTGACACCGTTCATTCAAGTCCTCGATTTCCATGTTTTTGTCGTTCCGGGGCCTTCTTCTAACCCTGATCCGAATATCTGGTCAAGAATCCGCGAAAACCCCGACAAACCCCTTCCGCAGAACCGGCAGGGCGAGTTCTACGGAAGGATGATTGGTTGGGTGCACGGATGGGCGGGACGACGCAACGCCCACTCAAAGGAAGGAGCCAGCATGCGAATCTGTCATCCAAAGCAAATTTCGAAGCAAATTTCTCGCTTCAGAAGGAACTTTTGGCAACCGAGTTGTGCAGGTATAAAGTTGGGGCCCCGCTACTGTTAGGCAAAATCTCATCAACCCCATTTTGGATGGATGATGCCTTGAAACCCTCACAAGCTTGCATAGATTACCTCTTTACCTGAATCAGGTATAATATGTAACTTACAACTCCAGTAAGTAGACAAACGAAGTATGACATGGCCGAGCAAAGGGTATAGCCGTGTATATTCATGCGAACTCGGAAGCGTCTAACCTTCAGATGGCAAAAGAATAGTAATTACCCCCTTTTAAACTTTGAAATCTCAGCGAAACAGCTTATCAGCAAACACATCTGAGAAAGCAAGTTTCGAATACTGCTCGAGAGAATGATTGGCAAGATTCTTGCTAATTGCCATGATTTCAGAGTTTATTCTTGTTCATATGAATTCTTGTAAAATACCTCTTTTACCGTTTTTACGTCACAACTTTTATTGACGGATTTACTGTGAAATTCCAGTTGTTATGATCGGTCCTAAGTTCCAAATCACAGGCAGGAATGAAATTCTTAAAACAAAGTTCAGAGCGGATACGGTCTTGGATTTTATTGCACTCACCGCACTGTAATTAGAATAGATAGTCATGATGAAAAATGTAAAAAAAAGAAATATGATTTACTGACAGGAGGTTTTTTAGCTGCTGGTGCTGCCGGAACGATGACGAGCAGAATTGCAAGGAGAAACCCTACCAAGAAACGCATCTTGGACCTTGAAAGTTCTGAAAAAAAAACATGAAGAGATTGTAAAAAGCGTTCTTATAGTTTGGACTTCGACAGTTTATCTACAGTGACCGCCAAAAAGGTGCGGACAAGCCTCTCTCCCAATTTCATCGCTCTATTTCAGAAGGAACAAGGATAAAAAATGTAGTAATTGCATGAGGTGATAGAGCTCTTCAAGACCTACAATCTACACTTTGCGTTTTTCGAAAAACATGTATTCTAAAAAATTTAAAAAACTTTTTCTTAAAAAAGTCCGAAAATGGCCGCGTCACAATGTCGCGGACATAATTCTTCGAACGCAAAAATTTTCTTTTGAGTCCTATTCTGTAATGGAAACACAAGTAATCCAAACGGGTAAGCATACTACTATACAGAGCTCGTCAAGAACTACACAACACAATGGTTATGGTTGCTTCCCAGAAAACAAGGCTTGAATTTTATTTTGCTTCTTTTCAAAAAACAACTTCTAATTCCCTGCTTCAAGCCAAATTTCTTCACATGGAAAACCATGCAAGACATTCAAACAAAGCTATTCGGATAAAATGGATGCCCTTTGCCATCTTCTATGCATCGGACGTGTGCTGGTGAGTTTCTTCGCTGAAAATGGCTTCTGACAGTGCGTGTACATGACCACACCTGCACCTCACCACTGACTTGCACCGCTTTGCAGGCTTGTAACTCGGCTTGTAGTAAATGTGTGAGCCTGCAATTAGGCTCATTTAAAGAACGAGAATTCCTTTACACGGTGGTATGCAAAAGCGATGGGTATAAGAAACAGCGGAGATTTGGCGGATGGGGTGGAAAAATGCGGCCTCATTGGTAGGGTGAGGATATCCAGCTAAAGTTGAATAGAGCTTCTTTCGCTACCAGTTCAATCCTGAAAGCTTAAAACTGTCAATGTTCTTGTAATAGATTCATTTTCAAGCTCTAGAACTGTTTTGGTGTTGATAAGAGCCTTCACTCCAACCACCAATGAGGCCGCATTTTTCCACCCCATCCGCCAAATCTCCGCTGTTTCTTATGCCCATTTCTTTTGCATACCATCGTGTAGAGAATCTCCGCTGTTTCTTATGCCCATTTCTTTTGCATACCATCGTGTAGGAATTCTCGTTCTTACAAAAGAGCCTAATTGCAGGCTCACACACTGACCACAAGCCGAGTTACAAGCCTGCAAAGCGGTACAAGTCAGTGGTGAGGTGCAAGTGGGGTCATGTACACGCACTGTCAGAAGCCATTTTCAGCAAAGAAACTCACCAGCACACGTCCGATGCATAGAAGATGGCAAAGGACATCCATTTTATCCGAATAGCTTTGTTTGAATGTCTTGCATGGTTTTCCATGTGAATAAAGTTGGCTTGAAGCAGGGAATTAGAAGTTGTCTTTTGAAAAGAAGCAAAATAAAATTCAAGCTTTGTTTTCTGGGAAGCAACCATAACCAGTGTGTAGTTCTTGACGAGCTCTGTATAGTAGTATGCTTACCCGTTTGGATTACTTGTGTTTCCACTTCAGAATAGGACTCAAAAGAAAATTTTTGCGTTTGAAGAATTATGTCCGCGACATTGTGACGCGGCCATTTTCGGACTTTTTTTAGAAAAAGTTTTTTAAAATTTTTAGAATACATGTTTTTCGAAAAATACAAAGTGCAGATTGTAGATGTTGAAGAGCTCTATCACCTCATGCAATTACTACATTTTTTTATCCTTGTTTTCCTTCTGGAATAGAGCGATGAAAAAGGGAGGGAGGCTTGTCCGCAACTTTTTGGCGGTCACTGTATATGTAGCGCCATAATTTTTTTTTACTTTTTTACCAATGAGAAAATCTCACTATACACAAACTGGTTTTTAGCTTGGGCATTTTTCAATTAAGCATTGCTTGTGATATCTACGACAGTCGGATAATGCATATTCGGAAAAACAATTTCCTACAGTATCCCACTTGTTTCAATTTTCCATTCACTCTTTTCCAATTTTTTGATCACTAATTCTTGAAAAAATTTGGATTTACATAGAAAGCTCAAAGACGCACAATCGCTAAAATTTGCACACGGTAGCCGAATTTCGCGCAGGTGAGTTCTATGAAAGTCAAGCTTTCAACTCTCTATAAGCTAATCTTTTACTTTAGCCCGTAGTAAAGATGCTTCATTCGATCTCAGCTGAATAAAATTTCAGTTGAGGCTTCGACGAGTCAGCTTGCCTTCAGTCGAGCCATTGATTGATATTTCCAACCACTCACGATGATACGATTGAGAGCGCCACGTCCAAGCAAGTATACGAGTCAAGACGAGTTTGCCAAACATTCACATCTACGTCATTGGACTAGCGGCGGGGATGTAGCCGCACTTGTTAGATCTTGTTAAGGCCCGTATGCACGTACATCCCCGCGGGGAGGGGATGTGCGTTTTACCATTGAAATGATCCCCGCTGGGGATCCCCTCCCCTCCCCCCGCGAACCCCCGTATGCACAAAGACAATATCGGACAAGGGATCCCCTGTGGGGAGGGGAAGTGAACCCCCTTATGCACAAGAGGGGATCAAGCGGGGAGATCACCTTGCTTTCAAACTTTCTATGAAAAACTCCTTCTTATTTCATATTTTGACTGCAATTCATCTTCATCTCCTCAATTTCGATGATTTAGGGTTGCGGAATGCGCGCATGTAGTGACTGCGCTCGGGGCATCAAAAATGATTTTTTCTACTCCCATTATGTTCCTGCTTTCTTGGATGCTGCCCACTTTCGCTCATGCTGCCCCATTTCTGCGTAAAATGTTGAACTATAGAAGTTGAGGTGTCTCTGCAGGGGAATGGATAGGAGCTGTCATGCTGCCGAAAAAGGGGGGGGGTGCCGCGCGGACGCTCAAAGCAGTATTTTAACACATAACAGAAGCTGCAAATCGTGCCAGCTCTCCATAAACGCTGTAGCTATCAGCTGCATATCGTCCTTTATCCCAGGGGAATGATCCCCAGCGGCCATCCCTGCTATGCACAAGGGGAACGCTGCGGAGGGGATCACTCCCCCGAGGATCTCTACTCAGAAACACGCGAGTCTGCTGATTTTCATTTCATTCAAAGCAATTTTACGTTAGAATAACAAGATAAAGACAGTTTATCATATAATGTGATAGTTACAATACGTTGTACCAGCCTTTATGGATAAAACTATTATGTCAAATAGAAAACGCGCAACTCTCGTGAATGGTCTCAAACTTCTACAGATATTCGAAACTGGCAGATATATGTCCGGGTTTCTTTACAAGAAGCGAATATGGAAAAGAGAGTTAAAACTGCAAGCTACAGGTCGCTGAGAGAGGAACCCGGCTCCCGTAGAAAATCTTTCATCAATCTGAACGAAATGCCTTGTAATAATTGATTGAAATTAGAATACTTGCTTCTCTGGATTGATCTACACCATCGAACCCCTACTCCGTTGTAGGGGATGTCGATCCCCTCCCCCGCGTTGTTGAGTTGAATTCGCGCATACGGGGTTCGAGTGGGGGAGGGGAAAGGATCCCCTCCCCCATTCGAACCCCGTATGCACTGGGGTTCGCTCGATCAATACCTCTGAAACCATTCACACCATCCCCGCTTAGGTGCAGGGGAGGGGATCGCTCCCCTCCCCTCTGTCATGGCGGGGTTCGGCGGAGGGGATCGTTCCCCTGGGGATCCAGCTCCCCTCCCCTCCCCAGCGGGGACGTACGTGCATACGGGCCTAAGTCTCGTCAGCATCACTGTGGCTCCTCACCAACATGTTAAACTGACGTGTATCTGTATCGCAGAGAAACTTCTCGTAAGTTACTCAGGAGTAACTTACGAGAAGTTTCTCTGCGTATCATCACTGACACACTATATAAATCAATTGGTAGTCTAACTGAATGTGGACTGACTGAAGTAAGGTAGACTACCTCGTCAGGTAGACGGACGGTCAGCTGAAATTTCATTTTGCATTCTTACTACATGGGAAGCTGGTGATAGGCAGTCTACCTTACCTAATCTTGGATGAGGGCTTCAGTTTAGTTCACCTGAACTGAATTAGCTTTACTACGGGCCTTTGTGGCCTAGAAATCATTCACGTCAAATGATTGTTTTGATCAGTGCAATATTCACGGACGAAATCCAAGAAATTGTTGTAGGAAAAACCTTGTTTTGTCTTGCTACTCTGCACAGAAAAAAAACCAAACCAGCTGTGTTTCTATATAGCTATCAACTTCTACATCTATTTTTATGGTGCTGTGATCAGTCTAAATCTGGCAGAAAATTACGTTAGAGCAATTTATGATATGATAACTCATTTTCGTTATCGATGTAAAGGAAATCCATCCAAGGAAACATTCCTGATCCTAAACTAGATTGTAGGAATTAGAGACTTTCTATATTGAAACCGTTAGCTGAAACAATAATACGTTTACAAGTGCTATATCGCGCCGAAGCTCAGACAATCTCTTTTTCAATTCTCAAAGAAAAAACAGAATAGAATAGCTAGAATTAGCTACATAGGGTAAGAAGAAGAAAAAGTGAATAGAATTTTAAACTTTACCATGTTGCTTTCCGACACAACTGTCTCTCATATTCATAGAATTACTACAGCTTTATAATGCAAATATTAGTACTACTCAAACACCCAGTAACTACCGCATATTAATGTAGAAGCTTGTACTGCATGAATCTTCAAAAAAAAAACGTGTTTTATTTTGCTATATAACATGCAAGAATTTCTAAGTGGACTTGTTTGTTGTCAAAAAAGTAATGGCTCTAAAGGGCCGGGCATACTTCACGCGATTTCAGTCGCGACGCGATTTGGCAATATTCCAACTGTCCATAACTCACTGTAAAGGGTTTCTGTACGGAAGATAGGATGTTTTATCAATCCAAGTAAGTTATACACACTATGCATGTGCGGAATGCTAGTGTTGGGTCTGAAGACTTCTGGCGAATTGCCAAATCGCATTGCGACTGAAATCGCGTGAAGTACGCCCGGCCCTTAATACGTGAGGGTTGTTAACTTGACATAAGGAAAGCAACGATGGCTGAAAGTAAAAATGAAAACTCTTCCTACTGCAACAATATTTATGAACCAGCGCTTTTAGAGTCGTCGAGCGAATACAAACGATTTCAACATTACAAGAGCGTCAAATGCTTTCAAGCGTTACTTCCAATACCATTAAAAAGCAGCAGTCGGTATTAAATAAGAAATGTCAAAATCACCTCTCTAGCGGGCTTTACTTGCCGCGTAAAAGACGCTTTTACACTCTTAAGCTGAATCATACAGCACATTTCTAAATGAGATGATAGGTGTGTAGTGGGAAACCGTGCTGAAAATAGTATGAGCTCTAAAAAGAAGCCAATGTTGTTCACAAGCTGTTAGTCCTGTATGTTGTTAAGATGATCAGCCTCGATATGCAAGAATTGGTGACGTGGAACGAAGAATGTCAAAAGATAAAGAATGAAAAGTTCGCCTTTTGCACTTATACATTAGGCTGACCCCGCAGTTCGTTCGCGCCATTTTCAAAAGTTTATACACCCCGTAAAATCCAATTGCCCACGCGTCGCTTTGAACACTAACGCGCGGCGCGGCTGGAAACGTTTGGTCCCGAAGCGCTACAGGCTTTTTGCAAGCGACAATGAGCGCGCACCCTATTTACACATATTTTTTAAACTTGTGAAGGGAGCTTTCGTCAAGATATACCTTGCATTGACGAGAACAACATGAAAGTTAAAGAAAGATTTCCTGGAATTTAGTGAACGCTGACAGTCGTTCGCGACGACCGCTCGCCTACGCTGGTGTTCAAGGCACGGCGCGGGTAATGAGGTTTTACGGCGCCTGTAACTTCTTAATATGAGAAAGAAATTTTACCCTTAGTTATCTAGAAGAGGAAATTATGCGCTTCTCCGAATCTTTTTAACACGCAACTGCAGAGATAGAAGCTGTAGAAGAGAATTACTCAAATTTTAATTTTTCTGTGTAGGGTTGCAAAATCTGGAACTTGCACCAGAAAACGAAGCGGTTGTTTTGAAGAGAACATGACCTGCTCCTTCTTTTTGGAAAAAATACGTGCTGATTGATCGTTTCTTATAAAAGTTAGAATTTTCGAAAAAAAAAACTCAGACAACCGACCGGAATTTCCGCAGAACGTTCGAGAAAGTTCCGTCGGGTCACTTGCGGAGGTTCCGTGTACGTGCTACGGAAGCTTCGAAGAATGCGAGGCACCACAGCAAGATAGGACACGTGAGATTTGAACCTTACTCTACTGACTGTGAGACTCACCTACTATCCTCTACACTGCGGCTGAAATGTTCCATAATCCACTCTAGTTGTTGGCGTGCAACGTCAAAAGAGACAGCCCAAAACCCGGAAGCACTGGCATGTTAAAGTGCTGCGGAACCGCCGGCATTTTTCGGAGTTCCGCAGCGCTTTGTAAAAAGTCCTGCGGAATTTCCCGTTTCCAACCGGTCTGACGTGAAAATCCTGCGGAAGTTCCCATTTTCAACGTTTCCACTTTTGCAATAGTGAACAAAATCCTGCGGAACCGCTGCAAATTTTGCTTGTCCTGCGGAAGTCCCGGTGAATTGTCTGAGAATGCCGAAACAAATTTACCGGTTTGCACTGCTTGTTCAAAAATCACAGCTTTTATAGAAAAGCTCAATCAAGCATGTCAAAAACCTATTAAATCAACTGTTCAGATTTTTAGTGGAAATTTCAGATTTTCGGCAACTACACAGAAAAATTAAAATTCTATTCTACGGCTTCTGTCTTTGCAGTATTTGCGTGCTAGGACGCCTTTTAGGTGCTACTGTAAAGCGCATGATTTCTTCTCCAGATCAGTCTTTTACAAGTCCTTTGAATAGTAAAGAAGTTATGAATATAAAGTGCGAACAAGCTTTCGGGCCAACCTAATATAAAATGTCCAAGACATGTTCCTACTGTATGATGCTTGATAACTCTCTCGCTTCAGTCTCTTTTGCCTGTTATTGCCTGATGAAGTATCATTCTGTAGAGCTTTAGATTTACAAGAGCGAATTATGTATCTCTTTTCTATAAACCATATCACACTTCCGGAACGGAACCAAAGAAACTGAAAGCTCTCACACTAGGACAGTTGAAGTCGCCGATTGCAAATGTGAGTACACCACGTAATGTTTCTTCCATAAGTTATGCCACATAGATCGTAACAACCATTTTTGTGATGTTTCTCTAGAAATTCTCTAAAAACTTATAAAAGTTGAAGTGAAACCTGCATGCTTGAGGACCTTGTCACAGTTTTCCAGATATCATTTGAATTCTTTTTCAGACTTTGCAATGCACCATATGCTGCAAGCTCCTCCCGTAATCTTACACTAGCGAATAGAGACTATGTTTTGCTCCATTCTGTAAATCTGAGTGAAGCTAACTTTACAAAATGGTATTTATAGACACCATCCACCCAATTCGAGGATTCCGAGATTCTGAGAATAGCGGAGCCCTAACTAGGTATTCGCCAAATTCCCGCTATGAAAGATGAATTCCGAAGCGAGACATCGCTCCAGAAGACAGAAGCGGTCAAGGCGTCTCCGGTCATCAACGTGGGTGGTCTAAAGATAATGAGGTCAAAGTGGGTTTTAGTGTAGATAGAAATGTCGAAAATCAGTAATAATGAAGGGCAGCTTTATGACAGTTCTACTACATTGAAGCCCGATTTTGGACTTTTCATGGACCCTTCGATGGGCGGAGCCCTAAATCGCTACTAAGAAGCGTTTTTCACGTTCCGGAATTCATCTTTTACAGCCTGAGTGGGCGATTACTGTTAGGGGCCCACCTATTATTTACACAACGTAAAAATCTCGCGAATTTGTTTGGGTGAATGGCCTCGAAAGCGGAGAATGAAAATGGAGTAAGATAGTTACTAACGATGAACAAACAGGGACATTTTGTTGACCTCCGGCACTATCAATGCCGAAGTCGAGCGAATTTGATTTAGCGTCACCAAACCATTTCGGTGCTTCTGAGCGCTTATACAGCAGGATTATAAAGTAACATGACTGGATAAGAATTGTCGAAAACCGTCTAATAATGGAGTTATTGCTCCATAAGAAATAGACCCTATATTTTAAATCTAATCGTAACGCCTCACCTCTGCGACTTCGAATTCAAGAACCATGTAAATGGCAGTTTTCAAATTTTCGTGCTTGAATTTCGATAGATGTTACAGATAGAATGAACAAGCAATACAACAGATTTTTTTAGGTAAACAGACTGAGTAAATTTCAATATGAAAGTGAGCTCGCTGCAGTTCTATAAAACTTCTTGCAAAGCGCCTTTCCAAGTCTCTTCACATCTCTTGCACTGTTCCAGGTGAAATAAGATTTTATCTCAATATGAGCTCCATTGACCCAATAGATTAGAAGCAGTGCGAAATCTATCGAACAAGAAAAAAGATACGAGCACATCAAGCCTTTTCGTATTGATATATTGGCAATCCAGGGTAGGGAGATTTTAGTTGGGACCAGTAAGTTACTGTAAGAGTTATGAGAACGGTGAGGATCATAGGTGCGATAGGGGGAGCCGGGCTCTCCCCAGGTGAAGGGGGTCTCCGCTGTTCCCGACCTTCCAGGGTGAAGGGGGTATGTGAGTCTAGGGGGGAGGAAGAGAGAAAAGGTAAAAAAACGTGGTATGAAGAGCTCTAATTTGTACCTTATTTAGGCACAAATTGAAAAAAATTAAAAAATTTTAAAAGAAATTAAAATTTTTAAAAAAAAAATGACATTATGAAGATCTGTGCTCCCATTTCATTGCATCAACAAAAAACGAAAGCAATAAGGTTTATCCCAAAAGATGTACAAGTAAGGAACAACTTCAATTCCTGCACATCATCATCAACAATATCACTATCGCTAACGTCAGAGACAACAAGTTCGCTGCCTGAAAAATCTTCTTCTTCCTCCAAAAGGTCATCGGAGTAGAAGTAGAATTGCGTGCAAAAGCGTTCTGAGTCGAAAATGGATTTGAACTTTCTTCTTCTTCTAAGCGCTTTTGTGATTTTTTCCTGGCCCTCTGGTAGCACCAGGAAATTCAGCAGGTAGGTGACCAGTTTCTTCATACCATCTTTTAGGGAATTTCAAAAAGTCATACGGTAACAGCCTGTCTGAACCACTTGTACCAATCCATTGAATGAAGTTTTTAGATAACAATATGTTTAGTAGAAGGTTGACAATTTTTTTTCCTGGACACTCATTGAAACTGGGCAATCTGCTTGGATTTCTTATGTAGGAAATCAGAGAGTTTCGCTCAATTGTCAACTCTGCATCAATGTCGACAACATTCTTGCCGGCGTAAAATTCTCCTTCTGCCTGGCTATTAATCTGGAACACATGCGAGTCATCTGCGATTTTGTAAAGTATTCTGCCTGCCGTTTCCTCTTCAAACTGCCAACCTTTCCAAAACATTGAGGGATATTTTAATAACATGTTATTCTTCTGAATGTCTTAAAGTTTTTGATTCATTGAAACCCATTCTCTACAAATTGGGTAAGGTGAGTCTAGAGCGTTTTCACGAAAGTGACCTTCTTCAGCACTAGGTTTATAGAGTATAGATTCCAGAAATGGGCGGCTTTTTGTGTGAAGGTGTGAAAATCCACCAATCTCCCCTAGTTTTTTGGGTGTGTGCTGATAATGATGGCATAACTGTAAATCAAAAGCGCATTTTTTACCAAAAAATATGAAGATATAACAACGATAAGCACGCTTAAATAGATGCGTTTGCTCACGTTCCCGTTAGTGCTGATAAAGATGTCAATCCACAGCACATGTTTTACTATTAACTTGCTCCACCTCGCTCTTATTGAGTCGTCCCGAAAGTTTTGCGCACGATTTTCAAAAATTATAATTTCTGATTTTTTCAACCGATTTGGCTGCTTCTATTTTCGTCTGAAACAGTAGTCATGCTCTTTATAATGACAACTCAGTTGCTTAGTAATGGTCATCTGTTGCATAGATAGGAGCGATAGAAGAAAATCGGTCAAAATTTGAATTTTCTGTGTAGGATCACAAAAAAATCGGAGGCTTGCAACAAAAATCGGAGCAGTCACTATTGTAGGTTCTTTCACCAGCTCTTTCTAACAGTGCAAAGTTTGCGCCGATTGAGCGTCTCTATGAAAAGTTATGATTTTACTGAAAAATGCCAAAATAAATCAAATTCGCCTTTTTGTAATGCTTGCTCGGAAATCATAACTTTTCATGGAGACGCTCAATCAGCGCAAACTTTGCACTGTTAGAAAGAGCTGGTGAAGGAACCTACAATACTGACTGCTCCGATTTTTGTTGCAGGTCTCCGATTTTTCATGGGCCTACACAGAAAATTCAAATTTTGACCAATTTTCTTCTATCGCTCCTATCTATGCAAAAGATGATCATTACTAAGCAGCTGAGATGTCATTATAAAGAGCATGACTTACACTTTCAAATAAATGTGAAAGCAGTCAAATCGGTTGGAAAATTCAGAAGTTATGAATTTTTGAAAATCGTGCGCAAAAACTTTCGGGACGACCTATACAATGTGTTGGCTTTTATGGGTCACAGGAGCAAATGATTTTTAGAGCCGGGAAGCAAAAAAGCCCCAACTTGCTTTACATCATTCGAAAGCTGAGATCATGGAGAATCGAAGTAGACCGTCGACTTTTTTGTAGGTCTTCTATGCCGCGAGATATGAGGGATTTTATGTGCTTCGAAAATTTACTGATTTTGTGTCCTCACTTTCTGCTCTCCAAATGAATGTTACAAGAAAGTCGACGGTCTACGTTTGTTAAAGAAGACTTGCTCTTTAACACAGATAGATAATCAGCAGTGATCAGATCTTCATTTGGCAGAAATCTGCTGTTGAAAATGACCATGTTTTTAGATAAAATGCGGTGTATCTCTCGGTAGAGGGGGGATAGAAAGAAGTCGACGGTCTAGGTCGAATCCCCTTTTCCTGAGCTTTCGAACGGTCTATAGGTTGCTGGGCGAAAAAACTAACCAGTTTTCAAAAATGGGGTGGAGATATTTACTATTAGCTTGCTCCACCCAGCTCCACCAATGTATTGGCTTTTATCGGTTACCGGAGCAAATGATTTTTAGAGCCGGGAAGCAAAAAGGCTCCAACAAGCTTTATATCATTCGAAAGCTGAGATCATGGAGAATCGACATAGGCCGTCGACTTTTTTCTAGGTCTTCTGTGCCGCGAGATATGAGGGATTTTATGCGCTTCAAAAACTAACTGATTTTGTGTCCTCACTTTCTGCTCTCCAAATGAATGCTACAAGGATGAATAAGTAATATAAATAAACATAAATACCGTTTCTTTTGTAGATTTATGAGTGTACTTGTTGTTTGAGGTACTTAGCCTGCAAAACCTTTTAATAACGATTTTTATCATATTCTCAGAGTACAATACCAATCTCAGTCCAGGTGAAGGGGGTCATCCGGAGTTTGGCCTCAAAGTGAAGGGGGTAAGATTCATTACTCCCCCTATCGCAACTATGGTGAGGATTGCTACATATTCATAGTAAGCATAGCTGTCAAGCCACTCTGTAAACCCCACAGCAATTTTACGCGTTCTCTAAAATGAATAGAAGTATTGAAATTAACAGTGTTGAACGAGAAATCTTGTTGGTCACTGTAAATGTTCGAATAAAAAACCGGTCTGCCGGTTCCACTACCCAGTCGAATGAGTAGTAAACATTGCATAAGAATCACTGTTAAAATACTTTTATTCTTAACTACACTAAATGAAAGAAACAGTTATACATATACTGTTAAAGAAAACCACATATATAGATTGGCCCTGTAATGATGATCTATTCCAACTCGGTTGGTATCCAACCAAAACACACCTAATCATATGGATATTGGGAGATAAATAGATTCCCTTGACTTATAAAAAAGCAAGACAAGTAAGAGGTGCTTGCATGATTGCAGCAAATGTGACTTATTCAGAGACGCAGCAAAGAAACTTATCTGCTAATGAGTTTTGACCTGTCATTAGACGAGATCGATAAAAATAACAATGAAGTCAGATTCCAAAATACATACAGAAACCTTGCGGTTGCACTTGCAAAGAACACATCATTTGAATCTGTAGCTTACTGCTTAGGCAACGCATTCAGCACTTGAACAATGCTTTTGGCTGCCGCATATCTGTAAAATTGTAAATAAGTGGGAAAAATTCACTATGAAAAGTCACCTCGAATCAGACGGCATTTCTACGAACTGGCGCTTCACCAGAGCTTCCAAAATCGACCAAGAGCGTGGTCCATCGCCCGCTTGTATATCTTCCATTTTGATGTTGCGATCCACATGCAATGTCTAAAAAAAAGAGATGAAAACTTTTTCTGCAGCAAGTCCGTCTCAAATATACTAAAGAACAAATGGTCGCACAGGTGAGTTGGGGAGAATCTAATATCAGCAAAACTCCCTCAGCTGGTTTCAAAGCTGCTTTCCTTGTCTGCGAACTTATTTTATGGAAAAAATAAGAGTTTGAGAGCGTAGATTTTAGAAGTCCCAATGAAAATGCGCATCAAGGACAAAGGAGTCTAACCGAAATGTCTTTAGTATGGAGACTAGTGTGTTTCATTAGATACCTTGACAGATAGTAGTTCCAGGCATGGTGCATAACTTCTTCGAAAAGATCGATTTACAGATAAGGAAAACAGTTTTGAAGTCAGCGCCCAAAGGAGCTCCTCCCATTGAACATCTCTTCCGTCAAGCATTCTCATTGATACATTGCTAATGGCAGTGACGTTCCTGTTTCGCAGACTTACAGAGGTTGATGCAGTGTTCTTGCACGTGAAAATGATCGAAAGGTACTACAGAAATAATTCGTCTAACCTACCAACTTATCAATGAACTATTCCAAGACAAAACTCCATTTCATATGGATATCTACGAGAAATCTTTCACTTACCTCGTATTTGCGATCTTTACGTTGTGGAGTGCCCCAAGCTGGGAATGAGATCCTGCAAGTTTTTGGAGCCACAGAAGTTAGCAGCGTTTCCTGAAGATGAATCGAATGTGCGTCACGTTAGATATCAAACATGTAAACAGTAGAGTTAAGAGCTTTTGATTAGCTTTTATAATAACGATAAACGGCGTCTGCACAGGTGATTTAGAGGGCTAAAAAACTAAATGCGTTCCATGCAAGTTGTGCATTTTCTACGTAATGTTATCCATAAACAGATTTCGACTTACTGCATCAACTTTCAAAAAATGATGCAAGAATTTTGAGCCTGTACACTACATACCGATGGTTGTCAAAACTAGATAACAAGCTGAATTCTAACAGTGGAGATTTAAACAACTCGCGCTACGTCACAACTGCAGGTATACAGGATGTCCCAAAAAATGTACTCACTCTTTGATTGTAAATAACTCTCTTGTGATGAAGTGTTTCGAGAAGCTTTAGCCACCATTTTGTAGAGCGAGGTCAAACTTAGATTTACACTATGAAGCGAATCACCAATCGCTCTTCATTACTGTAGGATTACGGTAAGAACTTCCAGCATATGGAACCGTTGTGAAATATGCCACCTAACAAAATTTAGAAAAAAAAATCTGAAAAGTCTTTTACTAGGGTTGCGCACGCTGATTCCACCTGAAAACTTTTAACAAGTGTTTTCAGCTTTTTTGACGGTGTAACTACATTTCTGACAAATACTGGGAACTGAGTTACTACGGATTTACCGAGGATAACTTGGGAAAGAAGCATCACAGTAAAATGGGAATTTCAAAATCGAAATCGGCGGCTCCCACTACCGTAGTATAGGAGTTTTTGGCTTGTTTGGCTTTGTTCCGAGGCAGAATATGGCCTCCAAAGGCCTAAAATCCTTGTCGAAATTCGTGCCGTAATCCTACAGTAATGAAGAGCGATTGGTGATTCGCTTCATACTGTAAATCTAAGTTTAACCTCGCTCTACAAAGTAGTAGCTAAAGCTTCTCGAAACACTTCATCACAAGTTATTTACAGTCAAACAGTGAGTATATTTTTTGATCTGTATGTCGCGCTGGTCATTAAGAAACAAATGAAATGTGGTAAAGCTACCAAGTTGCAATCATTTCCCTCCATATGCCAATTGCCTTGAGTAGCTTTGTCTGTCGACATGCCAGCTGGGATTGGTATGAGACGAGTAAAAGCTTCCTTCTCCGCACTGAAATGGAATAAGTCAATATGAACAATTCCGGCTGCTGAATTTCACCTTTCAAACACGAATGTTCCAGGTGCGGAGGAGACGTTCTGGATAATGCTTGAAGCAAGCTCCTTATCTCCTTCATCCACTGAAAACAAAGCTTGATACGTTTATTTCTTGCACTCTGATGTTGTCTTTATACTCAATAAATCAAGAAAAGATCTAATTATACCAAATCAAATAATTTATCATTCAAACCCAGCCCCTGAGCAACCCACTTTTGGATACTTTGTACGGAGTTGGAGATGACTGATTCGAAAACCATTTACTTACGAAAAACAGAGCGCATATATTATGGGATGCTATACTGCGGCAAAAAAATGCACTTAACCATATTGAAAGCGGGACCGAAGGGAAGGAGAGAAGTCTTGCTAAGGTCTACTCTAGAGAAAAGCTCAAGCTCGCGAGGTCTATGCTCTCTTCTAACCAATACAGAATACTAATACTGACGCATCTTTGTCTGCCTCCCCTATCAGGAGTGAGCTATGTATCCAAATCTAAATAACTGCTATACCAGTAGGAACTATAACTCAATGTAGTCCTTTGTAACTTATCCATTTGAATCAGAAAAGAACTGCTTTCAGAAGAATAGAAATTAACTTACAAAACTCGCACGTGAAAGTGCTCTTCGGTTTAACCACAGGAGGGCGCGGAGCCATCATCTTTCTTCGCTTCGCAGGGCGACCGCTGGAGAACTCATAGCCGTTGGGCACCCAAGCGATAGAAAAGTCATTGCGCGGAATCGGTCGTTCGCTGTCTTCACACAGCACAGATTTCATTGAATTCCATTTTACTGAAAATAATCACTTCAATATGATTTGCTCATTCTAACATTGCTGCTCAAACAGACGACACACCACTCTAACAAGGGAAGCTTGTTTAGTCGAAGTGACCTTTCTAAAAAAGATGTATCCCATATTGAAGGGCATAAAAAGCTGACTCTAAACCTGCCTTCCCTATCTGCAGAGCGTTTATGGACGAAAAATTGTAAGCGTTTTTTGGAGCTAAAAATCGAACGCGCATTTTGGATAAAATGGGTTCTAAAATAGGCAGACTTGGAATCAGCATTTTATGCTCTACAATATGGTATACATCGGACGTCATGCAGGAGGCAGCAAAGGCTTACCGCATTTGCTTCTGGAAGTGCCTGGGGAGCTCCAGATTCCTCGCGCGTCTAGTCACTTTTCGCGCCTATATTACTTTACAAGCTAGAAAATTGAACGAAAATCTTTTCGAAGATTATCTCACACTGGTTCAATTAAAGAATCTTGCAGTTTCTTTTAGTCTCAGCTATAATCGTCTGCCTATTTAAATATTGGGTTCAGGGCATTTTACTCCAAAATTTGTAACAGAAGCAAGTGATTCGCAGAATAAAGGATGAGTGCAATTAGTCTTCAAAGTCCTTGTCTTCGATCGGAATAACTGAGAAAGTTTTACATTCTTGAGATTCTGGTTTGAAGATTGAATAGACCAATTCATACTTTCAAATCATTTGACGTTAAATGGCTATATATAAGTCCTTTTTGAACTTGTTATCCTTGCTATTGTCAGGACCAAGGGGTAGCTAGACCCTTGCCTGAGTGTGTAGCGGTTGTACGGTAGTACAATATCTATTATAAATATTTATCTACATAATAAAGATTATAAAATGAGGGGGAAGGGAGGGGGATAGTGAAGGCTGTGTGGAGGCTCCGTCCGGTGTGCTTACTCTGTCTCCTTTTATACCAGGTCCAGCATCCATTGTTACACACGAGATAGACGTGGGAGGGATATATCGGGAGTCGTGGGAGGTTGGTATCGGGCTTGAACGTGGGAGGATGTATATCGGGCATCCCGACATATTATGACTCATCGTATCCCGACATCTCCATTCCTTCGGTAAGCTCGTCCTCGAGCTTGTTTGTAGTACGAGTAAGTGACGGTACTGCTTTGGTAGACTGAAGATAGCGAGGTAGGATCAGGTGAACTGGGTAAGCAGTTACGACCTGTTCCATTCCCGGCCACTCAGAAGATAGCTCGTCCTCGAGCTGAAAAGGATTGGAGGATGTATGGGCTGTATCCAATAAATGGAAAGGAGCAAGGAGCAAGACATTAAGCTGGTGAAGGGTTGCTTGATGGGCGAGAGTAGGAAAATGAGAGTAGGAGTGTGCATTTAGAAATTAAAATGGGTTACATAATAGAACTTCGCATCAGTAATAGTCAACATCTGGCTTTAACGTGGCGTAAACGAATATGGAATACATAATACCTCACAAAAATAGATTTTGTTGGGGGTATTCTAAAAACAACATAATACTAATAAGTTGTCAATTACTTGTTAAAAGACCTCAAAATCATTGTGACACTATAACGTACATGCGATGATCAACTAGTATAGTATTGTGTTGAATCTTATGGGTCAAGTGTGGAACTAGCACAATATCACTAGTTCAACACAGGGGCGAAATATGCAGTGGGAAAGTGCGATTTTTTGTAAAGTAGAAATGTTAAATGAATATAAACTTCTTTGAATCGCCTTTTCAAGGAAGTTGTGTTTTGTCACACGCAGCGATGCGGCGCGGTAATAGAAAACAAACTTACCAAAAAAAAAATACAACAACTACGCTTAGCAAAATTTATTGCTAGCAATAAGGTTGCTAAGTTTTTTCGTCGTGTTCCCGGAAACTGCACGGAGTTCTGTCTGCGTATCTGAAGACGTTTGAAACGGAAAACATTGCTCGTCGTTGTCTGATGTTTCTAAGGTATTGATGAAAGCGGATTGGGATTTTCGTAAGAAACAACAGCTAACGGAGAGCAAGACATAGATTTACAATGTAAATGTTAACGGTTTGTGAAGTAAGTTTAACCAGTCAAACTGCCGATGTTAATGTTAGGACGAGTCACGCTTTATATGAGAAAATCTTATCCACTGAATTGACGAGTTGGCCAAACAGTGTCGTCATAAAATAGCACAGAATCTCCAGTAGAATTTCTCTCGTAAGAACTTTGTGCTGAAAAGCTTATCCTAATTCATGTTGTGCATTTTTTTTTCAACTGCTTTCCAATTTCAAATCGTAGTTGGCCGAGCAGCTGTGGTTTGAGTTTCGCAATTATCTAATGCGCATGCGATTTGGACAGAAGTGGCGAAACTTACCGGGTGCAGTTTCGATCGCAAGTGACAAAATGGCTATATCCTGTATACTCGTTAACGCTTGTCTGATATGCGAAAAACGATGGGCTGTAGAATACAAGCCCACTAGTGTCACTTCCGAACAATATGCCATAAGCAGCAGTAGATGAGTCTTTCGAGAGCACAGCGTGGTAGGACAAGGGGGCTTCTTTAGTCGTCCAAGGGGTCTTTAGAGGGCCGTCCAAGGGAAGTCTGTCAGCCACGTCCCTTCCAGTAGAAATTGTGGAACCAAGGATACTATCCCATAAGGCCATTTTATCTTCTACACTGGTAGCTCCCAAAGTGGTATCGATGGGCTTATTTGGAATTCGAGTACATATAACAAGCTTGCTAAAAATGCACACAGTCGTGGAAACAGTTCTGTTTCCATATACATTGTGGGAATGGCCCAACAATGCGTAGACAGTCAAATGGTGGTCATCGAGGTGTTAGGAAACTAACTCTTCTCGCATTACGAGCAGATGACGTCTCAATTTTCTGACAGACAGAACATGATTTTACGTCTTTGACTAATTATTATAGAGGTCAAAAATACTTCGCTTGGATTGCCTTCGATCTTTTTGAGGCAAAAATGTAGACCAAAAGGGGATTAATGTGAAAACTTTTCTATCACTTCGTTCAGCATTTTGCTATTTGAAAAGAAGCTATTTACTTTTTTTTTTAGTGTGAAGGACTATAGTGTCATGGAGTACAACTGCTATAAAGTGCGTAATTGTCTAGAATGTCAGAAAATTCTTCTAAAAGGTTCGCGCTTGAACCTTTTGTTTCCGCGCAAAATTATCAAGACGTTTAAATTCGTATACCTTCAAAAATTCCGAATTTGTCCAAATTTGGCGGAGCGTTGACTTGTATGGCATTTGTGCAAACTGTACGATATCGGCTTTGAAAATAGCATATTGTGCTAGTTTTCTTGCTCGATTTTGGTTTGAGGCTTGAGGACTTACTTATTGCTTAGCAAGCCTTCTGAGAAATCTGTCCGATGCATCAGCGATTCTAGCTGGCAGGTCAGGTACTGAAGCATTTGCGACGTCAGGGCAAAAATGCTTTGATGCTAATAAAATACCTAATACTCCTTTTTCTATGAGTGCACAATCCTTTCTTATGCTTGATGTAAAAATCGCGGCGGTGAGCGTATGTGTTTTATGCAAGTTTCCGGATTACTGCAATAAAATCGCCTACGCCGAATTCTTGAAGCATCATTGCATTTGGTTGTTCATAGGGTCGAAATTATTAGGCTTAGTGCTCTTATCAGTGCACTAGTGAGTTTTAACACTTGCTGATGTTCTTCTGTCCATTTACATGAAACACCTTTCTGCAAGGTTGAAAGAGTAGCAAATAATGAAAGACGTGAGATGTGCGAAGGTACGGGGGATCAGAGATATATAACAGCTCTGCAGTGGCTGCGTTGTATGAACTTTATCAGACCTAGTAGGCAGGCGTTCGACCGAAATGCTAATGTATTGAATGTTCTTGAGAATGAACTTCTTGGCTGCGAGTTTTATATCAAAGTTTCAAATTATTTTTTTCCAACACTTTTCTTTCTTGGAAATGTCAGCTCGATGATTAGCCTGTGACGGTTACGTCATCAATGTAGGCAAAAAGTATTTAATGACTGCGCGAATTAAAAAGAACTATGCTTGAAAGGTTAAACTATTCGCTTGAAAGGTTAAACTATTCGCTACCAGTGCGTGCGCCTTGCAAATTTTTGAACCTTTGCAGTGAAATGCAAAAATGAAAAACAAAAATGTCTATGTAAGTGCTGTATATTGTAAGCTTGCCAGAACGTCATTGGTCTTTTAGATCCTTTCAGCAGAAAGACGCAGATCAACTAGCGCGTTCGACAGTATGTCCCCTAGCAACTTTAAAATCTGATTATTGCAATCATTTTCCAAAATCATTTTTTTTCAAGAGATTTTTTTTGTGAGTGAGCGAAATTCATTTGCTTTAAGTCTAGGAGAACGTCTCTTAGCTGCAAATTTTACGGAAAAGTGGGATTTTTTTCTTGAACATCTGTCATAGAGCTTTGCACTGTTGCCAGATCATTGTTGGCTTGAATGTTTTAGTTGATTCCCAGCTTCGCCGAAAGTGACGGCTTCCTTTTATTAGCCTATTCGCTTGAAAAAATATAAGATAATCGGTTATTTCAATCGTTTTGTATAGTTGCGAGTAACTCAAAACTAATTGTAATGGGTAGAATGCTGAGAAGAACTAACTAGGCTCATGCAAAGTAGTATGCCAGGAACATTTGAATACAGTATAATGTATTATGCGAGGGAGAGAGTGAGCTTGAGTGAAACACTAAGTTCGAGGTTAGTACTATTGCTTATCGCTGGTAAAAGAAAACATTCGAAAAGGTCAAAGGATAAGGTAAGCTTGAAAGCAAGAGATAATTTTACCGATTTTTCCAAATATCCAACAAATGATCCTTCCTAATATTTGAAACCTGCTTTTCTAACTGCTGCTGTAACCTATCTCTTTTTATTTTCAATTTCAGAACTTACTTTCAACATCTAGGCATGTTTACTGCTGGCGCTTTAGTTTGTAGCAAAATTTACACTGCTTTTAGAGTTCGGACTTGACGAAGTGTTTATGCAGTGCAGTGGCTGTCTTGTTGCAGCCTAAAAGGTACATTGCTTCAATCTTAGTCTTGTCAAAAAATAATCTTTTTGTTTAAGGCAGTGCTTCATCAAAAAATGTGGTGCGAATTTGGACAAACGTAGAAGCAAAATAAATTTTTTTTCAATTACTGTCACAGAAAAAAAAGAAATTTGTAGTTCAACATAATGAGCAAAATCCCTACTAGTACTGATTTTCTTAGTTAAGAACAGCAATGCAATTTTATTGAATCACCAAATGGTTACCGGGGCATTTTTCGACTCATTTCCCTAATAAGTGCATTGAGCCAAGAAAATCTTTCCTGGTCGTGTACGTGGGTACCGATGCGCGGTAGGCGTTGATGATGCGTGATAGCTCCTCAAGATTCGTTTCTTTGCTTTCGCGCCATTCAGTCATTTACAGCAGATTAGTCTTTCGACAAAAAAAAATGTTTCAAAATTCCTTTTTCAAAAACTTTGCACAGAGCATCGCAAATTATTTGAATTTTGCATTTGCGAGAATAATGGTTCTACAAGGCTTATGCATGATGTCATAATTAGTACGAGCGGCATAAGTTGTGGATTTGAAATATGTTCCATCTTTGCTTTGTTCTACTAACTTTTTACTGAACAAGCTCGCTGTGCATTTATGCCCAATTTGAAAATTTTCAAAACGGAGACTATCGAAAGAGACCGAAGAGATGCAAGCAGCCTCTGTTGATTCAAATAATGCGTAGGCAAGCGAATCTACTTGTAAATCGTCTATTTAGCTTTTTTTTTAAATTACATATAACTATACTATCGCGAATTCTTTAGCGAGCTAAAGTCAAGAGTGAACCAGATTTACCCAGTTTGGCTGCCTGCGTTACTTGCTTGTTAAATCCATTAAATTGCCCTATTCAAAATGTCTGTTAGTTTGAATGAGTCTATTTTGATGTGAGATGAATTCGCCGATACCTTTCATTTGTACTGGAATAAATTAGATTTTTCTTCAAACTAGTAGGAAGTTTCATTGAGCGGCGTTGAACAGAGTAATAACATTGGGATATCCTTATTGAGACAGATAGAAACGAGTTTGCAGGTTCTATTTTGCATCTGCTGGCATCTGCTATCTCTGCTGGCATGCAACGACACTATCGTAAGCGTTTTTAGAAACGTTTTTGTAAGCAAAAGAAGTTTATGCATTCAAAGTTTTTTTTCAATGTTGAAATGGCTCAGAGAACAACTTTGAAGGGTAAGATGTAAAAAAAATATTTCAATTAGAGATTTTTTTTTCGAATTTCGCTAACCGTGCAGAAAATTGGAGAAATCCTAATAGAATAATGTTAGAATAAGCTATCGGGAGTTGAATTAATAAGTAAAATTAACTAATAAGTAATCTTGATCTGCCTACATTTATGAGGTTCAAGATATCAAATGAAGCTCAACCTATATATACTTTTTGTTTGACTATTCGATCCCTGCTGCCGTTCCAAAATAAGGAATTATGTTTCATGTTTTAACGCGAAAATAGTTTTATAATTTTCTTGCACTATCGAAAAAGGAGAAAGTGGGCCTTACATACTCCAAAGCGTTGTGCGAGTTTTTCTCAGTCACAGCGTATGCTTGACGCGTAAACTTGCAGCCGTGATTGCTGGGATAAATCTGACTTCGCGGCCATATGTTCATACTTTATTGATTGTGGATCTCTTCGCAAAAAAAAAGATTTGTTCTAACTGGCAATTTGCGCGCGACTATCAATTGCACAGGTAGAGCGAGTTATTTCCCCATAGTACCAGTGATTTCATCATCCAATAAATTATTGCTACTTGAGGTTGCGCTGCTTGCGGGATTAATGATCACTTCGCAAAACATCGTCGCGGCACAAAGCGTATCTGATAAATGGCTCAGAGCACTTCCGCGTGCTATAAATCGTATAGCCAACCTTATGAGTTTAAAACGTACGTTACCGGTTTTCGCGAGCGAGTCCTATTGAACCTAATATTTATTTCAAATTACTTCATACGTCAGCAATCAAAATCAATTTTGATACTAAATTTCATGCGCAGAATTAAATCAATTACCTCAATAGATTAGCTATAAATCCGCAAAACTTCATAGAGTATCACTTTTATCCTAATTACGTAGGTCACGGATCACGGTAAATTTGCTTTACAACAAATCAACTATGAGGTGAGCTAAAAAAATAATTCCTATCATAAAATAAACCCAAGTTTACTTCTCAGATGCATCACTGCTAAAATCAGCAAAAATCACCGACAAGCCAAAGTTTTTGCCTTTTATATGCCTGCACTGATCAGAAAAAAAAATATATAATGTACTTGTCAACTATAGGTACTCGCCCGCAGGACTTTAATTTCGCAATCTTCCGACTGCACACTGTTAGTACACATCATTGTTAATTATAAAAGAACTTACGTGTCTGAGCTTCCTTGACGCGTCCGTCTGCGGAAGAATTAGTATAAGACGAAGAATAGGAAAGACGGAGGGGGAGGGGGGGGGGGGGGGAGGCTTTCCAAAAAATCAAGTCATTTAATCAAAAAAATCAACCCAAATTTAGGTAAATCTCCCCGGGACCTCCATGTCAGGACCAAGGGGTAGCTAGACCCTTGCCTGAGTGTGTAGCGGTTGTACGGTAGTACAATATCTATTATAAATATTTATCTACATAATAAAGATTATAAAATGAGGGGGAAGGGAGGGGGATAGTGAAGGCTGTGTGGAGGCTCCGTCCGGTGTGCTTACTCTGTCTCCTTTTATACCAGGTCCAGCATCCATTGTTACACACGAGATAGACGTGGGAGGGATATATCGGGAGTCGTGGGAGGTTGGTATCGGGCTTGAACGTGGGAGGATGTATATCGGGCATCCCGACATATTATGACTCATCGTATCCCGACACTATGAATTTAGAATATAAAAGCTATCTCGAAACTTGCAACGCTTTTAGAAATCAACGATCAATTTGACATAGGTTATATCAAGTGATTAGGAGTGCGAAGAAGTATTTAGAGGCGCGAGGAAGTCTGAAATTCCCCAGGTGCTTCCATAAGCAGAAGCGGCGAGCCTTTGCTGCCTCCTGCCCGACCGCCGTATACATCCCATCTAAAAAGGCCACTTCGACTAAACATGCTTTCCTTGTAATGTCGACCTCAGTCTTCAAGTGTTGTAGTTCTCTTAGTTGCCAAAATTAGATGCAAACTTTCCTAGTTGTCAAAATTAAGAACTTAATGAAAAAGAGGCGGTAATTAGCCCAGTAACAACTAACGACCGAATTGACCAACATTGGAAATTTGACGTCAGCGGTAAACAAAATCTTTTTTCATGATTGAGTAAATGAAAAAGAAAAGAAAAAAGCATCCCCTGTCAGAATCTAGTTCCTATTATGACTATTTGAAAGGAACATAAGTTGTAGCGAATGCGATCACTCTATGTGAGTATTCCATATTCTTCCTCCTCTGATTTAGAATATTTTCTTCAAATCAACTACTATACGCCAAAAAACAGATATGAAACTAACTGTCCGCAGGAACATCATCCCGTATGCTATCCCATTCATACGCATCATCGGAAAAAGAAAGAGGACGTTTTTGCGACGCCTTTTCAGCCAGTTGCATCTGGAAGGATAAATTAAGTTATAATTCAAATAGTCCCCGTGACAAATGCAGGGAAAGGCAGGATATCAATAGCAAAGCATTAGCTGTAAACACGTGGTACTAGAATAAAAGTAGGACAGCAGGTAGGCGTGTGGTAAAATGTTTGTCTTCACAAGCACAGAAAGCACCCCCCACGCCTAAATTTGCGGGTGGGGATGGAGGTAAAGTAGAAATGCTGGCTAAAATTTTGGGTAGTGTGTGTTTAGAAAAGAAGAGGTTACATAGATTCTTTCAAAGACCCTCAAGAAGTTTGCATCTGTAGTCGGTAATTACGACTCGAGAACTATAACACACGATCGGAAAACATAATGCGTTCAAAATCAAGCACAAGTGTATTTACAGACGGTGGAACTGAACGTAAAAGCTGTACTCTGAAAAGTGGAAAGTCAAGCTACAAAAATAGCCAAAGCTTTAAGAAAATCTTCAAATATCGCCATATTGGTTGGAAGGCAAGACGATTAGCGAAATAGTGGATTTGTAAATTTTGGTCTGATAGTGTGCTCATGCTTCAATTGCAGAAACTGGAGAAGAATCGCTTACAGTCCGTACCAACTTCGTGCTCACTTTTCCAGCCAAAATCGCAACCCCAGAGCCTCGCGCCGCGTTCGCGTGCGATGGCTTGCGCATTCAAAACTAGCCTCATCGATCGAGGGTCACAGCGCTAGACCCTTGCGGTGCGGACGCGTATCTATTGCGGAAAAGGAACACTTGGTTGACGTCAACTTACTTTCATAAAGCCTCTCGCGCAATAGGAAAGGCAATAGAGTCGCCAACATGATCTCTAGAAGTCACACTTCTTCTTTTGAAAAAGTCACACTTCTTCTTTTGAAAATAGATAGATCAAAGAATATTGCGTCTCTTACTTTCTCGAACAATTTAGTGATGATTTAGGCTGAGCAATAAAACGCTCAGTTCCTAAATGGCAATTTCACTCACTGTTTTGAAAAGGAATTGTTGCAACATATTTATAGGAGGAACTTACGTCTCGTATGCTCATTTTGTTCTCTAAGTGTTCTTCAACTGCAACTGCTGAAGGGGTCATGATAATTGCACTGTAGAAAAGAAAAATGAACCAAAACAGGTATAGGCAGTTCATCGCACGCAAAGACAGGGTGTCGCTACGGACACCGTCGGCGTCTCGCTGATCGAGAGCTATTTCATTTCTCTAGCTGTCTGCTTTCTATCCCATGCACAAACTATCTTAGCCAGACACAACGGTGTCCAGTCTCTGCGTGCACTAGCATATTATTTGGCTTTGCTAAAAAGGCGAATTTGAGAAAGTAAATAAGGAGACTGACATTCGGGACTGGAGTCAATTTACTCCCAATTGTCAAAAAAAACTTTTTTATGCTATTTTTACTGGTTAAATCTACCTAAATCCTGGGCTTCGAATTTTATACCAAAATTGCAAATGAAAAAGAAAATAAAGGATAGAAGCGAATTTGTTGCTCTCTTACTCAAAAGTTTACCAATTCATCTACGAAAAATGTGTCTAAAATTCCGCAAAAATTCCAAAAATCACTTTAGGAGGTACAAAAAAAAACTTTTCAGAATCTAGAAGTTCCCAGTCTGATCGTTAGCTACAATACAAATGATCAGTCTTGCAAAATCCAGGCAGCATTCTTATTAGTAGGTGATTTTCAAGTCGTCGTATGGTGGCTTTATGAATAGAGAGCAAGAGAAATAATCTTGTTTGGTACTTCGCCTACACGATTTTTTCTAGCACATAATAATTAATTTCAAAATCCAGACATTCGAATCACCTTGAAAAGAATTTTTTGCTGGGAAGCCACCCTTCCTCTTTCAATAAGGGTTAGAAGATAGCAAAACATTTGAAGTACTTTTCCTCGAATCCTTCCGCGTAACATAGCCTCTTAAAAGAAACTATCGACACACTTTCATTCCTTCCAGAAAAAATGAACGCAAATTTTTCTACTTGCTTTTTCTAAGCGTAGTATTTTCTGGTGCGCTGATAGCTATATAAAAAATTATAAGATTGAAATGCAGACAAATGAAAGGTTTGGCTACAGATCCTCGTACACTTTTCATAGGTAAGTATATTTTTTCTTTGTTTGAAAATAAATTTCAAATTCTCTCTGAAAAGAAACGTAAAGAACTGTACTGGTAACACTGCTTCAATTTCATTTTTACAGCATACGCATTATTCACATCAAAACATCAAAAACTTCGAGGCTAATGCTTTGAGGTCTAAAGGATGATAATCCGCCACAATAAGCCAGAGCTATTGCTTACTTTACGATGACGATTACAAAAAGGATTGCAAAGAACTACCAATTTCTTACACGTCTACGTTTTGAATTTGTGATCTCCCTTTCAGTGATTGTAGGGAGCGCATCAGAAACTCCAAGAACACAATTTTGAACTTTTTTCCTTTTCTCAATGACAGCCAGCAATCCGCGCTTTTTACTGTCTTCCAAACTGAAGTATGGACTTTCTGCATGAGTGGTCGCTGTGCGATTTCTGCATATCTTTTTATCAAATCATCTTATTGTTTTCTTTACGGGTGTGCATAAAAAGAGCCTTGCGATGTTCATTCTTTCATTTTATAGTCCACTTCCTTCCCGAACGTCCACCTATGCAGCAGTCGGATGAGCCTGTGGAGTCAGATGAACGCCCTGTGAAACCATCCAATGAGCCTGTGGAGTCAGCTGAACCCCCTGCAGAACCATCCAATGAGCCTATGGAGACAGCTGAACCCCCTTTGGAACCATCCAATGCGCCTGTTGTGTCAACCGAACCTCCTATAGTACCTCCTATAGCTGTAGTACCTCCATATGTCGAGCCTGTACGATCAGCTGGCGGTGTTATAACGAACCAACCCATGCCCAGAACAGGAGCACTACGTCCAGGTGATCTTAAGAAAAAAATCACTTTTACCTTTTTTTGATGCGGATTCAATTGACTCAAAGGAGGTAAATGTAAAAGTCACAGCAGCGTAAAAGCCCTGTTATAGTTGTTTGGATGCCAATGCCACCTTCAATGCAAGGCGTGCCTCCTGGATTGGAGTATATAGCTGCGGTGGATGAAATTGTGGTTTATCAGGTGAGGTTCAATTGACTTAGCAAATCACTCCAAGCACGTTCCCAGCTTATGCATTTTCTCGACCTCCTGCTTCAAGTTGTGATAATTATGCTTTTGCTAGAAAATTCGAAGCAGCGGTTGTGTGATCAAATTTTGATGCGGTTTGATGCGAAGTCAGACTTCGTATAAATGTGGTCCGCAAAGAATACGACAGCAAGATCTTCTTTATAAATTCGCAATCTTATCCCGATATCTTCTTCCCATGTGTGTGTACCTCACAGTCAAAGGGATTATTAGAAGAAAGAGAATGTACCCAAAACAGTGAAGGGTGGGTTAGGAAAATCTCTCAGAGGACATGTGCCAAACAATCCACTCTTTACGAGGGTACTTTTAGTGGCCTTGAAAGGCAGAGATACTATTCTCGATTGTAACATCTATCTCGCGTTTCCTTAAAGAAATGATGGGTATGCAGGACTTGCTTTATGGTGCATAGTGGATGCGAAGAGTAGCACAATTCTTCTATAACCGCTGCTTTACCTTTGCTTCGCAGAGGCTCGCACTGGTCATCACTGAAGGTATTAGACCTACGCTTCAATAGCTTGGTTCTCACATCATTCCAAAGTTGCTTGAAGCGAGAAACGCTAGTTGAAAGTGAACCACTTTCGTTATCAAATATCACATGCTTACAGTATAGTAAATCATTCCTCAGTGTATTTCGTAACGGACAAACTTCACACAACTTCAGATTAAACGGATTATAAGTCGTAATAAAGAAGTTTGCTATCGCTTGGAGCATCCTAGCTCAACCGCTGCTGAAATGGCCAGTTTGTATTGGCGTGCAGGTCCACTATAGAAGTTTCTATCTAATTTCATCCTTCGCTTCTGACACGCGCGATGTTCTTGTTGGTCGTATGTGGCTGCATTCACGACTGGTGCAGAACTCGTATCCAACTGGTTTCCCATCTGCTCCACGATCACGTCTGCCGATCTTGGTGACCTTCCTCGTAAAGTGTCGCAAGGAATTCACTCTGATCTTCTTAGGCCCTGGCCAGACTTCGCTCAAAAGCGCCCAAAAGCGCTCAAAAGCGCTCAAAAGCGCGCAAAAGCGCCCAAACTTCTCTAACCTCTCCTCACTCTCTCTCTCTCATCTCTCCTCACACGAGAATGAAGAGACACCAGAGAAATTTGGGCGCTTTTGAGCGCTTTTGCGCGCTTTTGAGCGCTTTTGAGCGCTTTTGGGCGCTTTTGAGCGCTTTTGAGCGCTTTTGCGCACTTTTGAGCGCTTTTGGGCGCTTTTGAGCGAAGTCTGGCCAGGGCCTTGGGGTCCATCTGTCGTCCTTCTCCTCAAGACACGACCGCCCCATCTATGCTTCACTTTCGCAATTTGTTCCGCTGGGTCACAAAGACTGAGCAATTTATTCTTATCCATGATCGGTCGGATAGTCTTTGAAAGAATGCGCGCAAGCGCTCTCTAGGTAGCTGTCGACGTCTGCACTATTCACCCAGGGAACCCTGAGTGCGAAATAGCGATGTAGCTCTGCTGTATTCGTATTCTTAGAGAGTATTCGTTCAGAGTTAGCAGCTTCCTTCTTTTTCTTTTGCTTTGTTTAGTTATATGTTCAAAGGTCATTCATTCAGGTTAATTTTGGTTGCGTTTCGATTTTACCGAACTTGTTTCTCTTCAGTTAGTTCTTGGTCAATGACTTCAATGCGCTAATCCGCCTATTACCATTCTGAGCTTACTGGATCTTTGTAGATCAACTTGTTGTTGCATCCGTAGCAGATTTATTGTATGAGGTTCTGGTTGCATGGGTATATTTTCGCTGCTGTAGCGGCGTGTTGCCGCAGCACGCACCGTAATATGAAGGAATGAGATTTCGGCTGCGTGACAGAAAGCTGGGAGAACGTCTGAGTTGAACGTGTCGGATCGAAGCAGGCGCATGCTTCACCTGGTCGGATAACATCATTACTTATAATAACGGGCTAAGGGTGTTTACGTGTTTTTGTGTGTGTGTCTGTGTGTGAGTGTGTCTGTTACGAAATTCGTAGAGCAGTTTTCAGCCAACATCCTGAGCTCAAATTTTGCATAGCGCATGCTACCTTCATGAAAGCCCAATATGCAGAAGCACGAGTAGATTCGTTGAGTGGATCCCTCAAAAATTGCGCGCCAAACGGATCCACCTGGCTTCTATCCCTCAAAATTGGGTCCGTATCACCACTTTTTGCAAAGTGGTGGATGCGTTTGGTAAGCAAATGTGCAAGCGATGGAATTTAGCCCGAAAAGTGGTCAAAAGTTTACTACATAACGAAAACGGCGCCAAAAAGAATTGGCTGCGATTTGGCTGCGTCAATTTGCTAAGGTTCTACTCAAGCATTTGAGAAAATTTTCGTACGGAGATGTAGAGCACTATTGCCACTATTGCCTTTATGGCGAACCACCAAGCCATGACAAATTCAGAAACCTGTTCAAATTTGCGTTTGTCTTTCTGCGAAAAGTTTCATCCATACGAAATCACCGATCTCACGTGAAAAAGCTTTCTAAATGAGAAGTTGTTTACATTTTATTCGTGGTAGCCGGCATAGCGCGATGAGTTCCAGTGTCACGATTTTACGAGAATGAGTAAGGCACTTACAAGGGGAGTCACTTAACTTAGGTCGGCCTTTTGAAATGAAACACATATAGTTGCAGTCAGCTTAAAACGCTGATTTCAAATCTGCTTTCCATAGCTGCGAGGCATTACTCTGAAGCGAGTTATGTGCTTTTTCTTGAGCAAACTTTGCGTGTTGACCGACTTAGACAAGCTACCGGTATCATCATCTAGGTAGTGGTTCAAATGCATACTACACCCCATCAAAGCCAATGACTCAATTTGATGTTATTAATCTTCCACCACTTTTTGGGCAGATTTTCATGGAAAGGCCCTCTTTCCATAATCAGTTATATGTCAATGACACATACTAAAAAAGCTCATAGCTCGCTTCAGAGGAAGGCTTCGCAGCTAAGGACATCATATTTGAAATCAGCGTTCCGAGCTGATTCTAACTATATGCGTTTCATTTCAAAAGGCCGACCTAAGTTAAGTGACTTCCCTTGTTAGATAGTAGAGCCAGTGCGAGCCTCTGCGAAGCAGAGGTGGCGCACTGGTTGTTACAACAATTTTACTATTGCATCTTACTTTCATGAGCATCATTTGTCAAATTTGACTCCGTCATTTGGATGTTTTAGCCATATATAACATATACAGAAACCTCGACCCAAACGCCCCGCAGCGTTCGCGCACGCTTAACTTAAGGTTAACTCAAATGTATGGAAGCTAGAGTGCTTTTAAGACTAATTGAGCCTATGTCTTCAAAAATCTTGCTGTTGACACTTTACCACCTTCTTCCCTTTTCTTTGTCGCAGTAAAATTACGGTCTGCCCCAATCGGGATCAGGCCAAACGGTCGGCTGAATTTGCTCGCTCGCATCGCTGGGGGTTTGCTCTGCATATGCGCACTGTCGCAGAGAGCGAAGAGATTAGGAGAGAGCAGACTAGCTGGCCTAGACGTGACGCAATACCTTCGCGACACGGAATACCATGTGCCAATTTTGGTCCAGTTGGGATTGGGGCAGACTGTATGCACAACAAGGCTGTAGCTCTATTGTCACGCTCTACTTTCAAGCTCGTCGAGATGCTGGAAATAATCACTGGATACGAAACCTGCAATCAATATTCGTTGCAAAATATATATGGACAGCAGGTAAGTATACATTTGATGTGTTTTTCATCAACAGTGCAATGCAGCAGTTGCACCTACGCGTAAACCTTTGAGATGCAAAATAAGTTTTTGTTAATTGGCATAGTTTAGATTTTTGAAGGAGTTGAGCTGCTCATCGCTCATCATGTGAAAAAATTTACTGTGAGAATATTATAGGTCTACAAAGCTTTCGAAGATTCAAGCTGTTTGGCACGTATGTGCTGTGCTCACAGGCGCTCATTCACCATGCATATTCTGGACAATTTCCACAGAGTAAGTCTCAAGCGAAATGGCTCCTCACCAGAGGTGCGATAGGTGGAGCCGCCCCCCCCCCCTCCCAAAAGTGAAGGTGATTCCAGCTACCACTGGCCGGCTAAAAGTGAAGGTGGTAGTGCCGGACACTCACCTCCCAAAAACGTCCGTCGACCGGAGGGGGGGGGGAAGGGGGGGGGGGGAGGGGGGGGGGGGGATCGCAGCTACCACTGGCCAGCAAAAGTGAAGGTGGTAGTGCCGGACACTCACCTCTCAAAAACGTTAACCGGGGGTGGGGGTAGAGAGGGGGGGGGGGGAGCACAGGACGGACTTTGGGTTTGGGTTTTTTGGTTTTTTTGGTTCGGGTTTTTATCTCGACTTTTGGGTATTGATTTTTTTGGTGAAACTGAAAAAAGGCAATTAAGTAAAACGAACGCAGAAGAAAGTATTGAGAGCATATTCTATGTAGTTTATTTTTACGAAGTCGCCGTCGCCTACTGCGAGCACCTGGAGGCCATCATCGGCATGGACGCATATACGTCTCAGCGTCTCTCTCTACGATAGAGCAAAGCTTGATGATGACTTCGGACAACTTGAAGAGCTCTAACCCAATGGCCCTCTTTAAGGCCAATAACTGTGACCCAACGGCCCTCTTTAGGGCCACAAATACGATGAGCACAACTGCATAAATATTCTAAATAAAAGTGTTAATGAAATAGTGTATTTGTGGGCGATACTCAGCTAGACTTTGTGTGTTTCATCAAGTACATTTTGTTATGACGTACTGCGAAGAAAGTAGGTCGATCCAGGCAGTAACCGCCGAGAACCAAAATTTCGAATGATAAAATAATGAAAAATCGTGAAAAATCATTCCACTGTTACAAATTTGCTGGCTGAAGATCTCCGCAGTTGCGACTTTAGGTTTTGAAGGGTAAGTGTTGTTCTACCAGATAGTGAAAGAACAGTTTGATTTAAAGAGTGGAGTGAAAGAACAGTTTGATTTAAAGAGTGGCCGCCGAGAACGAGAATTTTGAAAAACGTTAAAAATCTTCTCAATTTTAGGTTGCTTAATGACAACTGACATTTAAACTCTTATAAATCCGGACGTTGAAGGTATGTGATGTTGCGACTTCATAGGTTTTGTAGGGTGAGGTTTGCCCTATCAGAATATTTCTTAGCTGTACCGACCCATTGAAACATCGCCGAGATCCAGGCTCTTGAAAAAGCAGGTGAAAAACCGTTTTTCAGCTTAAAACTTTTTCAGAATTGCATAATTCATGTTGCGACTTCATAGGTTGGATTCTCCTCATCAAGAGCTTTCAAATGATACATAATATGTGGGATATTCACGCATCCCACGGCATTTGTCTGGGGGTGGAGCACCTCTCTTCTAATTCTCCACTGGCAGCCTCCCACCAAAACATTGAAATGGGCGGGGTGGAGAATTAGTGAAGAGGAGTACTCCAGCCCGGGTTAGAGGCGCAAGAAACATTGAATTCCCCACAGATTATATATCATCTGAAAGCTCTTGATGAGGAGAATCCAACCTACGAAGTCGCAACATGAATTATGCAATTCTGAAGAAGTTTTAAGCTGAAAAACGGTTTTTCACCTGCTTTTTCAAGAGCCTGGATCTCGGCGATGTTTCAATGGATCGGTACGGCTAAGAAATGTTCTGATAGGGCAAACCTCACCCTACAGAAACTACGAAGTCGCAACATCACATACCTTCAATGTCCGGATTTATAAGAGTTTAAATGTCAGTTGTCATTAAGCAACCTAAAATTGAGAAGATTTTCAACGTTTTTCAAAATTCTCGTTCTCGGCGGCCACTCTTTAAATCAAACTGATTTTCACTATCTGGTAGAACAACACTTACCCTTCAAAACCTATAAAGTCGCAACTGCGGAGATCTTCAGCCAGCAAATTTGTAACAGTGGAATGATTTTTCACGATTTTTCATTATTTTATCATTCGAAATTCTGATTCTCAGCGGTTACTGCCTGGACCGACCTACTACATAGGTATATGCTCTTAATACTTTCTTTTACATTCCTTTTGCTTATTTTCCTTCTTTTGAGCTTTAGCAAAAAAAAATTTTCAAACCCAAAAGTGAAGGTGGTCACCCTGTACCAGCTCAAAAGTGAAGGTAGGTGGAGAATCGGCTCCGACTATCGCACCTCTGCTCCTCACTCTTTTGAGTAGATTGAGAAGCCAGACACAGTCATGCGGTAGCTACAATTACACTTCAAACCATTGAAAAAATGTCAAAGCGTCTTCATGTGATATGGGAAAGAAATCTAGATTGTTTGGGCGGAAGTGAAATTCAGCACATAATCTCAGCTGTTCTTGACCTAAACAGCAACCGAGAAGAATGTTGTGAAGTACTGGTATATAGTGGACATCTACCCTTTTTCAACGGATATGAAACTATCCGTAGTATATTTTCCGTCACTAGAGGCGCCCCGGTCCTGCCGCGATTTGGGCTACTTGGTCGCAAACGCATTGAAACTTACCGCTCTTCTTATATCTGCGAGGAAAGTGATGTCTCCCTTGCAGACTTGAAACACCGGATCCTTTTCGCCGAAAAGTGTAAATGAAGTCACCTCCCAACTTACATGACTATGGGAAATGATCCAAGTGCTTGGTGAACCCTCATGTAAGTAAACAAACCAATAAATCGATTCAAGGGCCTAACAAATCGTCGCAAAAAATAGCCTACCTTCTGCGCCGTGCCTTTTTTGTAGGGGGACGATTTAGGCCCATCGGTTCACACACAAAAGAGTCTATAAGCCACATACTCACAAACGGACAAATTTACAGAGATTCGGTTTTATTTAGTGTAGTAGAACGCGTTGAGTCGTTGACGATTTATTAGAAATACACAAGAGTTCCCCCCTCTGCCTATTGGCGTACATACCGAGGGTTCACTAGGAATAGCTCGAGAACAACACACAAATATATCAAAGGTGCGGCGGGTACGCCTCAACCACAGAGACCATATCGACCTAGCCTATAGTGAGCGAGCAAGTTCCAATATAAATGACGGCTCTACAACATTATGTATAGATAATCACAAAAATCAAGAGAATAACCCACAGAAAGCTTCCGCTCAGAACCAAATGAAGCCACCTCCACTTTTCCTACCGGAACTTTTTAGTGAACACCTGTTCAATGACATGATGACGGAATAACACTCAAAACGATCGAGGACGTTGGATATGGCTCCGGTCAGACTTCACGCGACTTAATCGTCGCGATCTAATCGCCAAGATTTCCATTCATTTTTCATTTCACATTCAAAAATTTCGGTCTGGAAAAGTATCACAACCGAATGTAAGTTGATCGGCATGGAATGATGTTTTGAAAGTTGTCTCGTCGCGATTCAGTCGCGACGATCAAATCGCGTGAAGTCTGCCCGGGGCCTATGGCAGCTGGATGGGGAGAAGATTGAATACAGAAAAAAGAGTTCTTCCTGTCTTTCGTGGCGAACTGTACTCGCAGTTAACCCATTTCGATGCGTCTCTTAAGAGTCGTCCAAAATTGTCATTTCCAGCTCAGGCGTTCTCTCTAAATTGTTCTTCCTATCAAGTAGGAACTTAAAGCATACGAAAATAGAAAATTTGAAAAAAAAAACACCCCAAAAGCCCATGCTATAATCAGACAAACAGGCAAGAGGTAGGTTTTTTTACTATAGAAATAAGCAGGATTTGTCGGATGCGCAAATGAGCTATGTTAAAAGTTCTGAGTAAAGAAGACATGGACTGTGCAATGATATGCATTTTGCTAAAACCGTATAATAAATTATACATTGTTGGTACCAAAAACAAATGACCGTGGAATGCCCCTTGGAAATGCGTAGTGTTCGGAAGGCAGCGCTGAAAAATGGAGGCGCAGTCGAGCAAAGGAGAAACGTTAGACACGATGAGGCATGCGACGACGACCTTTTGTCAGATCTTCGCAGATTCTTGACAAAACTTTGCAAAGTCTAATGCTGTCTGACGCTTAATATAGTGCTTCTGTGGTGCTCACACTTCGACAAGATGCTAGATGTATTGAACAAGTACCTTAATTTCACCAGTACAAGACGCACCCGTTTTGTTTTCTAAACTCGACTAGCCTAAGTAAGGCAAAAAATCTCGCGATCAACTTTCCCCCAAAAGAACTATGTGGGAGAGCGTCCATTTCGCGAGGCATAGTGGTGCGGCCGAGTTGCTTGCTTGAATAAACGAAAAACTGTCTTTTACTGGAGAAATTAAGGTAGCTACTTCTGTGACGGCGGCAATTTGCACGCGCAAGTCGAAGGCATTACAGGCGTAGCTACAAAAGTTGCCGGCAGATGTCGGCACCGTAAGGACACTATGTTGAGTATCACATCTTCTAGCCCGTAGGTTTTTTCGTCATAAAAAGAGAAAAAGGCTGATTATGTAAGTCCCATGTTACCGCTTAACAATGATACGAATCTAGAGGAAGAAACTCTACCACCAGGCGCCCCTCGCACGGGCTACTGATTCTCAAATGATTTGATATAGCACGACAAAGGACCAATAGTCTGCGCAGACGGCTCCCACCGGCTGGCGAAGTTCGTTTCTCTGTGAAATACAGGCGCGTTTTTGCGTGCACCTCTTGTGCAAGCTCTAAGCGCAATTTTGTGTTTAATTAAACTCCGCCAATTTCTAGATTTTTGACATTCCTGCGTAGCCAAACCAACAGTACGGAGAAAATTGTTGCCATATTTAGGAACTAGCTGGCTTACCCGCCTCCCGGCCCTGTCAAAAAATTATAATGAAGGTCTCTTTTGTCCCTATCCTTTTGAGCCTTTCCCTGGGCCCACTTCTACATGCCAATTATTCCCGCTGTGTTAGTTATCAGCATGCTTACTTCCCCCCCCCCTGTGCCAACTCCCAGCCCCATAGCTCAAACTTTGCAAAAAATAGATAAAATCGATGAAAGTAACGATAATTTGAAAAAGTGATATTGTATTCGTAATCAGCGTGCTCCATTAATCCGTGGGCCAAATCTCAGCTCCAAAGGTCAAGCTTTGAAAAAATCGATGAAAGTCGATAAAATCGATATCGATCGCTAACGGAGAGTAGCTTACGACACCCGCCCCGCCCCGAAGTGTATCTGTGCCAAGTTTGGTCCGGATCGGTACAGATATATTCGCAATCAGTAATCGTGAATTTCTATCAGGGACCTACGTGCATACAGACATGCAGACAAACATACAAACAGACATTCAGCTTTATATAAAAGATAGTCCTGCAAAAACCTTCTTTTAGGCAACAAAGGATTATAAATATGTATTTTTTTTGCTGCCGCGGTATTAACTGCTCACCATATCCATTCCATCCACTCTCAATCTAACAAGCTTGTGCGCTAAAATCCGTGACTCGGTTGTTTTTTTCTTGTTCGCTATGAGGGTCAAAAGTGTACATAATCAGTGAACCAGTAATCTAAAGGTGTTATTTGCAAAAGCGTTCGTTTATGACGCCACGCGGTTTTCCGCTATTTCCAGATTTTTGAATTGCGCTTGCGTTTCTTTATATATTAGAATATATTTATGAAAAGTACCGGCACCAACGTCAGCGTTTTTCTGCATTCGCAGAGGTGAGGGGTCTTCAAACTCCCAAGTCATTTACACGTAGTAATAGCATAAACATTCTCTGCCAGCCTTGTATGTTCACCTTGTCTTACTCCATCGCTACCAAAGAATAATTTTTCTAGTGATGCCGCTATTCATAGAAACAGAGGCAAGCCTTATTTTACAATTAAGCCCAACCGTAACGGTAAGCATTATCCTAAAATTCCAATCAAAGCTAAAAAAATTTCTATGTATGGAACCACAAGAGTAGCCCTGAAAGGATGAAGATACTTTCAGGAAGTCATACGGATGCGACGGCCTTATAGATGCTGCGCCGGAGGTGGGCAATAGACTTGTGTTGCTTTATCACCCATCATTGAAAAAAATCTAGGATGTTTCGGACTTTGTGCATGCGGCTGTTGTTGTAGCTCGAAAATTATAGTCGAGGCACCGCCAGGAAATGTGGTGCGCAAACCTTTTTTCATAAGATTGACTGTTAGAGAGGCATATATAGGTTGGGACAGTCGAACAAAGACAAGCTTGCTTTGCTACTTGCTTCAATGGAAAAAATGCGGATGGACAGGTGATATTTAGAATAAACGGGCCTCTCTGCTGTTTCATGTGCTGCTGTCAAAATAAGAAGTTTACGGTAAGATGCTGCCGCTTTCTTATGGTAGAAATATGTTTTGATTGAAGGTATACACGCAAGGAAACGATACTGGACTCATAGTGAAGGTATGGGGAGGATTCGAGCGTGAAGCTTTTACCGATGCAGATACATTCAATGTAAAATGTACGTTCATAAGCATTATTTAACTACAAACTCTTTTCCTTCTTACTCTCTTTTCTTTTAATTCCCTTCTAATGGATGTAGGAGAGATATGAATCAAATAATCATAATAACGGGCTAAGGATGTTTACGTGACTTTGTGTGTCTGTGTGTGCGTGAGAGTGTGTCTGTTACGAAATTCGTGGAGCGTGTTCCCGCCAGCGTTCTAAGCCCAAATTTTGTATAGCGCATGCTACCTTCATGAAAGTCCAACATGCAAAAGCACGAGTAGATTCGTTGAGTGGATCCCTCCGATATTGCGCGTCAAACGGGTCCACCTGGCTTTTCTACCGCAAATTCGGTCCGTATCACCACTTTTTGCAAAGTCGTGGATGAGTTTGGTAAGCAAATGTGCAAGCGTTGGAGCTTAGCCCAAAAAGTGGTCGAAAGTTTACTACATAACGAAAACGGCGCCAAAAAGAATTGATTGTGTAAATGGTCAATTTGCCAAGGTTCTAGCTAAGCGTTTGAGAAGATTTTCACACGGAGATGTATCTCACGGTTACTATTACCTCTATGGCGACTACCTAGCCATGACAACTTTAAAAATCTATTCATATTTGCGTTTTCTTCCTGCGAAAAGTTTCATCCACGCGAAATTACCGATCTCACGTGAAAAAAACTTTCTGAATGAGTGGTTGTTTACATTTTATTCGTGGTAGTCGGCATAGCGCGGTGAGTTCCAGTGCTACGATTTTACGAGAATGAGTAAGGCACACAGATAGTAGAGCCAGTGCGAGCCTCTGCGAAGCAGAGATGACGCACTGGTGAGAAATAAGCGTATTGTATTGCAAGGTTCTTTTCAACGCAATTGGCATAAAAATATGCTCTGAAGCATTTAAGTTGTAAATTTGGAGATATACACTAAGAGCAAACGGATTTTCTCTAACTACAGTCTCTTTCAGTTCCACATGACCTCGACGTGCAAGCCAGAACTGTTCTACTTGGAGCAACCTTCCTCATTGTAAGGGATACGCAATTCTTATTAAGATCGCCTACAACATAGCTTTTTAGGATTTTATGGAATTTGAAGATAAACCCAAAGATAGAAACAAACAACACTAGCAGTCTCTACGATAATGATATAATCTGTTCAGCTGATACATCAATTACACTGACGAAAAGTTCTGATTAACATTAAAGTCCAATTTATATGTCTGATATTTGTTGTCAGAACTGTACAAGTACTTGGATTGAAAATTTCAACAGTGCAGAAGATTTTCCGTTTCAATATCAGATTTTTCGTTTGCAATACCTCCACCGCTAAAGCGTTGAGTACTAGATTTTTGCATTGGTGTAAAAGGCTACAATCTTAGATTTTGCTACCAAAATGGACGCTGCTCCTCCTCGGCGAGATTGACGGAATGGAGTCCTGGCAAGCAGTACCTGGTGTCATGATGGGGCACAAATGGTGGCTTAAATTGCTTGCGTCCTTAACACGTTTCGGACCGCTGAATCGCGCGCTGCGAAAAAGAGTGCACTTTCAGCCATTAGCCAACAAAAAGACCTTATTTCGTAGCTTGTGTGCAACTTCTGTAAGCAGCTTGTCAGATAAGTTCCATAACCAAAGTTCTGAGTGAACTTGAAGTGTTTGAATTCTGTCGCTTGAGAAGGACTTTTATGCTTTCCTGAAAGTTAGAAACAAGAACTCAGTTTCTAATATTATCCAAAAGTATCTATGTTGTAAACGGTAAACATCAGTATTAAAACTACGGTTTTTCTCTTTGATATCGAAGCAAAGAAAACTTGCGACGTTGCACGCGTCGTTCGCGTTGCCGCACTTCGTTGCAACCGTTGTTCGATTCGTGCTTATACCTCCTGAACAAATATTGGCGGTACAACTCTACAGAGTCCTTTGAAAAGTAGAAGCTTACAAGGGAAGGATACTTGGTGAACGTGGCCTTTTGCAATGAGATGTATACCAGTAGATGCGCCTTGAAAGGCTGATTCCAAACCTATGTTCATTATTTGCTGTGCGACTCTGTGAACGAAATTATGGACTTTTCTCTATATTGATTTTACGAGATTTAGGCAGTCAGAATCGTTAGCATCCAGGCTTTTTAGACTCTGATTTATCAAAGACAATTTTTCTGAGCTTAACGTGAAGCTTTACTTTATTTTGACGCTTTTTTGTAGTGCGTAAGCGAATATTCTAACGATATTGGTAAATCCTGCATCAAAAACAGTGCAAGTTTTTGTGGCAAAAATTGTTCATAACTTCTTTCGGAAAACCGCACAGCAGATACCGAAAACAGATTTGGAATCAGCGCTTCAAGGTGCATTTAATAGTATACGTTACATTTCAAAAGGCCACGGTCACCAAGTATCCTTCCCTTGTTAGGCCTTTGATCTAATAACCTTGGGTTAAAAGAAAACCTCCTGCTAACATCAAAAAGTTCCTTCAAAGCAGCGTGCTGCACCGTGTGCAGCACCGGTTCGAAACGTGTTAAATTGCTTCATGCGTAATTTCGCAATGCTCACATGAGAAAGATTATGCAAATTTCGAAAACCTCCTCGCTCTTTGGAAGAAGACAAGATATAAAATTATTAAGTAAATCTGATTCAATAACCTCAATACTTGCTTTTAACAGTACAAATTCCTTGGTAACACTCTTGCTGCCTTATGCTTTTGCCTACACGCTCTCATCAAAGGCCAGTCAGCCACAATGATACCCGCTCTTGGCCGCCAAACATCTTTTCTCATTTGCGAATCCGATGTGTAGAAAAAGTAGGCCTGCTGGCTACCAGAGTGCGATGGGGGGGGGAGGGGAGGGGAGGGGGAGCCGAATACCCTAAGGGCCGCATGCACTAACATCCCCGCGGGGAGGGGATCGCAGCTTAAAAGAAAGCTTTATATTTCGAAACTCCAGATACCTGGATTTCACGTTGTGTACCTATCCGTAAGTATTCCTACTACCCTTCACTATAAACATGTTGAAGAGGAGCGAGAAGCTGTACGAACCGCATTTTCCAGCTTTTGTATGATCCCTGATGATCCCCGGCGCTTCTCTTTAAAATCATTTTTCTTTCTCCGAAGTTAACGAAAAACCTCTAAAGTTGTGCAGATTATCTAACCCGACAGTGCTAAGCATGTTCCTGATAAGAACAAATGATGTTTTGAAGTCATGAAATTTTCGATGATCCACAGGTCGAAATTTGAGGTTTACCGAAAGATTCGACTTTTTAAAAACTCATTTGTTCTCATCAGCAACATGCTTAACACTGTTGTGTTAGATGTTCAGTATAGCTTTGAAAAGTTTTCGTTCACTTCGGAGAAAGAAAAATGACTTTGAAGAAAAGCGCCGGGGATCATCAGGGATCATACAAAAGCTGGAAAATGCGGTTCGTACAGGTTTTCGCTCCTCTTCAACATGTTCATAGTGAAGCGTAGTAGGAATACTTACGGATAGGTACACAACGTGAAATCCACGTATCTGGAGTTTCGAAACATAAAGCTTTCTTTTAAGCTGCGCTCCCCTCCCCAGCGGGGAGGTTAGTGCATGCCCTAAAAGTGAAGATGGTCCTAGCTACCACTGGCCGGCCAAAAGTGAAGGTGGTAGTGCCGGACACTCATCTCCCAAAAACGTCGACGGGGGAGGGGGGGGGGGGTTGACGTCGACTGAGCCTATCCTTTCAGGTCTTGCCGCCAGTGCGCGGAAAATAAGCAAAACAAATGCGAAAGAGATCATTGAAAGCATATTTTCATGTATACAGTGTCATAAATATCTAAAATAAACGTGCTTATCAAATAGTGTATGATACAAATAGTGTGGAAGTAAAAGTCAGCGGAACTGTACTGATTTTATTGAGCAAATTTTATTATAATGTACAGCGAAGAAAGTAGGTTGATCCAGACAGTAACGGCCGAGAACCAAGATTTTGAATATCCTAATTTCACGCGTACAAGACGCGGGGTGGTCCTAGCTTTCATCGACCAGCCCGAACACGGCAAAGGACTTCGCAACCAAAGGAACCCCATACCGTGCTGCATTTTGCCTGACGAATCGTACGGCATAAGGATCGCTTCTTAAAACACGTTGGAGCGGCTGAGCAGCTCGATGAAAGCTAGGACCACACCGCGCCTTGTACGCGTGAAATTAGGGTAAGTAAATAGTGAAAAATCATGCGAAATTTCCACTGTTATAAATCTGTTGTTTGAAGATGTCAGCACTTGCAACTTCATGGGTTTTGAAGAGTAAATGGTGCTCTAGTGAAAGAGTCGAGTCGATTTGAGAGATAGTCGTCAAAAACCAGAATTCTAAAAATTTACGCCATTTTTGCGTGTTTTTTGACAGCTGACAGTTAAACTCATATAAATCTTGAATGTGAAAGTGTGTGATGTTGCGACGTCACAGGTTTTGTAGAGTGAGATTTGCCTTATCAGAATATGTTTTAGCCGTGTCAGTCCATTGAAACAGCGTCGAGATCCAGAGCATTGAAAAAGCAGGTAAGAAAGCGCTTTTCGAAATTCAACAGCTCATATCTTCTTCAGGATTGCATGAATCATGTTGCACTTCATATGTTAGATTTCTTCCCACCAAGAGCTTTCAGATGATACATAATATGCTGGAGTTTAGAGCCTCCTACGAATTATGCCGGTGGGGGGGGGGGGGGGGGAGCCTTTTCATCACAAAGCCTTCCCTGGCGGCCTTCCTCCAATTAAAGTGGGCTGGGGGAGACTTTGGTATGAAAAGGCTCCCCCCCCCACAGGCATAATTCGTAGGAGGCTCTAAACTCCCGCATATTATATATCATCTGAAAGCTCTTAGTGGGGAGAATCTAACCTATGAAGTGCAACATGATTCATGCAGTTCTGAAGAAGTTATGAGCTGTTGAATTTCGAAAAGCGCTTTTAAACCTGCTTTTTCAATACTCTGATCTCGGCGCTGTTTCAATGGATTGACATGGCTAAAACATATTCTGATAAGGCAAATTTACCCTATAAAAACTCTGACGTCGCAGCATCACACACTCTCACATTGAAGATTTATATGAGTTTAACTGCCAGCTATCAAAAAACACGCAAAAATGGCGTAAATTTTTAGAATTCTGGTTTTCGACGACTATCTCTCAAATCGACTCGACTCCTTCACTATCTGATAGAGCACCATTTACTCTTCAAAACCCATAAAGTTGCAAGTGCTGACATCTTCAAACAACAGATTTATAACAGTGGAAATTTCGCATTTTTCACTATTTAATTATTCAAAATTCTGGTTCTCGGCCATTACTGCCTGGATCGACCTACTTTCTGACTGTACGTTGTAATAAAATTTGCTTAATAAAATCCGCACAGTTTCGCTGTCATTTCCAAATACACTATTTCATAAGCACGTTTATTTTAGATATTTATGACGCTGTATACATAAAAATATGCTTTCAATGATCTCTTTTGCATTTGTTTTGCTTGTTTTCGTTCTTCATCGTCCAGCAAAAAAATTTTTTTTTTCCAAAAGTGAAGGTGGTCACCCTGTAGCAGCTAAAAAGTGAAGGTAGGGGTAGAATCGCTTCCACTATCGCACCTCTGGTGGCTACTCGTACTCTCATGAAATTTTACAATGTGCGGCTGCTTTAGACGAGCTAGTTGACTGCGATGATAAAAGAATGAGCTGCAAGGCACACAACTGCTTGTAATACAGTGTTGGCCAATACTGTAAGCCCACCCTAAAAACTTGGGACTAAGCTGGCCAATGGCTTGTTCCGAAATTTGGTAAAGTAAAGTTATACCACCCACTGTCAGTGACCAAAATGGGCCTCACTTACTTGATTACTCAGAAAAAAATCGAAATCTTTAAAAAAACAGGTTCGAATATCGACCAAAACTAAAAGGCCCGCCCAAGAATTCTTATCACAAGTCCTTCTCGGCTTCTCAAGTCTTCTATATGGGCACATAGCCAGAAGTGAACAACAATATTTTTAGTCAAAGTGTGTTTTTTCGAGCCGTGTTTTTCAATAAATGATGTTGATATGCTTCATTAAGTGTGGCCCTCAAACTATTCTTCCACCTTTTCTTGCCGTGGGTTGAGGTCGTTGCTCACAGCATATTAAGGATGATCTTCGCTACAAACTATCTTTGATCGGCAATATCAATAGCGAATTTCTTTGAACTGTCATTCCTTGGAGATTTCCTAGTCTTTTGCCCGAATTTAGCACTCAAGTAAATTATTTTTGAAAGGCTTGACAGTTTCTTGGTTATTTTCTTGCAGTTTTACATTTTGAACCAATAAATGTTGTGTTCAATCAGTTTCAATTAATAGATATACTACGATGACGGCGCGGTTTTTCTCTTTCGTTTGAGCCTAAATTCACCTTCATATATACGACGATTTCGAAAATTTTTGGCTAAGAGCCAGTTTCAGTGCCCTGAAATAAATAGGCAATTTTAATTTCTTGGGCAGGTTTCAAAAAAGACTCTGAAGGGGGTAGGGTTCAAACTATCACCATGTCCTGGGGAAATCGGAGACAGCGAGCATGACCGTATCCTGCAGGCATTCCTCGAGTCGGGCTAATTAAGCTCGGGTTCCTAAGTTCCGTTCCCAATTGAAGCACATGGTGGAGCTGAGTTTGAGGTCACATGTTTTATGCGCACAAGACAGAAATTTTTGCACAAAAGATACTTTGTGGATCTCCATGAAGAGACCAACCATGAAAAGTAAGAATGAGTGTCTCTCAATGAAGAGTGATCCCCTGCTCTTTCTATCATTATGTGAACTGTACTGTAACTTACTGTATATAGCAGCCGTGAGAAATCGAGCAGCACTCAGTGTCATCCGACCGCAACATCTTTGCGGTAATCACCCGCTGCTTCCTGCTCCACCAACATCTTTCTCATAGTAGATCAACGGCTGGCTTCCTGCCAGCATGCCTCTCTGTAAATTGTGCATAAGACGAGATCTAGACTCAATAAGTATGAGAATGACGTCTTTAGGCGTAGTGCTTCACAGGTCAAGACTGCAATCATCTTTCAGACTTCGAAGAAGACGACCTGACACGGATAAAGAGAGTTTGTTAAACGCTGAACTGAGACGCTACCGCGCTATACAGCCGAAAAGCTAAAGACGCGACAGCAAAGAAGAGATCCGGAGGCGACTGCGTTAACCCGCGCATTCTATTAGCCGTCGGATAAAGCGATGCCCTTGTAACAAGGAGCACGTGAGACGCGACAACAATGTGGAAAATCCACTTAAACCAAGATTATTTCATTCAGCAACGTATTACCCTCCTATCAACACTTGATATCTATAGTTATTTCTAATACCATAGGACCTGGGCACGCCTCGCGCAAATTTTGTGGTCATGCGAGTCTGCCACCTGGTCTCTCCGAATCAACACTTACAGACTACAGATGCCTAGTACGTATAACGCTGGTGAATTGAGAGTGTCTTATTTTCTGTTCGTGATGAGTTTGCGATGAGTTGCAATAGTTGGAGTATGGTAATGCCTGGCAGATGGAAACTGAGGTTAACTCCGGAACGAGAAGTACTTACATTCGATATTCCTCTGATTGCTCTAGTTGAGTTAATAAGTGGAATTCTATCGATATTCTCTCGGAGCATTGGTCTCTCCCCGGAATCATTTGGGCAAGGTTATTTGCTACTCTACCGACCAAGCCTTGCTTTGCTAACTTTACTACTTCAAGGGCATTTTGCTAGCAAGCGAGTAGGCGTGAACACCACCTCCAGAGCTTTCAACAACTTGCTGATCTTCTCAATCACATACGATTCATTACAACCCTCCATATTACTCAAGATTGATCTTGAGTTATTAAGCTCGTCCTACTTGTATCATATGGTGAGAGTATATCCACCATACAAACCTAGGCTATAAAATATCTTAGAGAATTTTGCTGGCAATAATGGGGGCATGGGTACCATCTCCATGATCACATCTTTAGACCCACAAGTGTAATCTAGAGCAGTCACATACAAGCTCAGTCAACATATAATTCTTAACCAATTTGAAGTTTGGCCCTAATCTTCATGGTAGACTTTGATTGCGGTTGTAAGAATAACTCATGTTCTTTTTTGTTCGTTTTGTAAGGAACGCCAAGAGCGTATTGAATAAATAAATAAATAAAATAAAAAATAAATGTCTCCCTTCTCTGAACGGACATTCGGAATGGTGCTAGTACTTGTTATATGACATTATGCCAGTGCCAGGTTTGTACGGTGAAATTCTTTATTGGCCTTACGTTTCGACAAAATCGATGTCAAGTTAACAAGTTAATTACTCTCGTAACCTGATCTATCTACCCTCATTTCATGCTCTGTACTAATATAAAAATTTCTGACTAGATATTTATCCGTATATGTATATGGGGGTGGCCGTGGGTATTAACGGTTTGAACCGGATCGATCAAGAAAGACATGGCTAAAGTAAAGATATTTATCTTTAAGGCAACAACGAACAAGAAGAACTTGAACAACTTGAACAATCAACAACAACTATGGGGCCCTTCTGACCCGATTTGACCCGCTCAGCAGGGCTTTCTATCTATTTCTATCTAAGGGAGGAGGTCCGCCTCTCTTCGACGGCTCTTTTAAATTCCCTGAAGCCCTCTCTTCACGCTCTGTGCTCCCCTATCCACCGGTATTTATATCCTGCTGAGAGGGTCAAATCGGCCCTTTTCCCGCCAATGAAACCACGATCTCCGCGATCCAGGCGATCCAACATATATCATAAATGTGAGGGAACATGATTGGAGGGGGAACCACCGAGCACCCGCGCACTGCCAGCTCATCTGAAGTTGGTGGCATCGCCCACTCGGCGAGGGGACTGTCGGACTCTAAGGGCCGCATGCACTAACCTCCCCGCTGGGAAGGGGATCGCAGCTTAAAAGAATGCTTTATATTTCGAAACTCCAGATACCTGGATTTCACGTTGTGTACCTATCCGTAAGTATTCCTACTACCCTTCACTATGAACATGTTGAACAGAAGCGAGAAGCTGTACGAACCGCATTTTCCAGCTTTTGTATGATCCCTGATGATCCCCGGCGCTTTTCTTCAAAGTCATTTTTCTTTCTCCGAAGTGAACGAAAACTTTTCAAAGCTATACTGAACATCTAACACAACAGTGTTAAGCATGTTGCTGATGAGAACAAATGACTTTTTGAAAAGTCGAATTTTTCGGTAAGCCTCAGATTTCGACCTGTGGATCATCGCAAATTTCATGACTTCAAAACATCATTTGTTCTTAGCAGCAGCATGCTTAGCACTGTCGGGTTAGACAATCTGCACAACTCTGGAGATTCTTCGTTAACTTCGGAGAAAGAAAAATGACTTTAAAGAAAAGCGCCGGGGATCATCAGGAATCACACAAAAGCTAGAAAATGCGGTTCGTACAGCTTCTCGCTCCTCTTCACCATGTTCATAGTGAAGGTAGTAGGAATACTTACGGGTAGGTACACAACGTGAAATCCAGGTATCTGGAGTTTCAAAATATAAAGCTTTCTTTTGAGCTGCGATCCCCTCCCCGCGGGGATGTTAGTGCATGCGGCCCTAAGTAGTCTGCGTCTCGACAAAACGCCCCCCGCACTGCCGAGTCTAGACCACGCTTCGCACTCAACGTACTGGGGCATGTCGATGAGAAGACGAATCTTTATCCACCGTAGTGTTAGCGACAGTCAGTAGATTCAGTACTTACAATTAGCCGCACCGAAGAAACAGACTACACTGAGTTTTGCCCTATGATCAACACTTATATAAGTGCAGACTATCGCTCACACTTTAAGATATTCCTTGTTTATCAACTCTACTCATAGCTGCTGAAGACAGTGCTTACTGGAAATCATAGTCATTCGGAAATTTCTGCTGAAATACGGCGAAAAAAAGGAGCCAGTAGAGTCCATTCTCGCCTTCTTGGATATTGTATCGACGGTCATATTTAACCGTATCTGCATGCATTTTGAAGGTGGCACAACTTCAAAGGTTGTATTTCCGATCAAATTGATGAAAAAATGAACTTCAGTAAGCTGATAATGCAACGCAGAAATCTTCATGAATCATTTATTGAGATCATTTTACAACTTTGAGCTAATATTATCATGTCTGACGATGTGTTTGTCGAGAGTGTAGCGGACGCTGTTTTCTAGGACCTTTTCCAGTCGATACCTAAAAATAAGTTTTAAGTCCAAAAACAAATTAGTGAAGGTTACATCCGTTGCGACTTTTAGTTCGTTATCCTAACAGATTCTAGATGAATGGAAGGTTGAAGAAACACTAATAAATATCAAGATAGGTATGAGCAACTTACTAGAATATCTTTGAAAAGATTGGATGTCGTAGCAAATTAGAAATACGAGGGTGATTTGCAATCCTTACGAGAAATACTTACCTATAGTTTACCATTATTCCCAGACTGCTCTCCAAACCTCTTGTACTGACGTCCCCCATCCAATTTAACCGGTACAACTCAGCGCCATTCCTTAGATGAAAATTGGCTGCAAATATATCTATCATCATCGGACCCAAACCCTGGTGATGAAATAGACTTTTCAGAAAACTCTCACCAACGGGATTTAAAACAAATCCATTTTGTTGCCTAGCTGTAAGGTAGTGTGCACAACAATGAAGCAAAATGGCTTTTAGCGGTTCCAGCCGGGATGGTTCGGGGTTGGTCAGAACCTGAAAAGAAATTAAAACACTGTCTAAGTTCATAAATGCTAGGTATCAAACTGAAAAATATAGAAGCAGGTTTCATTCTCAAAATTCGGGAATAGCCTATTATGAAAGCCAAATATGTCACTTCTTGACGACCGGGCATACTTTACGCAATCTCAGTCGCGACGCGATTTGGCAATATTCCCAATTGTCCATAACTCACTGTAAGCACATTTTAAACATACAGAAGGTAGGGCATTTTATCAATCCACGTAGGTTATACACAATATGCATGTGCAGTTTGCTAGTGTTGGATCTGAAGACTTCTGGCGAATTGCCAAATCGCGTCGCGACTGAAATCACATGGAGTATGCCCGGCCCACTTAGTTGAAATCTGATGAAGTTACACCAACGTATCCATGACCACAAAACCAATAAACTTACGTCAAGGAGAAATTGGGTTGCCTCCTCTGCCGTAGCTTTCTTATCAGAGAGTTGTGAGATCTGCTTTAGCACCTTGTCATCAATGACGGAACCTAAAGTCTAGACTACAAAAAAATTGGATGTGCAATTATTTCTCCAGGGTAAGAGACGTTCTATTAGAACATTTTACAAGATTTTTGTTGGCATAGAGTCAAGAGCCCACAAATATCTTGGACAGCTATGCGATTTGCTTGGATCCGTGGCTAGCAATTTACAAGGTAAGAGTTTGCATTTTATTGCTTCCATCCCTATTTTAATTCACCTATTCTCTAAATCTATTGACAAAACTGTGAAACTATTAATGAAATATGTAATTCTAGCGTAAGTCTTAAGGGCCACGCAGACTTCACGCGATTTTAATCGCGACGCGATTTGGCAATTCGCCTGAAGTCTTCAAATTCAACAATAGCAAAGGGTACATGCATACAAGGTATAATTTACGTGGGCTGATAAAATGCCCTATCTTCTGTACATTTGAAATGCGCTTGCAGTGAGTTATAGGCAGCTGGAATGCTGCCAAATCGCGTAAAGTGTGCCCGGCCCTTTACTTTGTGTTATTTCTGCGCATTAGCTTTTGAACTGTCTAAAACTAGAATTTATTCAAATTAATTAAAAATCAATCGACGTTTTTCAGTCAAAAAACAGCACAATTTATCCGTTTGAGTATGTTTGTAACGGTCTGAAAATTTTGTAAACTTGTTCAAGTGGGCTATAAAATTGCGTAAACAACTGTTTTGATTGGGCAAAACAATTTTTGCATGTAAAAAAAATTATAGCAATAATTGGCAGTGATAATGTAGTAAGAGGTTATGCTGTAAGAAACTGACGTGTGACGAAAGTGCTCAACATCGAATTTTCGAGGTGGCAATTTCGCAAAAATCGTTTAAATTTATTTGCACGCATGAATGTGCATAGCATATCTTGCGTTCACAGCTCAGTTTGAAATGTTTCACCATTATAAATTGCTACAATCAAATTCTTACCAAAAAGCGAATTCATGTGCAAACATCGAAGCATCCAAGCGCGAAAACCAGGAATTGGAGATAGGGTTGAGTGAACTTTGAGTGAAGGAAGCTCGCCTTGAAGTCGAGTGGCAACTCTCTTGATTAGCATGTTGCCGAGATCAATTCCGCTCAGACCTTGAATATTTCAGATATGCGGAACTGCAAACCTATACTTGCACAAAAAAATATTCCCGTGCATGAGGTATAAGAGAAGCCCTCATTTTACTGTAGTTTTCGGAAATTTCTGCATTAACACGTTGACGACGAGCCATTTCTTTGGTGTCTGTTCCTGTGGGGGAACCGTTTCCCAGCATTTTTAAGCCTATTGCATGTCGTAAGCATGCGCCTATGCGTGAAGAACAGATTTACAAGTGGGCGGGGCAGCTCCGCCCCTTTTGGCAAACCAAGCCTACTCGAAAAGATTTTGGTGCGAATTCCGGCATTTTTGAAAAGTGGCTTGCCACCGAGGGGGCAAGCGCACCTGATAGAGGGCGGGGCCGAGGTTGAAGTCGCTTGAGGTTGCGCGGTCAATTAAGGCCCCTTCTATGCGCTTAAAGGAGGAAAAAAGGTACTTGTAGCAAGCAACGGAGGGGCGGAGCTTGCCAAATTACTGGCGGGGCCCCACATGAAATTCTCCATAGCCTAAAGTAATTGTATGAACTCAAATTAGAACGATTGGATACCTTGAAATTGGATTTGAGGTACCGCGCACCATTGCGACGCGTTGTCATCGAGAGGATAATGACGATATGATTTTATGATTTTATTTTGCAATTAGCGATAAGTAGCCGACTTCTCAAACGAGAAGGGGGTAGGGGGCTGTATGAGGGAGGAAGAAAGGGAAAAGAAGCAAGAAATATGAACTTTTCTGCAAGCAGAAGGTAGGAGCTAGATGCGCGTTTCTTAGTGATTCTAAGCTTGCGAAGTATTGTTGCTTATTTTGAAGTTTCCAAACTTCTAATTATTTGATTTCATTCTGTGGATGGGAACGAGGAGGGATTCTATCATCCCTTGAAAAAAAGCACATAGCATAGAAAAGCATAGAAAACAAAGCATGTTTCAATGAGAAGAGATGAATCAATAAGATTTGAAAGGTACCTGGTTCAGCAGAACTGATGGAATAGTAGATTGCAGTGCTGCATTCTTCCTCCAAGTAGTCAACCTTATCGCATTCCACAATCTTCTAAAGTAAAGTTGCGTGTAATTTGATTTTTATTATGAAAATTCTATTGTTGATATACCTGTACGTTGTCTGCGATTTCGTTTAAAAGGGCTACGTGGACAATAACTAAAGGCTCCCTAGGCAAGGCTTCGTGGGAGAAGTAGAAGCATCTAAAAAACATTTTCCTTATTATAGAGGCAGTACAGATAGTGCTAAGCTCATCAAGTAAGAACAGGCTTCTTATTAATTTTACTTCAACCAAAATGTTTCTTTCAAAGCAATTTTTTACAATTTTATTCTCTCCCAGCCCCTCTAAAAAAATACAGGAAAGTTGTAGAAGTTTGTATATGTTACAGAATCATGCAATCATGTATTGTAGAAATCCAAGACTTTCTTGTAGAGAATCACATCTCATATTAGCTTTGTAAAATACTTTTCTTATTTTGAAACTTTGAAATAGTATAAATTTGCGAGTACTTTGTGATTTTTCGCGACTGTCAAAAGCACTCAACCTCAGTTCCCAAAAAGTTCTATATTTTCTTGAAAGATAAGTTTAACAAAGGTAATGTGCCAACCACTGAATGCATACATTTTGGAAATGGTAATATTAACAATCTTTCAATTTCAAGTGGTCACTGGCAAAAGAATCCCAAAGCTACCGTAATTTCAAGGTCAGAAATAATTTCAGCTTTAGAAAAAAAAGATAACCTCCTATGTAAGCCAACACGTTTTTTGATATCTGTCACGCCCTCCACAGGGTGCACTGCTTCGTAATCTGCAACCTGAAAAAAGTTGGAAAAGAATTGTAAAAGGGAAAATTGCTGACTTGATAAGAGACCCATGACATTTCAAGGCTTACCTTCTGAAGGATGTCTGCTGGTGACTGCCATGTCAGTCGCTCGAGTTTCAAGCTACTTTGGCAAAACCATAAAGTAAGAAGTTCCCGCGCAGATCTTTCTAGGCGGCGGAATGCAGAAACGGCTGCTTTGTCGTCCTCGTTTTTTATTAGGTGCTAAAACAAAGAATAATATATGCGTTGGGTTTCCAAAACGAGAGTAGGTCACAATAAATTTTTGGATGATGAAATTTACAAAAAAATTTACCAAACCGTAAGGTAGGAAAATCATTGATGGAAAATGAATGTCTAACCAAAAGATGTGCTCTCATATTGCAGACCACTCGAATCCCTCCAGGAAGATTTCCGATTGACTGTAAAAGCCGAAAATGTACAGGAGTCGCTGCTTCCCGAACTTCATGAACCATAGCCGGATTCTGAAATTCAAGTTTTATTTTCAATTCTGCTAAACAGGGTCGCCTACTTTTTTGTAAAGTAATATAGCGTTTTCAAGCGCTGCAAATTCTGGTCCACATGTGTTAGCAATCCCAAGTAGCAAATTTTTCTTTTCGACTTCTGCTTTCGAATCATATGCATCAACGACTCGTTTTCCTGCAGCCTGAATGAATTCAATACAACTTTCAATTTCTCAGCCTATGAGTTCTCCATATTTTCAAGTATGATTTCTAGAAATTCACTGATAATGTTGCATGATTTTACAATTATTGAAGTGACACTCATTATTCACAAAATCTTCACAAAAATTATATTAGGTTGTCTCGAAAGTTGTCCGTTTTTTCAACCTATCATAAAAATAAGTGGAACAAAGATAGGGAAACGCTCTAAGCACTACCCGACGCATTTTTTCCTCCTCTTTCTAAACGTCATACTTCCATGTCGATTAATCTTTTGTTTACTGAGATAAACGCCGAAATTTCGAACACATGGTTTTTACTAGTCCAAGTTTGACAATTTTTCACAATCTTCATTTTCAACTTTTAGAAGAACTTTGATAGCCCTCAGATAAAGTAAGCAAAGGACAATGCAATGCAATTATTTGGCTTATCTAGCTGGCTTTTCAATATTTTTAAAGATAATTTTTTCAAAATTCTTCACTTTTGCGAAGTTCCAAAATACAGAAACGCCTCGGACACTAACAAATCATCGAATTTTGAAGCTTTCAAAAACCGATTACAATTATTCACTATTTTTACGAAGCAAATGAGCGTTTATCGCTTCGAAATATAACATTTTGCATTTTACGTACACGCTGGGGCGGGGTCAAATTCAGGAATTATGAAAATTCTATCGCCAAAGACCCCGCAAATTGGAGAGGAAATACACTCACTGGAAAGAGGAGGAAAAGCTGCATCGAATAACACCTTAGTTGTGCGCCGTTTCATGATCTCTGACTTTTGGCATCACCAAAAGTGGAATTTGATAGCATCAGAAAAGTAATTCTAAAAAATTTTCAAGGCTGGCTATAGATGCCGAAAAATTGCATTATATTGCCCTTTATTTGCTCTATCTAACTGTTGCCAAAGCTTCTCCGAAAGTCAAGAATTGAAAAAATTGTGATAAATTGCCAAACTTGGACATAGTAAAAACCAGGGTTCGAAATTTCGGCGTTTATCTCAGTGAGCAAAAGATTAATTGGCACGAAATCATGACAGTTAGAAAGAGAAGGAAAACATGCGTCGGATAGTGCTTAGAGCGTTTCCCTATCTTCGTTCTACGCGTTTTTATGATAGGTTGAAAAAACGGACAAAACTTTCGGGACAACCTAATTATTGCTTTTCTGGGAAATTTGACCAAAAATCTTGGTATAAAAAATTTGCTTTGAAACTGCGCATTCAAAAGCCATTTTCGCATCTCTAAAATTCAGATATTATTCTAGTGGACAATCTATGAAAGTTTGAACTTCTTTACAATCTTGTTATCTTACTTCTAACCATGGAATTTTACTCTAGCACGAGAATTATTGATACTAATACTTGGGTGCGCCGATACATAGGTTTTTCCATGTTAAGTTATTCAATCGAGAAAAGTAAATAATACTGAAATCAGAAATTTATAGTAAACTTCACAAAACTCTGTAAGCTGGTCACACCATACCAAATATTGATAAGAAGTTTTCCTGAGATTTAGGCCTTCTAGAACTTCATTCAATGGCAGTGTTTCAGTATGTACTGAACGTGCATTCGAACGTAATGAAGGTGCGAAGCATAATGGGAGCAACCGTTGAATCATCTAAAATACTAGCACTTTTATTTCCCGAGAGAAAGCAAAGGCTATACAAAGCGAAGAGTTTTTTAAAATAAACTGCAAGAAAATTCTCAGCGTCAACGTAGAGTTTTAGAGAAAACAAGCAAAGTTTCAAACAAACAAAAATTTGTCGACATAATTTTGTAGAGTTTGTGGAAAAAATGGGTTTTCAATAGCAAAATTCTCGTTCAAGGTTTCAGAATATCCTTAGAATTTTTCAGGCAGCACACAACCGGTGAGCGATAGATAAGTGTGCTTGTTGCTGCCTTATCATTCCCAAGTTGGTGACTGGGAAGTTGAGAGAATCATGTTCGCTATTTACTCTATGCTGAATAAAGCACCAAAAAATGTAAAAAACCAAACATGGCTTGAATCAACACAAAATTTATCTAATGTGCTTTGCTAATTGCTCTCTATTTTTCTCGCACTCATTCTGTTTCATCCATTCGTCGCATATAACACAACCTCCCCGACTTCATTCAGAGAAATGTAAAGCACTACGTTTGCCTCGTACTCTGCAGTTTTGCAATTCACTACACATGAATTGTGAAACTCATTCTACAACACTAAACCGCTGTCATGCAGTTCCAAAAAATCAATAATGCTAGCTTATTGAGCTGGAAGCTAGTGTTACGTTCTTGTAGCTCTAAATTCCTGTCTTTGTTGTAAAGAAGATGCAATCACTTTTTATATAGGCCAATTCAAAATTCGTTTTTTCCTTTTCATGAACTTTCTGAGAATGAATTAGTGTGGAACTGCCATGCTTTAAAAGACGAGGTTGTGCGACTCGAATGCTTTACAAACATGTTTCGCAGAGCCTCAAGATGCCGGTCATTTATGAAAAATAAATCATTGAATTGGACAACTCAAAATTTCGCTCGAATTCTTCAACACTGGAATAGGGCTATGTTGCGTAAGGATGAGCTGCAAAAAATTGCAAATACCTTCTAGAGGCAAATATGAGCCACTGCAAAAAGTTGAAACTTGCAACTTTTTCAAATATCGACTCATTTTTAACTAAAAACCCCCAAAAATAAGAATCACACAGAAAAGCCTTAAGAATTTAATAAGAGAATTGGTAACCAAAAAGATCTATGCATAAAAGTCACTTGCTCTTTCCGATGTTGTGTGCTGGCTTTGCCAAACCTGATATACAGAATGAAAATTCCGACGGACTTCAAAAAAAAAAGAGATAAAATGACGCACACTTTAGCAATTATTTGCAAGCTCCGTAAATCTTTCTTAACTTGGTCGTTGGAGAAAAATGCTGTGTCACATGGATTTTCGTTATTTTTCTGCATATTTTCATAATTCGGTCGATAAAAAAACCAAGTCTTCAAAGTGATTTACTATAAACTAGTTGCTCAACAAAAATACACTGAACTCCGAGAATCGTAGTTGATTTTGAAGTAACAGTGACATCCTCATCATATGAAAGAAATGGTAAAATTTGAAAGTTCCAAAACCAAAATTAGATAAAAATGTGAGCACCACTACACATTGCTCACACAGATTATCAGCATTTGTTTTTGCATCAATCGATCTACTATAAATCTTCGTTTGAGCCCGTTCCTGATCGTTATCAAATCTGATAAACAAAAGTCTGTCCTCTCTCACTTTCCACGGTCTCTGCAAAACTAATATTTGTTTGTTTTCATTCCAACTACATTGATTGAAGAGAATGTCGATTGTATGTTACACAATGACGGAGTGCTCATTATCTACAAAAATTTGCTTCTGCTTCGCATTACTCAATTTATCCTCTCATATTCAAATGTATTATGATTCTTTCTGATTTTTCATTATAAAAGTGTGCTTGTTTTCATTTATGAAATATAAATAAATTATATAGTGGGAACTACATCTAGTTGTAAAATTTGTTCAAATTGCGATTCCTTTTTTCCAAAATTGAGACGCTAGGGTTTACGGCTAGATTCAGAAATCAATACATGGGTAAACAGGACTAACAAGCTTAAACGTATTTTTTCTCGCTTTAATTACTTGTAAATCATGTTAAAACGCATGAAATGAAGTGCCACGCAGGTTCTAACATAAATCTTGGCTTCCTCATCTATTTTGTAGAAAATATGCTTTGCACTTTGTGTTGTAGATTGAACAATACTGACATTTCTTTATTCGGACAATTTTCTGCTTTTTTTCACTCCAAATTGAGGAGATTGACAATCTTCACGCGTTTATTATTACTGCATTTCTTGGAAAACAATGCATCATAGAATGTTTCCGAATATATATTGCAGAATTACAATACTGACTTATTCAACTCATGCACACAGTTGCGACCAATAAGCGTAAAAATTTCTCAACTTCTACTGACATTCTTTTGATAATATACCAAACTTGAACTACAATCATCTACAAATTTTGGATCTTTGTCTGTTGAAATCATATTCATCTTCAGACCTAAGTCTGGTAAGTAGACTACTCAAACCGTAACCTGTGTATTCAAAAGTCAATCAGTAGAATCACGAACTTATTGCCACATCTTCTGAAGTCATGCTTTTTGTTGTGGACTCTAAAAATGGATAGTCCTTAAAAATGTCCCTTTTCTAACATCGCGATAAATCTTATATAAGATTGAGGAATGAGATCAAACATATTCGTACATCATCGTGTTACGCCTAATCCCTTTAACCCCTCTCTCCCCATGCTTTCATGAAAATGTTCACTACTACATTTCTGAAATTTGGAAGAGTCGTCTTCATTAAGCAATGCCTCTCGTTATTACCAGCTTCTAGATTTAAGTGGTGTATCAAATAAATTTTACCCGAGACAGGTTTATATAGCAGAAAAACACCTCCACTTTCCCCTCTAAAATGGACGCTCACAAGAACCCTTCCTTTAAAAAAAATCGGAAATGGTACGACTACATTGAAGACGTCGCCGAATGTCGGCGTTTGCATGATTTTTACTCGGCCTGCTTAGGCCCCGGACACACTTCTCGCGATTTGATCGTCGCGACTGAATCGCGACGAGACAAGTGTTAGGCTTGAGATATACCTGACGATGGGTGGCTATAGCTGACGATAAGACGCTGCGAGCAGCAACGTCTTTTGTGCGTATCGATTGACGCCAGGCGGCGCTGCTGCTCCTAGCTGCTGCAGCCAACGCGAAACAGACCCGCTATAGCTAGCGATGCTGCGCTGCTTCATGCTGCTCTCTGCTGCTCCCAGCTGCTCGTTGCTGCTCCTCGCTGCTACGCGATATGAAGCTCACTTTTTGTGAGCTTCTCTCAGCTGCTTCGAGCTGCTAACGCTGATTTTGCTCAGATTTGCTCCTTTTTAACATATTTCTGAACTTCTGAAGGATTTTCAGAGCAGTTTCGATACTTTCACCGAAACGCAAATGCATCGATAAGAAAATCGATAAAGAATTGACGAAGTCGACAAAGAATGAAATCTGATCAACTGCGTAGTCAAATTAGAGTAACGATGAAAAGCTAGACGATTCAAACGATTCAGTGGGATATTACTAGTACACCTCAACAAATTAACGTCTGCTATGACCTAGATAGTTTAGATGTTGCCTCAAGCACACATCAAGGTTTAAGTGTGACACTCGCTTGCTATCTGTCAAATGATTAAAATTTTCTCAGTATATGCAACATTTGGCTCGCCATTTTATGCTTGTTAGAAAGAAAATTTCCTGATGAAAACAGTACGACTTTTTTGGGTCTCATATTATTTCTCAGTTTTGGTAATCGTCAAGACTTACTTTCCTTAATGACCTAAGCTAAGCATAGTAATGGGTAAAGCTTCTTTATTCTTGCACCCACAGCATACCCAGCGCAGCAGCCACGAGCAGCTAAGGGCAGCGCAGACATCAGCGATTCGCCAACACCCGCTATACCTCCATCGCCAGGTATATCTCAAGCCTTACAACATCATTCCATGCCGATCAACTTGCATTCGGTTGTGATACTTTTCCAGCCCGAAATTTTTGAATGTGGAATGAAAATGAATGGAAACCTTGGCGATTAGATCGCGACGATTAAGTCGCGTGAAGTCTGCCCGGGGCCTTAGAGAACGGAATCTCCAATTTTGCCCAGTCATAGCACTACTCCATTAGTCATATCAACTTTGAATAAAGCGAACTTTGGTCATCATACTGCCCTAATGGCAAATACATGGCTTAGGATCAGTAACGCGCTAAAGGCAGTAAAAGCTGTGTAAGTCCATCCAGCGAAGAAAATGCACGATCTTTGAAGGAAAATAAAAAGCTGTAGAAAGTTACTCAAAAAAACGGCTAAGAAATTAGCCCTTCCGTCTTCGCGCCAACCTGCCAACCAAGTATGCGTCTATCTCTTGACGCGCATGGTCAAGTGTATTTGAGCATGTTTACCGCCCGAATCAGTGGCTAGCGGCTTATCACTTGTTATTACAAAAATCACAAGATGGTTTGCTAGTTATCATTGTGTTGTCTACTCATATTTACCATGTGACTCTGTATTCATGTGCTTGTATCATTTTTCTAATTTTGAAATCAGTTCAAATGCAAGTCAGCAAACTGCACTTTGCTAGACTGATTTTCTTTGGGAAGTCATCAATCATTTCTCCCATATGCACTTTCACTTTTTCTAATTTCTTTAGCAAACTAATTGGGTCGCTTTGCAGTCGCAAGAGAGTCGTGATGAGTTTCTTCTTCTGCACAGTTCTGTTGACAGACTTTGTTTTCAGAAAGAGAGCATTTGAGGACAATTAATACCGTCATACATCGGCACACAGCCACTTTTGATGCTGTAAATGACGCCAAAGGAAAGGAAAAAGCGGGTAGCTGCTTCGCTCCAGAAGCAGGCTGCCAAGAAGGAGAAGGTCGGTCTTGCTCATCACTTTATTTATTCAAATACAACAATTTTTTAGGGAGGACTAAACACTGTCGCACTTGTTTGCATAAGTGCTGCTGTTGCAATCATCGCCTATGTGACCTATACAGAATTCTACGCTTCTCGCCCATTACTCAAGCTCCACCCTCGAATAATTGGACCTGCTGTGGAAAATGTAAGCTATCCAGCCCTCTTTTATGCTCTTTCAATCTTTGAACTATCTGTTCTGTTTTTTTAGAAGAAATGGGGTTCATATCGTTCTCACACTTACTTTGGCTTACGCACAAAAGATCCGCGGTCACCACTTTTTGGAGTGATGTGGTATGAACAGCCCGATGTTCTACAAATGCCTCATATGCGGCATTGGTGCGACCAAGGTTGGAATTTTGAGCACATGAAGAAAATCCAAGCATTATGCAGTGGTTTAGGTGACGATCTGCAACATTATGGCTGGTATGCAGCTGATGGTCGCACTTTTGGCCGCCAGAATGTCACTGAACATTATGGAACATTGAGTTTCGATTGGATCAATCATGGCGAATCGTTTACGGCTAGAATACGTACAGATACTAGGACGAGATACACGATAATAGTGTACTTAGTCGCTCAGGCAAGTTCCTTTTACTAGTCAGGGTCTTGCATACATATAAAACAATACCAATGCATTCACTTATGCCTTATAGATAGGTTTACTTCGTATAGATATCTTATATCGCTGACAATTAATTGTTAGTTGTCCTTTTTGTTTGAGTCCTGCTTGTTTGTAATTTCTCTTTCGTCTCTTGGATGAGTTCCATCATGATTGATGAATGGTAGCACTGCAGAAAAAAGCCTTAATGAACTCAGTGGTTGTGCTTTAGGATCGCCAATCAAAATTCCATATTGGACATCACTTGTCTGACATCATAGCCGGTCGAAGCGAATTGTTCGGTGATGTGAGACTGGGCATTCATGTGAAGAATGAAGATCAAGTGTTACACTCACCTCTCGTTTGGGATGGTGAATTGCACTTGGATCATCTCAATGATCTCATTTTCATGAACACAGTGAGCGACACTCCATTTTTTGACTGGTGATAATTATCTTTTTGGAAACTTTAGCGTGCGCTAGAAACGGAGCGTGGTCTCGTCTATCAGTTACAACAACAGCAGCCATTCAGTGAGGGTCAGTTTGTTGCTGTACAGCTCAATTTATGGACGAAAGCGGACATACAAATAACTTTTAGGTGAGCTAGCGTACATTTTTGTAGGTAGTTTCGATGACGCCGCATCACAATCATTGCTTTTTTGAATCCTTGTATTCTTACGAATTTTCGAAATTATTTGCCGCCACTTCAGCACACCGCACCATGGTGCACAATTGGAAGATTTCGAGAAGGAGTTAGTTAGAAGAGAAGAGGATTTCAACAGCCGGTTTGAGAAGAGCTTCAATCTTATGGACAAGGTATGCGAAAAAACGAGAAATCTGTGGAGTGCTCGTACATCTCCTTACTAAATTGTTGTTATAAGATCTCGGTTTTCTGACCATTCCGTGGTTTATTTTCTTTTTGTTATTGAATAACCACGTTTTCAGAACTTTACTGATGTGGAACAGCGCATGGCAAAAGTAGCGTTGTCAAATATGGTGGGAGGTATAGGTTATTGGCATGGTTACAACCACGTCAGTTTTACTTAATTTTATCGGTGGTGAATCTTCTATCTTTTCTGCAGGTCCTCATGCCCGGCGCTACTAAAACAGTCTCATATGGTCCGCATGAACTGTTCTCGGCTGTACCATCGCGATCCTATTTTCCTAGGGGATTCTTATGGGATGAGGGCTTCCACAATATCTTGATTCGAAAATTTGATCCGGACTTGAGTTTGGAGGTCAGTTTATGACTGTTTCCGCTAATCCGGCAGTTATTCTTATCGTGTCTAACAGATGATTGTCTCTTGGCTGAACACTATGAGCGAAAGTGGTTGGATCCCTCGTGAAATGATTCTAGGAGTGGAAGCCGAAGCAAGGGTATAAGTTCAGTGGACTGGGAGGACCACTATACATTTGTAACACTTTTTTGTACAGGTACCAGCCGAGTATATCGTTCAAAAACCGAATGTGGCAAATCCTCCCAGCATTTTTTATGTCATCGACCAGATGCTTGATGATGAAGAAGTAAGTGCGATGACCAACTTTTCGTAGTTCAACTTGCAGCCTTCCTCCATAGAAATTCTTCTTGGTTTGCAAAAGCTCGATGTATTTTCGGTCTTTGAATTTCTGTGAAGGAAGGCTGCAGTTAATTGCATTTTTCTCTTAGCTGCTTCGCATTATGAGATTTGGTGAAACTTGTTGTAAATGTGCGCTAATGCTGTTTTCATATAGCAGATAAAAAACATTTTAATTTTTCAACCTACATGGTTTTTCAGCTCCTCAGAAGACATGGTCCAATCATTGCTGGCTTGTATCCAAGGCTTGAGCGTTGGTATAAGTGGCTTCGCAAAAGCCAGGCAGGCAAGGAGAAAGGCACATTTAGGTACGTTAAAGGTTATGATGTTTTTCCATATTTTCAAGAGAAACCTCCAAAATTTGCGCTCAACTTCTTTCCCCTGATTGAAGGAAAGTTGTAGTCACTTATTGTCGAAGATTGTTTCTTTCAAACTATGGACATGACAAGTCTAGAATTTTCCTTCGTTCTGACCTTATTAGTGAGAATGAGATTAGCAATCCGCTGTTTTGTGCACACCTTCAATGCTATTTAGATGGCGGGGGCGAAATGCCACCACAGTCAAAGAGCTTAACCCAAAGACCATGGCTTCAGGACTTGACGATTATCCCAGAGCAAGCCATCCTTCAAAGGAAGTAAGTCTATATCCCTTTTTATCGTGGACTTTTTCCTTGGATAACTTACAAAAACCACAGCTGTGATATTCCATCGAAATGCTGAACTGATTTGAAACTGAGCCGATATTGTATACATAGGATTCTTTTTCATTAACCAGGAATATCATCTTGATCTCCGTTGTTGGATGGCTCTTGGCAGCCGCGTAATGAATCGCCTAGCCCATCTATATGAAGAAGGCAAGAATAAGAACAAGTATACTGCAGAGGCTTCACTTCTAGCGGATTTCGATGACCTCCTGCGTCTTCACTGGAGTGGAGAGAAAAACGTAATTCTTGTATGCTCAGGACATCGATGTAGTTTTCATGTCTGGTTCTAGGCTTTCTTCGACTATGGACGTCACAGTGACAGAGTCAGGCTTATAAGAAAACCTGTCAAAGTGAAAGGACAACCAGACCAATACATTGTTGAAAGGTTAGGACCAGGGACGGATTTTCTCATTTCTCAGAAGTTGAAGACTCCTTGCAGATCTGTAGTTAATAAACCACAATTGGGCTTCGTAGATGATGTTTTTGGTTACAACAGCCTCTATCCGCTTATGCTTCGTTTGGTACCGCATGACTCTCAACAAATGGGCTATATACTGGATAAGATTGTTGACCCGCAGGTATATCGCCTGAACAGTACTTATGGGAAAATGTTTTCCGAATCGGTGTTTCAGCTTCTATGGACAGATTATGGACTTCGCTCACTTGCGCGGTCCTCACCTTATTACGATGCCAGGAATACAGAGCATGATCCACCTTACTGGAGAGGGTATCCATCTATACACATTTTATATGCGGGTATTATCTGTTTGTTTGGATTCAGTTATATCTGGATAAACGTAAATTACATGGTACTATCAGCGCTGAAACACTATGGTTCACTTTCTGGGCCTCATCAGGCCAAAGCACAATCCATATTTGCGGATCTCAAAAACAATCTCGTACACAATATGGCCAAAGTGAGTTCTTTTTGTGTATCACTTACTTTCAAGCTATATGATAGGCAGATACATGACTCGCTGAACTATTTTGACCATAGTTTTATGACCAAATTTTGTCATTGTTCTATTTGTTATATTCTGCACAATTCAGAGTAACATTTGATGCATGTCATGGTGTTTTTTATGAGAACCGATTTTCGGTGGTTTCAACTTTTTATGTCTTAGGGAACGGCCATAGGTTGTCGATGTTGTCAGTGTTGTCGGTGTTGTCGGTTTTGTCAGTGTTGTCGGTGTTGTCGATGTTGTCGGTGTTGTCGGAGTTATCGGGGTCAGAGACGGTTTAGAGAGCGCGCGAAACGTGGAGGCTATCATGAGGTCCTACAACGACCGGCAACCTGGCAACCCCGACAACCCCGACAACACCGACAACATCGACAACACCGACAACCTATGGCCCTTCCCTTATATTCTACTAACTACTGAGTAACGTTGCATCATATCACCACTGCTTTTCATCTAAACAGCTCATCCTTTGTATCGAATGTAGAAGCTTTTTTCGACCTCATTATGCTTGATACTTTGGACATTTGAAAGTTGGCGATTTTTTGGAGAAGTTCGAAATTCCGAACTTTGCTATGTTTTCAACGCTAGAGACACTATATTTGAATTAATCAGCAATTTTAGCATCATTGACGCCGTTATTGTGATCAAGTGTGAAGTTAGTTCTCTCATTCACTAATTTATAATGCATTCTCCAGGAGTTCAATCGCACAGGCTATATTTGGGAGAACTATGACGATAAGACGGGCCAGGGGCGAGGTTCACATCCCTTCAACGGCTGGAGCTCTTTGATTTTGTTGATCATGAGTGATCATATGGAAGTATGAATGACTTCGATAGCATTCCAGTGAAACACTATATTCCATGTGGGTCTTTGTGGCAGAATTTTTCATTGCAACCATAGGTAGATACGGATAGAAGCTATTTATTGTTCATTCGTTTCTGTTTTCTAGAGGGTGTCAATGTGATATTATCTTCCTTGCTTGACATCACATTTTGTACCGGGTATCGAGAGTATTTCTGTGAATAAATCGTGTACTTTATGAGTAGTGTACCCCTCATGTGTGCTCGCTGTCATGCTTCTTCAGAGATAATTGCTGCAAATATTCATAAAATAAGTCATCAGTCTTCAAGGTGAAGTATTCAGCTGTATATTTGTCTTCGAAAAACCACATGCTTCCTTTCTTCTACATTTACGAAAGATAATGGCGGTAGAACATTGAGCCTGAATTGTTCTGAATATAGGACAGAGCAAATTACGAAATCTCGAGAAAGGTTGAGGCTGGATCTCTTTCCTTTGATTACTAAGTCTATCTCGAATGCGGGTTTTGCTGGGACTCCATGGTAGTTCCCATAAGCAAAGTGATCCAAATTGCTGTTGGTACACAACCTGTTGCTCAAATTATCTTTTCTTTCGAATGTGTACTTGAAGAACCAGAGCTGTGGGAGGATTAGGGTTATCCAATGGTTTGTCAGTGGAGAAAGGCATGCATCAGGAGTAGAGAAACCGGGCCACATTTAATGGAAACATGACTCTCTTCAATTCTTTCGGCAGCTAATAGTCTATAATTTGCGAGGGTCTTTTTTGTTGTGCAAATGCGAAAAACTCCAGGAATGACTCACATTTCCTCATATGTTGCAACAGTAATCATTCAAATTCTTAAATAACAGCGATCCTATCACCTTCGAGGTGTGGATTTCATAGATATGTTGAACACTTCCCGGAAGCTTTTTCTGTGCCAATTTATATTATTGTTGCTTAACGATACCCAAAAAATGCTTTGAAATGACAAATGATGTGCGTAGGGGTGACTGCACATTTTTATAAGTGTTCGAGCATTTACAACTTCTCATGGATGGTAGGCGAGAGCGGTAATCCTCTGTATGCTGCAGTAGGAAGGAAGGGTAACAGAAAATATGAGAACCTATCTGCGCATAGGGACAAGAGTTTCCTGGCAAAATTGAGTTGTGGTGAAGGAGAAGAATGGGAGTTTGGGCATTTCGTTTATGCGAGCAAAATCTTCGCTTTAAAGTGATTGAAGAATTTCGAAAAATGTATTCAGTACTCCACATCGTCAGTACTCCACATCGATTGCAAGTTTTTTTTTTGACTTCTAGCAGTTTCTGAACCTGTCGCTCTTAAAAGACCTACTAACATGAACATCAGAAAAATACAAACAAGCCTCACTATCATCAACTCACTCCAGTGCGCAATAATGGACAATGGCTCCACTGCTAGCGATGTTTGTTATCAGCGCACTATCAGTTGCTTCATGTCCTCTTAAACAGCGCTCATGAAATTTGTGATAAATTTACGGTTTATTTGTTTTCGAGAGGTGCCTTAAGTATTTTGTTCCAGAATTTTGGCCATTTGACACAATGTCTAATTATGGGGCGATAGATGATGAGTAAGTATTAAGACATATTCAGACGCTACTTTAGCTTTTTATGAATGACATTCAAAATTCCAGCTTCGAGCCATTGCTCTCAAGTGCTAGTCCCCCTCCTGCACCCCCTTCGACTTCTTCACGCAGCAGCCGTCCTAGGCAACCGTACTTATTTACTGGTTGGTTTTATCTTTTCATAAATCTTTTTTTACATATTTTTACCTTCACCGGATTTTTAAACTTGCGCTCAAAATACGAATTTCAGGAGGACTAGGTCTTTCCAGAGAAGGTAGCATGACATCATTACATTCTGAAGATGATTTCCGACAACATAACATGGCTCTTCGCTACCGGTTGTACAATCGACTGGACCCTGGAGGGCAACAGTTGGTAAGCTGTCACTAGTGATCAGTCTGTTGTGTTGGAATGCTACAGTGCCATCACTAAAATCCAGTACTTCAGCGTATGCCAGACCACGTAATTCCATCCGAATACTTCTCCATTCTACCCTTTGACGACATGAAAGATAGCAGTGGCAAGCAAAGTAGCCTAGTGACAATGTATGTTGCAAAATTGATTTTGGATGACTTATCTGAAGTGAACTCGTCATTATTTACACATTCAGATTTTCTTTATGGAATACAATGATGGGAACCTCATTGCTAGCAATGCCCTGGGCTTTACAACAGGTAACATTTTCTTGCAATTCTGCTTTGGCGCTTTGTCTTTCATTTCAAATCTATTGTAAACTGCTTATCTATTATACATATCGGAATAAAAAGCAAAATACTATGCTTTTTTATGGGGCCTTTTGAGATGTCTCTTAATGTATCTAGCATCCGATATTTCTTCCAGGCAGGTCTGTTTTGGGGGATTTTCCTGATGTTAGCTTTGGCATTACTATGCTTCTACACTGCTTACCGTGTCTTGGAGAGTCCTAAAGGCTTATGTATGTGCTTGCGCTCTATTTTATCATTCTCTCTCAACAGTCATTGCTAAAACATTTTTACTGGTTGCAGCAGCCGGCATGGATCCACTTATGATGGAGTTTTCGGATGTTTGTCGTCACTTTCTCGGCAAAACGGGAGAGTATATTGCTGTGGGATTTTCTGTGATTGTAATACTTGGTGGTATAATGGTTTATTGGGTGCTCATGTCGAATTTCCTGTTTTATACTGGGACAGTAGTTTATGGTATCAATTTTACCTTTTCGAATAATTCATCTCTGAGTCGTGAATTCGCTGTTGAATAAATTTTTTAGAGGCGCTGCAGCCAAACAGTTCAACTATACCAATTATGGAGAATAAGACGTTCACATGTGATGGTAATATCTATGCATATAATTAGTGTTTAGTGTACCTCTCTTCTAAAACATTATCTTTGCAATGAAAAGTGGTTCTATCAGCTGGCATTTCATTTTTAGTGTACTGTCCATCGGATGTGTCTCTACCTCCTTTGTTAGAGAGATATCCAACGCAGCCCTTCACTACCAACTGGTTCTTTCCATCATGGAGTTTTGATCAGCTATGGCAGCTACAGGTGCGGTATCATCCTATGTAGCATTTGGCACCCTATTCAAATGTTTGTATGCCACCACGCTATTTTCAACTGTGAAGTGGTTCTATTTGTTCTGAATCTTTACACTTTCTTTTTCTAAAATTCTTTTGCCCATGTGCAGTGAAAAACGATTTTGTCATAATTTGCTAGAATTTCATGTTTTTGTAGGGCCCTTCTTTATTATCGGATGTTACATGTGGTCTTATTTTAGCGAACCGTTCCAATATATTTGGCATTTCTGACATTCCCATTGATGAACTTCAAATCGCCTACATTTTTTACCAAATTCAACGTCTTGGGAACGATATCAGTCCTCTATCTGCTGGTATTCACCGGTTCGAAACTTGCCGAATGTGGTTTCAATATGAATTTTGTTGATCCGACATCCATTCATTATGCCAAGCGTGAGTGTTTTCTCAATATGTTTTTCAATATTAACACGAATTTGCCGGTTTAGCATTCAATTGGCGGTTTCCTGCTTTGACAGGGACATTGACTCTATCCTATTTCATCCATAATGCGGTTATCACGATCCTTCGAAATCAAAAGAATCCTGAGAATAATGCAAGTCATCCTACCTTAGAGTCATATTAGATTTTTACTTTCAAGTAGGAAGTTGTTTCTGTAAAAAATACTCGTTTCAACGAGCATCGCTAAGGTGACTAATTTTTATCCACTTTTCACTTGCACTTTCAGACTCGTGATCTTTCGATTGGTTACTCATTGGCCGCATTTTGTTATGTTTTTATCGGCTTTGCCTTCTATGCTGGTTTCCCAGTGCAACGAAGTTGCATCAGTGACGTTAGTATTCATTTTTTCGCATATCTTGCACAGCTGGCCCGATTTTTGAGCGACGGTTTTTGTATGAGTATTGAACGGAACCGATGGTATCTGAACGTTGAACAGCAACAGATGTTATCTTTTCAGAACTTTCTCAACAATTTTGGTGCTGGAGATATCATGAGCAGTACAGCTCGTATGTTCTTGCTTTTCCAAATGATTACGGTGCTTCCATTACTGATGTTCCTCATTCGTTCACAGCTCTGTTATGCTTTCGTAGGCAAAACTTGGCCTGGGTGAGAATTAAATTTCCTCTACGTTTATCAAACTAAGCATTTGTTTACAGACTTGGTTCGGTTTTCATACTCAACTTTGCAATCATGTGTATGGCAGTGAGTGTTGCTATATTCTATCCGAAGGTTGGAAGCCTCCTTCGGTGAGTGTTGTCACTTGATTAGTCAGGTGTTGCGCTGATTTTCACTTTCTCAGATACGTTGGGGCTATGTCTGGATTGGTCTATGTGTTTGCGCTTCCTTGCATCGTTTATATGAAGAAATTACATTCGGAAGGCAAATTGACTCGATCGAAACGGATCATACACACCACAATCATTGTCCTCGGTGTCCTGAACTTCATTGCGCAGTTTGTGATATGAGTTCCGCTATAATTGATGCCTACGTCCTCATTAACTTGACCCATTCTTTGGCTAATGTGGACAATGCCGGATTATATGCCTCCTTATAAGTAGTAAAAGCACTCAAAGCAAGCGCTACGAAACGCCATAGGTTTTCGAAATGTTTACGACACAGTAGTCTCATAGTCTTGGGAGGAGTTACCATAGATAAAATTAAGATGGTTTCCAAGCAGTTCAGCACAAGCATTTACTTATGACTCGTTTTAGGAATTTATGTTTTGTACATAACTACAGGTACCCATCCATCTTCAATTTCCCCATCGGTGTCTCTTGAGCGTGTGCTTCATTTGTTCTCTTTCTGATTGAGTCATGTAAGTTCATTATCCCCATAGGGGATGTAAGAGCGGGCAGTGTTGTTTTTTTTGTTCACAATTAAATTATTTGAAATTCTATCTTTTTTGACATGTTCCTTGATCTTTCTTCCTTCTGTGTTTGTTACATTGCTATAAGCAGATTCTCTTAGGGTCCCCTATCTCCTTTTCTACAATTACTGTGATGAATGAATTATTTGATGATTCTGTGATGCCTTTTTTTTATACGTCAATTCGAGTATCTTTTTCGCTGTTTGCAAAAATCTGTTAGAATCGTCATCTTGTAATTATAGAGCATGCTTCTTCGTCCTTCAGCACTTGTATCAAAAACTTTGCGGCATACATCCAATGACATGCGTTATGTAGAACGCATGCGACTTCTTGAGTACTGGGGAATCAAGGATGCTGCACTGACGAGGTGAGTTTCTCCCAGCTGGCTGCACCTGCATACTTTTTCTGTCCAATTTTCGCCTTTCATTTTCATCAGGCTGCACTTTGACGAGGTTCAGATGATTATTCCAATTAGATCTACATTTCAGCGAGTTCCGACGGTCTCAATTTTTGGTGATGGTTGATCGAAAGCCTTTAGTGCGGAAGAAAGGCGCATCAATCCAACTTGCATGTCATAGTTATCCAGGTACAACTTGTTGAGCGATATGTGGCCACTAAAATTTCACCTTCCAGAACTACAAAGAAGCTTAGGAGAGTACGGTTTTTCTTTTGACACAACAAATAGCTGCTTGTTGGATGCTATCGAAGGACCGAATAATCTGATGGTAAGAGTTGGTTGTTGTAACTCAGAAGGGTTGAACATCTGAAGAATTCGCTCTCCTTTCCTTAATTTCCTCAATATTATTCAGATCCCTTTGCTTGGCACATCGCTGAAAGCTGTTGAACCGCCAGAAGATTCGCCCGTGCGAAAAGACGACGTTCTTCGCGAACTTGCGAAAAGTCTAAATGCTCAGTTTATGGACATGAGGATGGCAATGTTGGGACTTACAGATGAAAAGGATAGGAACATTCTAGCAAAGGTATCTGCAGGAATGCTGAGATACCACTCAAATTCTCTTTTATAGTTTCAATCGCTTAGTCGGTGGTACAAAACCTATCTTCGATGTCCAAAATGCGGATCTCCATTACATATGCGGGTTAGCAAGGCAGGTGCTAACTGTCTCATGTGTCCGCGAGTCTATTATCCTACGGTGAGCAGCTTACACTCATCGAATTGCTTGCCAGTTTTACCTTATTTTAGTGTTCTCCAGTAGCAATAACGCTTGTAGCAGATCCTACTGACTCGTATGCACTTCTAGTTCGCCACAAAGCCTCAGCTCCCGGAGTTTATACAGCTGTGGCAGGATTTGCACAGGTAGGACAATAATCGTTTCTATTTCCATCTAATAGTTAGTTCCAGCCCGGCGAATCCCTGGACGAATGTGTCAGGAGGGAGATAGCTGAAGAGATTGGTGTACCCGTTTCAAAAGTAGTCTCGCTTCAACGCAGTCAGCCATGGCCAATGCCTAATTCATCGTTAATGTGTGCTCATTATGCCGTAACTGAGATGTCTTATAAGGTAAGAGATAAATATTTTTTGATTCTCATATCATTATTATATTTATTTATCGGCCTGTTTATATTTTATCACTTTCTTATTTGAACACCCATTTTTTTGGACGTCAGACTTCACCGTGAAATATCTTAAATCCAGATTGATGCCGCCCCAAGTGAACTGGAATCAGCACGTTGGTTTTCCAGAGATGAGGTTGCCGTCGCACTAAAAAGGACACTGGATGATCCTTTCTTGAAGGTTAGTTTCCTCCATAATAGAAGGACCCTTGGTCTAAGCATATCCGATTTCAGGGCATCCCTAGGGATATAAACGAACGGCAAGAGTTACATTATATCCCTCCACAAGGTGCCATTGCCCATCAGATGATTCGAGCATGGGTAGAGCAACGTATGTCTGCGCAAAATCATGAAATTAGTTTGAAATGTTCATTATGATCATGTTCAATGGGTTGGGGATACAATGCAATTTCATCGCCTCGTCAATATTCTCAACAAGACAACTGTTACGGGTCCATTGCATGCCGATGATCTTGCATTCCGATTGGGATAGTTAGTCGTAAGCCCGCGTTAGGCCCCGGCCGGACGCCACGCGACTTAATCGCCGCGACCTAATCGCCAAGATTTCCATTCATTTTCATTTCACATTCAAAAATTTCGGGCTGGAAAAGTATCACAACCGAATGCAAGTTGATCGGCATGGAATGATGTTGTAACAATTGTCTTGTCTCGATTCAGTCGCAACGGTCAAATCGCGTGAAGTCTGCCCGGGGCCTTATAGAAAACTATCTCAACCGAAATGCAAGATGATCGGCACGCAATGATTGGTAACAGTTGTCTTTAGGGAGAATGGCGAGGCGATGCAATCGCCTGATGTAGCCTGGCCCTGAATGTGTGAACTGCTTATAGGCCAGTTGTGATCAGTTGCTCAACTATTTCTCCTACATCTACCTCTGGGAACTGTTATGCCCATGGACGTATCAAATGCTTAGCATCACAAGTCTTAGGACATTTTCGTAAAACTGAGAAACTGATTTTCTAGCGACGTCCAATCAGTGATTGCGCTTCAAATAAGTAAGTTTTCACCTGAAGTGATGACAATAAGCAGCAGCAGAAAGGCTTGAGTATTCTGTTTTTCTCTTGCTAGGTAAGACACACCGATGATCAGACCCCACTCGACAGTAATTTGCGCTCTTTTATGACTTGTTTTTTTTTTTTTGATCTCGCTAAATGAATAGAATTTGCGAGGTATGGTAATGTTCTACTTTTGAATTGTGCTTATTTTTGTGCCTCTGACAGCTGTACTAATAGCACCACATGCTTTTATATACTAAGTTTGTTATGAATATCTGCAATGTTTACAATGTCGTATGCAACAAACTATTGTAGTTGTAAACAAACTTATTGTTCCTACCCAGTATCTTTTACGATTGATTTGACTAAACAAAGTGCTTCTGCGCCACCGGCAACATTTGCGCGTATATGCTCACAAAAATGCAGACTTGCACGTTTTGCAGTGGTCAATTGCACTAGATAGGAGGTGAAGGGTATCGTTTATGTAGTTAGGGTTGGAAAGAACGTACGGATGTGAGGACTGAATCTCATGACTCGAAACTTGGGTTTAGAACCCATCTGTCCTATACGCCAATTCGCTTCAAATTTGTTTACACTTCCGTGCCTAAAAATAACCTTTGATCCTTTCCTTCTGCAAGAAAATTCGAGAGAAGCTTTGCTGTTGTCAAGGAACACTCAAGGAACATTCAAGAGATTTGACACAGTTACGACTGGTTTTTAATGTGTAAACAAAGGAAGCTGCGTTTATACTCAAGGCATATTCTTCCACATTAAATGCGTCAGGAGTAATGACAATAAATATGAAAAAAAAGCGTTTTTGTGAGATCTGAGAAAGCTGAAGCAAACAATCCTCAGATACAACACTTGAAATGAACAACCTGTGTTGGATAAATACTTCCTTTTTCGTAAAAACTACGCATTCGCAATACGAGGGCCTTGCTTGTGGACCTCCAGTCAGGGAGATTAACTGAATACTCAAGAGATACGCACGCGAAGGTACGACGTCTTGGCGTGGTGATAGCGCCGAAAGGAAAGGAAGTATGCGATTTGCACAGGCTGTATGTGCACTAACATATAAGATTTCAACTTCCATCGGGAGCCAAAATTTTGACCAGTTCTTTTCGACAAGGAATGATGCAAGGGCAGGGTTGAGCTCAAAAATGCACTGCACAGATGTAAGATAGAGTTGTGAATAAAATACATGCTTGAGAATGAGATAAGATGCTAATGAGAGGAAAACTCAGGCCAACTACGTGGCACATCTTTTTGAGGTAAACCGTTATTGGGGGAACGAGATGGGCTGCAGAATTTCTTCAAAGTTGTTTCATTGTCTCCATGAACCCTGAGGAACTTAATAAATAGCACACCAGGCCGTTTCCAAGCAGGTTCACTGATCGGCAGCACTTTATCGTCATTTTCCCGATTCAGTCGTTCTGCAAAATTATTGCTTTTAGTAAAGTTTTCCGATTGCGGGTAAGCCTTGATTAATTGATTTACTTTCGTGTGGGTTACTCAGTTTTTTTGAGAGGTAAATGAACAGTAGACATGATACTCAAAGGATTTAGACAATAGAAAACATGATTTAATCCACGATATCCAGCAGAGCAAGAAGTGTAGCATGGTCGAAAGGGTAATTGCAGAGGTAGGTACAGGCATTCATAGAATGCGATGAATTCGACTATCTTCGCGCGCAACAAGTTACAGGGGCACAGTGGAATAGATACTTTAACACCCATTACACTTGAAATATCCATTAGCAATCATGCGCAAAGAAAAAATGCCTTGAAAAGTGACAAAAGCAAAGAGAATGCGATTGCAGAGACTGCAATCGCATTTTCTTTGCTTTGGGCAACGTGCGCCAATGCCGTGATCGTCACGATTTTGTGGATGACTTACGAGTTTTACGACAGATAGAAACAAAATTCATTGGAACTCACCTATAACTGAGATAGACATTGGCAAGTCTTCACGCAGAAGCTTTCTCCACTCATTTTTAGCACCTTCACTCCATTCAAGCTTTTTGTCGGCTTCACGCGGACCAACTCCATGCATACAAAGCTGCATGCACATTGGTGGATAAGTGCAGTGTCTAGAATGAGTAAGACATTAACTCTCTGGGGCTAATTCTGAGAGAAAAACACTAACGTTGGATGTATCTTGTAAAGACTGTATGGTACCACGAGCTCGGTGCCGCCAGAGTCCAGAAAAAGAACGTTTGCAAAACCATCACAGGAGAGAACCTGCACGTCCGTGGTTTCAGTATTACAGTTGAAGGAAAGAGATGTAATGGATAAAACCTCGACCCGCTGCCATTCCCCTGTATAGGTGCCACGTTCTTCTGAACAGGCGCATATTGCAAATACTCGCATATTTGACTTCAACCACTTGATGCTAAAAGGTAAAATAATGAACAGGAAATGAAACGAAAATAATAAGATCAAAAAAAAGTAAAATCATCGAGTAGGAAGAGTAAAAAAGTGAAGAAGGAAACGTACCAATCACTGCTATCAAGTGGACTTCGATTATCTTCCAGTGAGTAGAATGCATCTAGAACTGTAGCCTTTTTTCGCAATTCATCATGCGCATTCAGCATGGCATCCGTTTCAGACTGCAGCTGGGCCTCCACTTCTCCAAGTTCACCAATAAGATCTTCTAGATCAATTCGCTTGATGCTAGGAAAATTTCTTGTGAAGTCTTGCTTACTTCCAGTCACTTCCACACGTTCTCTACGGATGGGTCGAGCATAAAACTCGTAAGGTGATTGTGTTTGCGATCCTTCAATATTGACCAAATACTCATCATTGTAGGCTGTCCGATACCTTAGTTATATCCGTTTACAACTTCAAGGGACTTTCATTTGGCAAGCTTACCCGTTAGCATTGAGCCATTCTACTTCAAGCGGCGGAATGTGCGCTTTATCCGGTGTCCAATCCTGCCACTCCCGTATTTTCTCATTTATAGTAGCCTGGTCATTAGCGACAGAAACTCGCTTCCAATCTTTTGGGAATTCCCTTCTGAAGAGCGGTATCTCTTTTTCTCGCAACGGTAAAGCTTCGCCATCGATATTCAGAGCTGGCGTGAAATCTGCCGAGTTTGCGACACGACGCGCACGAAGATGTCCTCGTAATTCGGCAGAGAAAAGTGCAGCAATGGATACGCCAACTTCAGATGAGGTGTTGTTATGACCTTCCGGTATTCCATAGAGTTCCACCTGAAAGATAAGACAATGCCAACGCAAATTTATCTGCTGATAATTACAAGAATGAAGTGATTGCCAAACTGACCTGCACAGCTTTCCTGTAATCATTATGAACGATGGATGACTTCACAGTGCGCGTCTTCATCAGAGGAAATCTGGTAAGAATCTGTCGAAAGATCGCACATTCTTCGTCATGCCAGATCAATGTTCCCTAAGCGTCGAACCTTACATTATTAATTGACATCATTTTAAATGCTCGGTAACCTGCTTTCGTCGCAAAAGCTCTCGCATTCCAACTCCGCATAATGACACTTTGATGGCCTGCCATGGATGGTAAGACAGCTCTACGGGCATGCAAGCGAGGCACTGCATGAAGAGAGGCATACTTTTGTGGATATAAGCTTAAATGTAGCCGACTTACATCCCTAAACATCCAAGCTGTGATGCCTTCATCAATAAAAATGACTTTCACCATGTTGTCTACAACCTAAAAATAAGAAAAACATAACACCACCGCAATCATAAGCGCGAAAACGCTTTGAAGTTTTCATGATTTTCCGAGCTGAATCCCTACTTACTCTTCGAATAATTTTTCTTTCTCAAAATGCAATTTTTTTTTGTAAAGAGTGAGACTCGTAACGTCACAAAGCGGTCAATTTTCATCTCACATCCCTACAAATGACCTTTCTTACTCACATCCAGAACTCGACATCGTGCATACTTTCTGTCCGCGAATGGAGCCAGGCAATATTCGAATTCACTAATCTCTTTATCACCGTCAGGACCTCCTTTCTTGTACCGTTGCACCAAGTCATATCTAAAACTGTCAATGTTGCAATACACTTACAAGATATGTGGCAGATACTACTCACGGTTCGGTGAATACCAAAGTGTCCGTTATGTGATTAGTTAAGCGCACCCAGATACAACTTGGCGATTCCGCTCTCAGCACTTCCACGATGGCAGTCCGTATAAGAGGAATGCGATTTACCTCGAAAGATGTTCATATAAACAGGGTACATAAAGAAATTTCAAAAAATTGGAAAATCTCAAAACCAAAGCCGCAAAGACATCCGTTACGTTTTATAGGAGGCTGTAAACACCTTTAAATAACATCTACATTCTATACACTTCCACCACCTGGTTAAAATTCATCGTTTTTTGTCTCAGAATTGTCTGCACCAAGGTTTCAAACATATTTTGACAAATGATCAAATTCAATCCCTCGCACTGCCCATTATTTCATTATGACTCATCCCTCCAAGCCCGACATCCCAATGACCCGAAATGCTTCCCAAAAAAAAAACGTGGGATGAAATAGTGCTCCTTACAAAATTTGCATGGGATTATTCAATCGTGGAATTGTCCTACATCGTCAATATATCTTCATAATCGTTGGACACATCCGGGACACATATTCTTGAAAAATGACCCTAATATACTGTTTCAGTAGTTTTGAATCTATGGAAGTAACAGCACCAACAGGCGTAGCTAGAGCCTAATTCGAAACTGTTGCTACCGCTTAAAAAGTTTGAAAGAGTGATACGCGCTTGATCGGAAGAAAGTGGAGAACACCCAAACTAGTAGAAAAATGCCGAAACTGCATTATAAGCATACTTTGAGCATCCCGTCCTCTTGTAAGCCATTTCTTCGCATTTGCGGTTTGTCCGCATCGGTGAATATTGGTGAAAGGGGTCGCTCACGGGGCTCATTACCGATGAACATTCTGTGGTACCGTCAAATTCATGTATATAAGTCTTTAGTCCATTATGTAATATTACAAAAGGCATTTTGCTAACCCTAGTAAGAGGAAAAAACGAAATATGACGATTTTTTATTGCGCATTGTATCTCACAGGAAATGATAACAAATTACAACATGATTTAAAACATTTATAATAACTTAATTGAACTAAATACGTCCTCCCGTCACAAAACAAAACGAAAGCAATTTATATCTAGTTCTTTGCGGTGGACAGGAAGGCTACGAGACCAGCCGCACCAGTAACGGAGAGAAGAGAGTTGAAAATAGGGGTGAGATTAGCAAGAAGGAAGAAAGCCAAAAATAACATGATTGAGAGGAACAAGACATTTGTAAAGAAGATCGATAGATATGTGGCTTCTGAGTCAGCAACTTCGTTCTTACGAAATAGAGCGCGCTCCTGAAAAAAAAAAAACTTTTGTGTTCCACTAGGCAAGGATCATCTTCAGTGCATAAAAATGTAAGTGCACCTCCTTTTCCTTGGTGCTCATTTTCTTATCCATTGCATATTTCTGGTTGATTTCCCTGTCAACAGCTGTCCCGCGTTTCATTACAATTCTGAAGATAGAAATTCTATGTGTGACAATGAGGAATTAACAGGAAGAAGGTGATACTTACTGATGTTTTAAAAGCCTCTTCTGATTTTTGCATGCCATAGAAAGAAAATAGGCCGAGGCAACAGCGGATATGATCCACACAATCCATGATTCAGACACCTGTAACAAGTAATCAAATCGTGTATCTGGCAAGCGCACAGTCAGACTATTTTCAGATTGCTACCCAATCTTTATGCTACTATCTCAGCAACAATTTGCTGACCGACTGAACAGGGGAATTATTCGTAAAATCGCATCTAACAAAACACGCCATTTTGAAAAGCTGTGAGTATGACAAATGAATAAAAGACTAAGAGCTTTTGTAAAATTCGTCTAGTCAAAGCTTTTGTAAGCTTTTCAGCATGCTGCAGCGATTAAAATATGGTATTGCGACAACGAAGTTTTGTGCGGTCAAAGGAGGGGAAGGGTTACCGTACCAGCGTAAATATGGGAAGAGGAGATACTAGGAGCATTTTGCGCGCTCCCAGTACCACAGAAGTAACCTATTTCCCGGTATAAAAGCTGCGCCCGCCGCAGCGAACAATGGCGCGAAAGCGTAACCAGCAACACAAATTACACTCCTAAACAGATTTGTGCACGCTCATAAGGCCCTGACCAAACTTCGCTCAAAAGCGCCCAGATTTCTCTAATGTATCTTCGCTTTCTCGTGTGAGGGGAGATGAGCGATATTGGAATTTGGCCGCTTTTAAGCAATTCGAGCGAAATCTGACCGGGCTTATTAACGCGATAAAACGTCCTATAAGGCAATCATTACAACACTGGAGCTTATCAAGCTTCACCCATAGGCAAGGTTTGCTACCTCCACGATTACAAGTTTTCGAGTATACTCGAGCAAAATGAGCTAGTTTCAAGACGAGAGACCACATTCCATGATCACTAATGAGGCAATTCTCGTTCACAATCATGAACTGAAGAGATGAATAAACGGGAAGCAGATAGAAACAGAGGAGTAAAATTACCTCCATCTGATGTACTCCATAGAATAAATACAGAGGAGCGAGCGAGATCACAACGGCATTGAGGTAGAAGAGTGCATTGCTCCTGGCAGAATTTGCAGGAGAGTAGCTAGAAAGCAAAACCTCCTCCTCTCTCGTGAACTTGCCCATTGTGGTATACTACCTAAAGCAAAAACAAAAGTAATGGATTCGGAATGCCGCGATAGTAAATAAACATCGTAACAATCGCGCGCATATATGGAGGCAAACTAGCCAAGGACCATACGGCAAGGTTCTTACAAACATGTGGATTTCTCACAATTTTTGTTCCTGATAATAAGTGCACTAAGGCAACTGAGGAGGTAAAAATTCACAAGCAACGCTCATTTTATAGGCAACCTAAACTACCAGTCATTGCACGGTCTCGATTTGCGGTAGGGTGGCTATCTGCTGCAGAATTTCGTCGAGCAAAGGAGAACTGCTTACAAAGAGCGGATGTGTTCATTTCTAAGATCTACCTGTTTTCAAACGGAATAAATATGAAAAACTAATTTCAAAAATCGATTCTACACACTTTATAAGTTCATCACACTTGCTAACGTCTTAAAAGCTACACAATATCCATCCCCTCAAACCGAAAATTGCGTGCAAAACTCTTGAAAGTAGCGTGCATGAGTTGTAAAATTGCGCAAAGACTAGCCTTGCTTGTAGATAAATAAAACAATTTTTGAGAATTTTGAAAAATTCGGATTGATTCTGATAAAATTCTCCGAGATCGTTAAATCCCTATTGAATTAAGAGTTATAGGCTGCCAGAATGAAAGCATACAAGATCTTTTCGGAGGGTGGATAAACGCCATGCCTCGTCAACGAAAGGAAAAAATCTGCCGTGCTCCCTATTCCTCCACCCAGCAAATTTTAATGCATCTAGAAACATCTTTCTTATAACTGCTCTGACAATCTGAGAGAGCTTTATGCTGAGAATGTTTTCTACAGATGCGGTAATTATTTACAAACCAAAAATCGCTGGATATTACTTCACAGAGATGAACGGCCTTCGATAAATAGATCTGATTTACACTGAGTAATCAAAGGGACCTATCGCCAGCTGTAATTAAGGCTTAACCATGAGGTAGGTGCCAAATTTATCGGGTTCAACCGGTTCGTCCGGTTCACTCATTCGCTATTGGTCAAACCAGTAAACTGACCGACAGCGAATGGCCAGTGTATCGGTTGAATCGAATAACTCTGGCACCTCTTGGGAAGCAATGAAAGCATCGTTCTCGCTCAACGTTGTGGCTAACAACTTCGTCACTTTACAGAAAGGGCAACAGATGAAAGATGACAGATATTCAGACTACGAGAAAAATTAACTGCACCCTTGACATGGTTGGTCTAGACACCCTCTTGCAAAAACTTCTCGAGCGTAAACAAGTAAACAAGGTCGACCAACTCTCCCCTGAGTACAGAAGAACAGATAATGACAAGCTTTCAATGCATATGACAAACTTGAAAATAGAACTGCGCACTGCTAAAGACACGAATGCACAAACCGACACAATTCACCGAACCACGATCTGTCCGAACAAAGCCGGTGGCCATGCCCGCGCGGGGCGGAGCTCGGTGCAGCCTGCTGACTGCTTGGCTGCCCCTTAAACACGCATGTACCGTATGCCAACACGCTCGCCGCGGATCCACGCAGTCGAGCTGCACGTCGCTGGCTCCGCTCCAAAAACGACTACGGTTGCAAGCGCGATCGGGTTGGTCGTGGCGACAGCCGTGATGGCGTTGGATTTCCTTATTTATGTCCTTGTCCTTACCTTACAAGGCTCTCATCATATTCATACTTTTTTAGAGGTTTATTAACGATTTATCCAAATGAGTTGTTTTGTAGAGTAGATTATGTCGGACACTGGACGTAGCCCTCGCCCAGCTGGATCTCAGCTGCGACAACGTCGTGGAGGAGGTCAGTGGTTTTCTTCATTGTGGTGTTCCATCACTTTGATTTTCTGGTTTCTCCCAAGTTCCATGTTTCATTTGGAATCATACTTATTATTCACATAGAAGAGGCGCTTTTTACAACAGGGTTAAGTAGCGTCTTTCAAGTTTTTTACCCAATATTGTTACTCTCCAGCCACGCTTACGCTGTAGAAAATAGGCTCCTAAAGTTCTGAGGTCAATTTCACTAGGCAGAACTGTTGCGGTTCGGAAGTTTGCTAGATATCACTGGCACAACCACTGGATTCCTAGTTTCATATCGCAAGAATGTAACAGTCATAGTGTGGTGTTCTTCAGCCGATTAGTCGCAGTCGCTTCCGATTTTGTGATACTGCGGAAGGCTTTATCTGTTCGACAGACGCGTATAATAATTGGTTTATCAACCGTTATATTTGACGAGATCCATAGCGTGCCAACATTCTAAGTCATTGTCATATATTTTGAGCATAGGACCACGCCAACGTTCCGCACACATGTGATCAGTTGGAGTTTGTTACCTTTTGATTTAAGTAGCCAATCATCTCCAATTGAAGTAGAGCACGAGTACCGATCTTTAACATGCAAAGAGTCATCGAGTCTCTTATTGTTAGTCCCGGCTTCAAAGTCATTGCTTGTGGTCTTTTACTAGATTTTGTTCTTTTTTTTGCGCTTGATTATTATCCCGAAATCAAGATTAGCACATAGACCCACTCGCGACTATTTCGGAAACAATCTTTTATTCTTGAAATGCTATCTACACAGTTAAAGTCAAGCGTACTTTTCACCCTAACGTGAAGTCACTTCACTTCCCCGAAAATGTCGGTCAATTGCACAGGTCACATTCCTCTGTGAAACGAGTTGCGCTAGTATAGTGCACAATTTTTTACACTATCAGTTTTTTTTTCATTCTCTCGAGTGGGTGATGGAGGTCGACATATGCTGATTTTCTAGGTGCTGCTGCTGCCTCATCCGGTCGTGCCCGTGCTGGTAATAATGGCGGTCTGTGGCGTTTCTACACAGAAGACTCGACTGGCTTGAAAATTGGTCCCGTTCCCGTACTTGTAATGAGCTTAGTCTTCATTGCCTCCGTCTTCGTCCTTCACATCTGGGGCAAGTTCACGCGAAGCCGCGCTTGAATCTTTATCACTTCCTACCTATGGGTCGTCACTGTGTTCATCTTAATCTGATATCTTTTTTACGACTTCTTCTATTTATAGTTGTATTCAGTACAGATGCGGAATGTTTTGTTTGATTTATTTATTGTTGAAAATATACAGACGAATAACATTATTTTGACATGTAAATCATTCTACACAAAAGAAGAGCATCTCATTTATAGCGTCCTCTGTGGCTTCAGTCTTATGGAATGTCTGAGCGCTGGTGCAGGGCTTGCTTGTTGCAGAAGTGTTTTCGATCTCCTAAGTCTCGCCCGGCGTGACGCTTTTGAGTCCTTAATATTTACTGCATTTTGACTATTTCCACACTCTTCCTAAATTTGACTGTTCTACGTACAAGTGGAATTTTTCCCCTGAATTTTGCAAATTTTCTTTCAGGGGATTACTGAAGCATTAATCTTCAGAAAAAAAATAGGCAGGCTTGCGTAAGAGCTCTTCCTGCGCTCGAATGTCTGATGCGCGGATGACAGTTGTGTAAGGATGTGAGGAAATGGTTTGAAATTTGGAAAGGCATTGAGAGAAATGGACTTTGAAAGGAGAATTTGCTTACTAATTTTGTGTCTTGCTCATATGTAAAGTGACCTACTTACCGTAGAGCGAGTGAATGTCTGGTGTTTGTTAACGTCTTCAGGATCATCCGATGATGTTGTTTCACGGCTATTTCTGTAAAAGAGCCTTTACGTACGATTCTAGCGTGATGTCACTACTTCGGAGTTTATTTATGAAATCAGATAACGAAACTACTTGCTTCATGTGGAACTGTAAAAAGAGGACGTACACGGGAGCACAAAAGGAGTCGTACCTCTTAGAGTGAGCTCGGGATGTTTTTCTTGAAGGGTTCGAGGAAGTATCAATGTTCCACATGTTTTCTTCCAACGATAATTCACGGAGAAGTTCCTTCAGTCGTGACATAGTATGGTCCGCTGGCTGTATAACTGTAGCTGCTACTTTCACGGCTCCACCCGAGAAAGTTGTTGGAGGTTCTGTACTGAAATCTATGTATAATTAAGCAACTTTAAAGATGCGACTCGCTCGCGTGGCTAGCTTGCGCTGCGATTGGTGGAGTTCTGTGCTTTTAGCTGTAATGCCGCATGGCTTTAGAATTTGCATATTTAGGGAAGCCAGAGGATGTTGCTTATGGTCGGTATGTTGACTTGAGTCAGCTAAATCAACGTCTGTGTAGAATCAGAACGTACGTGCAGTCAATCCTTGCCAGAAGCGGTCCTAGTATGAGATGATTGAAGACTGGCGGAGTACGAGTGGGCAAGCTTGGAAGACTCACTTTGGACCTTGTAGAATATGCGTTTAATCCATGAAGATAGGCAGCTAAAAATAGTGAACCAATTTTGTAATTTCCGTGTCTAAGCACTTACAATTCAATATGACTCTGGCCTGCTTTTGTCGCTGTTTTATCAGCTTATATCGTTTTTCAAGTTCGCGAAGGTCGCTCCATGTTGGCGCATCTTTTCGTCGACGACATGAACCTAGGTAGTAAGGGCAGAACAAAATCTTTCAAGATGCACACCTATCCGCTGGGATGTGTTTTACTACTGGTTCGTGGTAAACTGAGAAATTTTCATTTGGACTTGGGCAGACTGATAGGTTCACCGGGCAGCTGGTAAAGGAGCTCAAAGAATCGAATTTGTGGAGCTGCTTGTTGTTGCACAGATGTCCACACACATTGGTCGGGGTGGGGGAACGAAAGCCGCCAGGTCCAGCCGCCTCCGCGGACTGCTGGTCCTGGAACGACATGCAACAACGCTGCGAAAGGACCAGCTGGCCGCGAAAGGCGGCTGGACCTGGCGGCTTTCGTTCCCCCACCCCATTGGTCGTAGGGGATGTATCACCGGGGGTGGGAAGGGGGATATCGCGTTAAACTGCAATAAACAGACACCCTTGATATTATTTTACACAATATTTATTACGCACAAGGCGTGCCCTATCAAGAACAATCAGTGTATAGAAGTTTCGACTCAGTTTAGGCGGAAATTGAACTGGCGGGAGTCCGCTTCGCAACGATTCGCGTCGCTTTGCAGTCTGCGTCTCTTCACTTTAACCTGTCTCGCTGAGCCAGTGGCGGTGCGGTCGCGGTACTCCCCTCGCAATGTTTCGCCTACGGGTTGGAAAAGACTGTACCCTTTGCTTTAACCAGATCGGCTGCTAAGGCGGGGCTTCATGACCTAGGAGGGGACTGCTCGCGTCGCGACGCTGTCCGCGCCTCCCTCGCGAACATGCTCTCTGATCATTTTCCAGCCTTAATTAGGTCTTCCGCCTTCAAGCCGCGTTTTGGTTGAAGCAAAGGGTAAGTAGGGACCTGACACGTAACCAACAAAAGGCACAACGAACAAAAAACATCCATTGAGTCAGCTCAAGCCCAGTCACGAGGTATTTTTTGCAGAGAGGGATTAAGCTTGTATAGACTAGGTATGAAATCATCAGGTTGAAGTAATAGGTGTAGACAATGGAGTTTGGTCCCATCCCCGCTGCCAGCAAAGCCAATTTCAATTGTGATCTTCCCATGTGTCCGGTTCTTTACACTCTAATCAAGACACATAAAGTGTTTATAGATAGTTTAACGTCCGATAACCCGCAAGACTTTAAGGTGAGGCCTATCATCAGCAGAATTAGAGTTCCTACGGATAAGATTTCATTGCTTCTCAATACTATCCTTTCTCTGCGTTTTGAAGTCTTTCGATGTGGATTTGCTCTATACCGATATCTCCAACGATCTCCGCAGTGCAGGCGACCTTTGAACTTCTTCCGGAACACCATTCGTCACTTAATCTTCATGGTCTTGGCATTAGAGGCATCTTGTCTTCGGTTGAAGAATATCTCAACTGCTCCATCTTTCGTTGATGTGGAAACTATTACAGGCCGATTAGAGAATTGGCTGTGGGACAGAGACAAGCGCCCTTGGCAATTGTTTTCATGTTTTAGGTGGAAGCCCCAGATGGCGAGCGCCTCTGCTGTACTGTCGGTATGTGGGCGACTGCTGTATTGTGTGTCCTACCAGGCCTAGCTTGATACTTGCTTCAATATCATGAGTGCCCAGGACACTAACATCAAGATGACGAGGGAAAAAACCCAAAGATAGATGGCTGCCGTTCTCGTTCAGTTAAGTTTTCGGACAGACGTTTCAAGGCCAGATGGTAACGAAGGCCGAGCAGCAAAAACATCTTAGTACACCATTCTTCAGCACATTCCGCACGAGAAAAGGCATCCATCGCAGGAAACATGGTTAGGACGGCTGCGGGGGTCTCTTCTGAAGAGAAGATGCCCTCGTTGGAGCTCGCAAGATCAGTAGCAAAATCTTGGTACAGCACGAAATCTCATAATCCTTACAGATATCGAGTCCATAGTACACCCTCTAGATCGGAGCTGAAGATCAGATCCCATTCTGTTTACTATATATCTCAGAAGAGTTTAGTAAGGCTATTCGTAGATTACCTCATCAAGCAGACAACGATATGGTGAGGATCGTCGGAATCCCGCCCCGCAAATCTTAAACAGCAGCTAGTACGAAACCGGAAGTACGATCTTCTCTGTACAACTCCTAATTGTATAGTTTGTCCGTTTGGCAAGGAAGGAGACTGTATGGTATCAGGTGTTGTCTGCCTTATCACATGCACATCATGTGGAGACACGTATGTTGACGAGACGGGTACATATATTGAGCCTGCAACATGAGATACGGTGTTGGGAACAGCTGCCTGGGTGCTGCCTTTATATCCTTGTCCGCTGGATAGCCTTCCACTTTGGACCATTTGCTTTACCCCTCAAAAACTCATATAGTTTATCAGCCTTTGTCTTGACTCCTCTTTGACGGCAAGAAAATCGTGGCGATTGTGCTTGGGTCTCCGAACTTTCCCAATCCGTCGATTTTCGCCATTTTGTCTACGTTAATACATTACCTTATGTGCTTGAACGGGCCTTTCTACATTCAATATGCGAGTTACGAACTTCCACATGGTATCGTACTGAGAACTCAGTCCGCTCAGCTCAAATTTTGCAATTGACAGTTTCCATGTTGACAATCAAGCTTTATTGACCAGCTATTAACGTCTGGTACCGTCTTTCGAGCAGTAGCAGCGAGATTGAAAAAGAAACCTTCCTTTATTAGTTGTGGGGAAGCGTCCAAAAAGCTGGACAAAGCTTCTGTTGCTGGGCTATGGATTGACCTGATAAACAGCAGCAAATTCCTTGATTTGTGTGTTGGGTAGGATGGTTGGGCCAACCGTCGACTGGCTTGGGAACGTCTTAAAATCTTTGCTTTCCTTGAGTTTATCAGTCAGTTGACTGGATACTCATTTAACCTGTGGGTTAGACCTGACAGCTAGGTAGCAGTGGCGGTCCCAGGATTTGCCTCGCAGGGCGAGGCACGGCAGTTTTATTTCAAATGAAGGTAAGTGGCGTTAGCTACGCATTCCGAATAATTTTTTGGGATACTTCCAAAATTTTTGCGGGCCTGTAATCCTACAGTTTGTAAAAAAGGGGCGTGGCGGCAGTTTTTACAAGGCTAATTTGGATTTCTGGAAATGTTTGAAGATTATCTTAATTAATTACGAGAATAAACAAATAATTTGCACAGTATAAGCTATTAAGTGGGTTCCAAAAGGCTCGCGACTCCCACTCGGTCTGCCACTGTTAAGTAGGTCTCGTGGCTCTCCAATTACTTAGCTAGAAACCTTCACTAAGCTGACGATTTGATAGAATGGTAAGAACCTTGCGCCACTCGAAGCTTCTATCGAATCCAGCACCGCAAATTTCCATCGGCTGGTGCAACTCCCGCCAAGACCTAATGCTAAGACGATCTGTTGGGAGCTAATAAGGCGAGCTGCAATTTGACAATATAGATGAATATTTGACATCCAGAGTCTATGTGTAACCTGAGTGCCTTGTGCTGACAAGTAATCATAGTAGCAAGAGGTTCACCCGTTACTATGATCACTATTTATTGTGATCACTGTGGATATTGCTTGTGAGCGGTACTCCAAGATTGTTAGCAGCTTATCTATTAGAAACAATTTGAAGGAATGAGTTGCTTATGACTTAGCAGGAAAAGATACTTGGTGACACCGGCCATTCATAATGGTTTGTATATCAAAAAATGCGCCTTTGATGCTGGTTCTATTACTGTTTTCCATATCTGCGAAACTAAAACGTGGATGAAGTTACAACTATTTTTCAAGAGTGAATTGCGCTACTGCGGAGGGTGAAAATCATTGATAAAAAATTTTCTTCCCTTTTCAAATGCTGAATATGATTTAGGTATAAATACAACGTTACACCTTTCAAGTTTCTTCTCAATAGCTTCAAATGGTAAAATAGATCAAATTGGGTGATTTTAACTACCTAAAAGTACGGAAATTTTCTGCGAAAAAAGTTCGTAACTGCCTTCAAATGATCTTTCGCAAATTTCGAGCACAAAGTTAGAATCAGCGTTTAGAGATGCACCTTATGGCATACATCGCATTCCGGATGGCCGGGGTCACCAAGTATCATTTCCTTGTTAGCTTCCAGGCTCTGACGAAGACGAAAGCGCCGAAACGTTAGTCGTCGACAAAGAAACTGATAACAATCTTAAATTACCGCTCACAAGCAATATCCACTACTATCAACAATGCCAAGATTCAAGAAGAATCGAACATGGGCAACTATTATGATTACGTTTTAGAATTGGATTAGAATAGTTGGTGTCCTCAAACATCAAGCATCAGCTAGTACGAAATAGGGCATATGATAGTTTTGCATGACTCGAGGGGCGATATGTATCAATCTCTCGTTCGGGTAGATGTTCCCGTAGAAGTACAGTCAAACACGGGCACCGGCCCATGGTGCGCAAACGTGGGCGCCTGACTGTGCAAGATCCGGTCTGGCAGAATCAGGTAGGTCTGCAATGCCTAAACACCCAGCCGATCTCGTTTGTGTATAATTCGCGTAAAAAAGCGCGTCTGTTCGATTAGGTGGCTGAAGACGATAGCAAATTGAACGCTCAATCACTAGTTATCGAGTAAGATTTAGTAATTGTTAGGTTGCAAGATATTTTTTGATTTGACATTTGACTTTTCAATCATGAAATTTACGAGAGTTGCATAGCCCGATCTCTCCAGTCCGGGCTTTGAATCTTTTGTGAATACAAGATTATGATCTAAGCGTATGTATCCGAAATCCTAGCGCGAGGCTTCAGAAGCACTTCGGAATACCGACAATCCAATTTTGAATCGAAAGGTTGAGTGCACAGACCTACTGAGTTGGGGCTTTTTCAGAGCCTTTGCGGTTTCTGAGGTCAAGTTGAGGCCAGACCACTGATCTTATAGGGAAGCTAGAGCTCGTATACTGGTATAGTGGTCTGCAGCCCTACTCTGTCGGCATTTGTTTAAGTAATTAGTTTAATCCGGCATTCACTCTCGAGTTCTTGTAAGTTTTGACGGTTTTTGATAGGATAGTTCACTTATGCACTCGACAATTTCAGACTCTAAAGGAGGCGATACCACCGAAACGTTATTGAATAAAGGTCATACCAATCCCGATATTCAGCTAAACAAGCCACAACAGAAGGTTTACTGTGCTGGGCCTAGGGCTTAGGCAAAGGATAGAATCTCTACTTACATGGAGAACAAGACGGCTCCCCGTCCGAGCTGTCATCATACAATATGTCTGTGACACTTCTCCGAAACAGCTTGAATGTAGCAGACAGAGGGTGAATGTTCCATGTGTATTTTTCTCGCAGCTCAGCCAAACCAGGATATGGAAATTCGGCCATTGTGTAGACAACCTCAAAACAACCTAGTTAGTCTACAATGCTAGTGCATGTAGCACAAAAATATCACGGTCATGAAGTGATTCTGCTCTTCTTCATTCATTTCGGTAAGTTCCTTGCACAATTTGCCCATAAGTGTGTAGAATTCATCTGCACTGGTTGTACGCATGATCTTCCTAAAAAAAACTTAGGGCAAACATTCCCTTCTCTCCCCAGCGGGGATGTACATGTACACGGGCCTTAGAGATTTGATCCCCATAAAAGGAGGTCAGGACTAGTATTTTTGAGATGGTGAAATTCCAGCTACGCAGATAATTGCTCCCTCTGTACTGCTGCTAAGTGCTTGCCTTTTGGTTTGTCAGTGGAAAAAAAAACTAACAGAGGTAAAGTTCAAGGTAGATCAACATTCCATCACACGATGTGTTTGAAACTCATGGGAATAAAATGACGAAGTCTCTGGGACTGTTAGATTTCTCAAAGCCAATCTTCTTGACTTGAAGAATCAGCATGAACTCAATATGCAGCATGAACTTCCTGAGGAACTTGAAATTTTACCTGCTCATTTTTGACCACAAGGCGATAGCTGCACGAAGTAGAATTTCCGACCCTTGCAACATCAGCGCATCCCACAATCGGAGGACGCATTCTCTTGGTAAGCATGTAGCAAATAGGGTAAGGAACCAATGCATAGAGAAAATGTTTGGAAGAGGTGGTTCATACTCGTTTCCTGTAGTGAATTTTCAATCAATTCAACATTCCCAAACGGTACAAAGCATCGGCTAAATTCACATAACAGAAGGGTTGAATAATTCATTAGCTTTTGGTAAAAGTTGCGTCAATAACCTGATGAGTTCTTGAGTTTCTCAAGATGTTCAAATGTCTGCGGTACTCGCTGCAACATTAAATCCTTCATGACGCTCATATCCACTGACAGTGCACGAAGCGACTGATCGAAGTAGCTCCGTGGTAGTACGTGCTCGATCAGAAATATCATAATCTGAGTAGTGCTTTCTTTGACCTAGGATATTCGATTATTTACAAACCCCTCACTTTTAGAGCAATGTCGGTTCGATAATCGACCACTTGCAGAATCAAAGCAGCGATCACGTTGAAACCTTGACAATATCCAATTTCCTTATTGTACCTTCAATAAAATATGCATAAAACTTAGGCGATCATATTGCGCGTTGTGTTAGGAACCAAAAGAATTTGCTGTAGAGGAAAATCAATTTGTATAAATGATTTGCATTGCTGATTTTGATTTTGACATTTTGACATTTTCATTTTTCGAGTGTTTGTAGAAGGGGTGGGGGACGTTGTTAAGCAGTCGGAGCTTTCACTCTCTTGTTGACACCTTATAGAGGAGACTGCAGAGAGTTGGGATTGCAACCCCGCGTCCACTTTTGCTATGCCACTTGATTGTTCTCTTTTCATGCATTTACACATTCCTAAATTCAGTTTCATCTCGCCACTCTTTTAATGTAGTAAATACTTGAATGTGCAGTGCTTTGATTGTGATGCGAGCTGCACCTCGAACTTCTCTTATTTTGGTTGTCATCACGTGAAGGGCAACACATTCACGAGTTCCAAGTGCGAAAATCGTATCTAGCTGATTTCTCAGCTGGTCCATCCGTTCCACGAACACGTCTGCTCATCTCGTTGACGGTCTTCCTCGGGGACGTTCTGCCTCGCGAGGAATCCACTCTGATGTTCTTAGTGACTGTGGATGTCTGAAGCGAGGGAGAAAAAATAAATAGAAGATGAAAAGATAATGCATCGAAGATAAAAATGTTTGGGTCATTGTTTGGCCTTTGGACAAAGTAGAGACGTAGGGTGACCCGTGCAAACCTGCTACGAAAGTTCCAAGAAGGCAAAGCAATCATCGCTCCATCCTTAGAAAAGAGTGAACTGATTTGGAAAACATCGAAATCTAGTCTTTGACCGAGAAAATCTAGTGAAGAAAGGAGGACCAAAGAATAGCATTTATTTTTATAGTGTTTCAATGTTGTAGTCAATGCAAAGCTCCTCTAACATTACATGGCTAAGAAGATCAAACTAGCTAGAAGTGAAGTTTTGCCGATGAGGGCAGCGCCAGCAGGGGGGGGGGCAGTAGCAGATGGGAGCTATTGCCGCGCGACTCTCGAAGCGCTGAGGTTCCATGGGCGATACAATGGGGATGTATTAGGCTCCCATTAAGAATGTGGGCCGTCACCGCTTAGACGAGTGTCCTGGCAGATTTTGCATTTCCATCTTTTTGCATGTTTTGGGCCTTTTCGACCCGTAGACCCCGAATATGAGCTTTGAAAAGGGTAAAAAGACCTTTTCCGGGGCGTTTACCCAGTTTCCAGAATGCAGCTCGGACGAGAATTTCAATGGTAGTTGGGCCCTGGCATGAAGACGCTGCTGCCTGTAACTTTTGCTTTCTAGCATGCAGAATGCGGAAAAGCGGTCGCAGGGTCCAGCGCCGAACGGTAAGCGAAGTCGTTCGAGCGTGCTCCGATTAAGGTTGCGCGCGCCGGTTCAAGGGCTATTTTAGCGGCCCAGGGGGAACATCAACCAGCAGGACTGCGCCTGGAGGTCAGTGGCATAACCAGGAATCCCATCAATAGCAATATCCTCCAGAGCGCGAATCTGCCGGGCCACTGCCTTCAAGGTAATCTTGCAATATCTTTATTCTCTTGATCTGAAAAAGCGACTGTGGAAACCTCAAAAAGCAACTTCGCTTCCATATCTGCTAAGCCCTTCTCATCCAATGCACACAAAACCATGCCAATTAATCAAACACAGCTGGTTTCCAAAGCCCATTACGCATCAAAACTTAAATAACTTCACAGCCTGAACCACCCATAGTTTCTTCTAGAAAAGCGCTTAGCAGATGAAAGGTAGATTTGGAATTAGCTCATTAAGACGCATCTAACAATGTGCATATCAATTCCAATTCGCGTGATTGCAGGAATTGAGAGGGTTGTAGTGCACCTAGATATAGTCCATTTCTACAATAACCTTCTTTCGAATAAACTTAAAAGGAAGTATTACACAGTCGAAGGACTAAACGTATAGCGTTACTAAAAGCTTTAAACACTAACTTCAAATTTGCCTTCATTTACTGCGAACAAAAATTACGAGTGTTTTGTAGGCAAAAAAGGAAGCGCGGTCGGGTTAACTTGATTTCATCGTCTTTTAGCTTTGTCAAATGGAGCAGCACAAATGCAGGAGATCCAACAGAGAAATACTAAAACAACTTAGGCTTGGCTTTGAGACAAAACAAAGGACCTGTTTTTTTACGAGCGCGCAATATTTATAATGCTAAAAGTAAATGGTTCTTTTGACGCCATATGACACCAAACTTGGCAACATATATGCAATAACCCTTGAGCAATTTTATGTACTTCCTCTCTTCCCCCCCTCTTACCCCCCCCCCCCTCAGAACTTAACACCCAAGCCAATTGCAAAAAGAGCTTACAACTTTCGGCTAAGAGTACTATCCAAAACACTTTTTCTTTTTTCCTTTGAGTTGCACAAGAAAATGTCTTGTTAGATGTCGCTCCCATCCCATCGACGTAGTTCCGGTCCCTCGAATTATTATTTCTGGCTTGGCTATTATTCTCCGTTTTCCGTTGTATTTGTTGTACTTTCCTTGTGGTAAGATTGGCTTCCTTTCCACTTTACCCATCTATCAAGTGCAGTGCTCAAACCTCGCCTTTCAATTCTAAGATATCTTCCAACTGACTGTTTGAATGCTGCTGTGGAGGAAGAATTTGACCAGTCATAGGGAATTCCATAACCTATTATTTGGAAAGTGAGGAAGTTGTTTGTTTTGTCACTATTTGCATATTGTCATAGAGGTTTTTCCCGTATAGATATCACAGTATCGCGCTAGAACTCTTATAGATTATCTTGTGAAGTGAAAGGAGGTCATTCACTTACCTAGCATAGGCTACTAGCACTTGCTTAAGTTTCTTTTCATCGTCAAACTCACTCCAGCCTGTGCGGTGAAGATCCTCAAAAATCAGTTTCAGTTTCACTCTCTATTCCAATCACAGTATCATCTACACCACCTTTATTATTTGAGAATGGATTTCAATGTCATCGGGTTGCAAGTGCTCACAAAATGTGATCCGACAGATTTCTTCCCAGTCTAGTCCCGTTGTCTGTACGTGCAGTTGTCCTAAGGTTGACCAAAGCTGCAATAGTCCGTTGGTGGTAATAAGAATGAAATGTTAGCGTGACTGAATAGTTAGAGTGATAGGGAAGGATAATTACTACAGCAAAAGTCGCAGTTATGGGCGAGTCGCCAAAGAAGAGGCACTTAATCGGGCTGTCTGTACCTTCAAATTCTAGAGTTTCTGAGTTTGAATAACCCGAATTTACGCATGTCTTACACTTGCATAGTAAATAAAGACTTGCGGTAGGATAACATTAGCGCGAAGACTAACACTATGCTTATGAGCGCCAAATCTTGCTTGCGACTTGAAGATCATGAACTTACTGCCATTTATGCGCAAATGTTGTGAGGACTCAGGAATTACAATAACCCTCAAAACTATTGAGCTATACCTTGTTCCTGAAAACCTGAGGGAATCCTCCTGGTAAGCGAGCCATTACTCTCATTGCTCGTTTCCACTCCTCCACTCCTCCTTCATACGTAGGCGGGATGAGACTGAACTTCAGCTTCGAGTCTGCCCCTGAAAACTTGCAGCTCTTTCTGACATCTGACCATAACTGCAAATTATTTGCTTAATACGAACATATTATTAGATTGTCCCAAAAGTTTTGCCGGTTTCTTTGGTCATAAAAACCCAAAGAAGACTAATCGTGGAAGACTTGGGTACTATATGAATCACATTTTCATGCTTTTCTGATAGCTACATTTTCTCCCTGATTTTCGCAGTCTTTGCGATGTTACCCCATAGCCCTTCAAGCAGTTCAACAGTGACACCTAATCTTGCCCAATTTTTGAAAAAATTGTCATCGTGTTTTTAAAAAGCGATAATAGCTATTGTGCAGGGTAAAAGTTTGGTTACATTATGCTTATTTTTATTTTAGTTTACATAGATCAACTATTCAAAGTCTGTAATAATCATAGAGCTGGCAAAACCTGGATTTTACACCCCCGATTAGCGCGTAGGAGTACCGAAAATCAAAAAGTTGATTTTTCAGAGCAAACCAAGCTGGATTGTTTTGCAAAAAGTGATGGTTAATAACAATGCAACTCGCAGAGTTGCAATAAGCTTGCAACTCTGCGAGTTGGAGATTGATTGTCCTGTTTTCCTGTTGTTGTTGTAGTCGTGTTTCATGAATTTACTAAATAGCGACACCTCTAATGAAATAATTTTTCGAACTTTGGAACAGCAGAAGAGAAGAATCTAAAAGCACTGCCGCAAAGTTCAGGATTTGCATTATTTTATACTTACCTATTTTTTTCGAGAATTTAGAATTTTTTTTGAAGATTAGCCAAATTGAGCACATAGAAATAGGGCGTGAAGAATTTTGGCAATAAAGCTATCAGGAGATTTTGGTTAGAAATTGTAACCATCAGAAAGAGAAGGTAAAGCTGCATCGAACGCTTGTAAAAACACACTGAGCTCTTTATTGCACGGAATTTGATGGTCGTTCGAAAAAACCGACACAACTTTCGGGACAACCTAATATGATCTCTTGGAACTCACTTGTTTTTGATGATAATGCCATGAGAATTGCGCTGAGTACAGCACACTTCCGGTTTTGCTTTGCTCTATAGAATGCTCGTTGGCGAACCATTCTCACAAGGCGAAAGTTAGCTTGCTCGATTTGACTCTCCAAATCAGCTACTTCTTTTTGCAGCTGAGGAACTCCTGTAAACAGTGAAAATTTTGCAACATTCGTTATGTTAAATATTTCCTCTATGGCATGGAAAAACTGTACTTAATGTTTACCAAACATTGCCAGTGTCTCTGCTGTAAGTCGCTTTGGAGATGTTATGCTAACATCTGACTGGAATGATTCAGTGAGGCTGTCCGTCAAATCTCTGAATGGTTGGGATTTTTTCTGTAAAAAAGCTTATGCAGAAGAACCTCGTTGAACTCTGCATTGACTCTTCATGATAGATACGCGTCAGCAGACATTGCAGCGATTTCATTTTCTCTTCTGGGGGGCATGGATCAAAACGTGTAGGATGAAATCTTCTAAATTCCAAGAAGATACATATGTTAAACTTTGATATGATGGTTACATGGTCCGCCGACGTGCACCAGTAGTTACTGAACTAAAGTGCTGCGCCTTAGCATATCTTTGTAGAGGTAATGGCTCGCCGTAGAGGTAGGATGGTCTGGCGTGCGTATCAGGCTTTTCTTGTAACTAAAATATATGAACCGAATAGTAAAAAGTTCAAAACTGAATTTAGATAAGTTAAACATACACTGTATTTGTATTTTGCTTGCGGAATATCACACGAGAAGCATAGCTGAAATCAGAATTTTAGTAATGAGGCGTTCGACACTTTGTTTCCCGTATAATCAAGATCAGTTACTCTTTTTCCGGTTAGTTTAACGCAAGGTCCGGCGCATTTGGCAGCAATTAAGCTGCATATCGTTATTGAGAGGTCTAAGACGGAGTCCCACAATCGTGGAGAATTTCATCACATCAGATCGGTCAACGAGACCCTCGACTCGAATCAGTAAGACAGGGTAGTTACTTGACTCATGTACGATACTCTCTTACTTGCACCTGCTTTTGTAATCATATGCTATTATCTTCTTTCAGAGTTGAGAAATCTGAGAAATCAAATCTAATGACTCTTCAGCTTAGATTCAGCCATCTATTCCACAATTTACCCCCAAAAACAACAACCAAAGTCTGCGCCAATCATCACTTTTTTTGAATTTTTATCAAACAAATACTCATGGATTTATTCACATGTTTACACACAAATGTAGTAACAGCTCTTTGCAAGATTTAATCGTTCTCCAGAAGCAAAGAGGGGACAACTTTTCTAAATTACCTTTCAAGTGACTTGCAAAAGATCTTGAAAATTAGTGATATCAAGACTATACCGGAAACAGGGGCTCCGCCGTTTACGGAAGTTGGATTTTTTCAAATGTAAATTACACGAGTTGTGAAACTGTGCATGCTTGTTTTTATCAGGTTGGAAAATAAGGAAATTCTTTCATTTAATCTCTTTGCATGTGGCACACTCAAACTTTGGCTATATGTAGAGAGCAATGTCTTCTACAACTGCCACAACTGTTTAGATTTTGAACACGATTTAGAAAAAAAACATTTTTCAAAAACTAGTGAATTTTGGTATTTTTTGGGATGATAAGTTAAAGTAAAGCCGTATTCCTTACAAGCGCGATTTCTTCCAGAGCTTTTCTTTTTACTTTACTTTTTTTTACATGTACTTTTCTTCCCATAAGTTGGGTTTTCTCATTATAGAAGGCGGCGTCGAGACGATGGAAAGAGAAAACAAGTATAAAATGCAACCGTCAAGCAGCAAAGATTCTTCGTCATTACGGTTGGGTTCGTCTTTTTGCAACTTGTTCACCTTTTTTCATTATATTCATTCATATTTTCGCCCAATCCTTATGCTCTCATTTTTGGTGACTTAACTCTGCTTTCGTAGTGTTTTCTTAGCGCCTAGGTATAATTCCTGGTGGTTAGCTCCTTCACGCATCATATGTTTAATTACCCAAGTTTGAGGTAAACTTCAACTCCAATAAACTATTCGCTTTGGTTGGTGTTCTGGTGTGTATGAGGTGAACCATCGAAAAGCAGCAGGCAGCCTAGATTATGTGCAATAATCCGGAATCATGCATTGAATTATTGTTAAAGGTTGGGTCATTCTGCAGCAAGGAAAAAAATAAAATTTAATAGCATGACGAGATTTGGCGCAATCACAAAGTCGAACGAGCCCGCCGTAGGCAAGGCTGCTAAAGGCAACTGTTAATGATCAAGGAGTCAGAACCTCAAAATCCACCGAGATCACACATAGTAAGGTTACTCAACCTGACAAACATATCATACTCGTTTGTTAAGTCAATGCCTCTTTCCTTGTTTAGGGTGAGACCCTATGCCGTAAATACAGTAAACGTACAAAAAGCCCTTATATTTTTTCTTACACAACTTCAGTATTGTTTTTATAATCAGCACGTCGGGTAACCCCACCATGCCAAGTTTCAGCAAATCTGTCAGGTTTTATATTTTTCATTACGAAGTCATAATTTGGCAAAACATCAGTTACTCTTGTAGCTTACGTCATAGCCTACACAATGGTTAAATTTGAATGCACCATGTTGACAGAGAGAAAATATATTGATTGAGTTGCAAAACTTAGTTTAACCTAATACTTGCAAATAATTGGGAGAATGTTGAAGTTTCTGAAAAGTTCAAATAAGCTTTATGGAAGAAATCTTTCGAGGGCTAGTCGCAGCACAAATCTTGGGAAGCAACCCAAAACTTTTTTCTTGCGTGGATCACTATGAGAATTTATGAAAAAGAATCCTGGTCGCTTCCCCTCCAGAAGAAAGTTCTTGGACCACCGATGATGATAACAACATTCAGTTTGGTATCAATATCCTTTTGTAATAATGTTTGTGAATAAGAAGAGATGGAAAACGATGTTTGAGAATACTGCCCCAGGGCCCGGCACAGATCGTCTGGAAGCAGGCTGGACTTCGTTTTTGAAGCAAACAGCAAAGGAGATATCGTTTTTGCGGAGTCGGGGCCGAGCACCACGAACAAGCGCCATTTAGTCGAACACAAGATTTTCGGACAGGTTATCACACGATTGACGTGCTCTATCGTGTACGGCGAAAAGTGCGCGCGATTTGAAAGCAAGGCTAAAATAAACAAATTGCTTGTTTACAGCGCACACAGAAGCATATGACACCAAAATTGAACTGTATACATTGAAAATTATTTGCAAAAAAATTATGTAAAAAGGTTTGAAAACTTATGTGAAGTAATACGTTTTCCAAAATTAGATCGTCTCCAGACGGCCACCAGACGATCTGAGATCGTCTGGAGCATATATTTTCGTCACTTCACATAAGTTTCGGATCTTTTTAGCATGGACGGATTCCCCGATCAAAAATCTATCCCTGAGCATGAAAGCATTTTCATATCATTGCCTTGCCTTTGTTTTTTGCCTTCATTTTTTTCTCGATTTGTTAAATATCGCGCTCTAATGCCAAATTCTTGTGCATGCGTAGTATTCAGCTCCAATTTGGATTATAACTCTTATCTTACGTTCTTTCTTTCAGACTAGTAAACCTTTCTTGTTTTCATATTCTCCTAAGCTGGTAGATCAAAGGGGACTTCGTAAAACTTCCGAAAGTCAGGGGAGACTTCGTTTTCAGAAACCCTAGAAACCGACTCGTGCCGGGCCCTGTACTGCCCCCTCTCCACGTTTTCCCCATCCCCCTCTCCTTTCCCATTTCCGGCAAGTACGATTACTCGATAACCTTTCACCCTGGAGAGGCGCGATTTCCACGATCATCTTCACTCTGAGGAGGTCAAGTTTTTCTTATCACACGTATCCTTTGCTGAACAATCGTTAGTTGACAAGTTCGGGTGATAAATGAGCTCATACTTACCTCGTTAGGCTTCATTGTCGAAAAAGGAGCTATATGTATATCTGGCTGTGAATGACTGCGTCGGGACACCGGCGAACTGTAAGATTTGCATATTTAAGATTACATTTAGTCTATTATCTCACCTGGTCCTATGGAGATCTCTCGTTCCATGGAAAGACGAGCGGCTTTTACTTGCAGGCGAAGATTTTTTGGACCTATAGCAGTAAGTCTGCAGCCAGAGCGTAGTTCTCGAACAAAGGATATTTTTGTGTTGTACATTTACGATTCGAGATGCCATGGAAGCTTTCTATCTCAAGACTTTTTTATCAGTGCCCCAATCAAAAGTGCATTTGCTGCCACGGGGGGAGGGGTGCTAAAGGGTATCTGAGTAAATTAGTTTGAAATTTTCATCTTTGGCTCTCACATATGCGCTCTGGTATACCGCGTAACAGAACTCAAGGTACTTTTGGTTTGTATCTCATATGCATTTGTGTGATTGTCGAGTAAGCAAAGTTATAGGGTTGTCCTTGAAGTAGTCATCTTTGTCTTTTTGCAGGGGCCCGGATTTATTGGAAAATTTCTTCCTATTTCACCTTCCACTGAGGCTCCCACCAGAGTGCTGAAGCCACGCCAGCGCCGAGCTAGCGCCGAGTTTCCCCGGCGCTGTCTCGATCGATACATATGCATTTTGTTGGGGCGGGACCAGCTGACCTAGTTCTCAGCCAGAAATGCATCGACTATTGATCGAATTTGCCAGAAGCTCCTATAGCCCTTGGTCGCACAGGGTCAACTAGCCTCGCCCCGAACAAACGGACAGCTCGGCGCTGGCTCGGCACTCTGGCGGGGGCCTGAGCGTTCGTAAACACCTCTGACGTTATCGCCTATGAAATTCGACGTTGTTAATGGGAACCAAGGCCTTTTTATGTTAGTTGTTCCCGTAAATTGAAAAAAGCCTGCGATGGGTTTAAGCCTTTGTGACAAGGGAATGGTCAGAAGTTAAAGTGGATTATTCAAAGAAGCGCGTACTAATATATTTATTGCAGCAGAACGCTGGCTTGGGTAGAGGATTATACGTCACCGAAAGTGGGAGGATCCCGCGCGGACCGTGCAACAGATACTCAGCCTGTGCATGTATTGGATGTGTATTTGTTGCAGATATCCCACGGGACCTCCCACTTTCGGCGACATATAGTCTCCTACCCCGCTGACTCCAGCTCTGTCTTCCGTACCGAAAGCTTTTGTAGGCAAACTTATGAGCAGTTTTACTGCGAAAAAATCGTGCATAGAAATTCCAGGCTCAAGCTTATTGCCCTTTTAGCTTACCTTTAAGTATGGACCATTTGAAATAACCTAGCAGAATGTTTAGGTAGCACTAAGCCGAACTGCCACATTTGCCCTTTACACGCACAATTTTAGTAAAATAATGGTCTTTGATCGCTTATGATCTCATTCACAAAAGCGTTCAGCAGAGGAGGAAAACAAGTTTAGAGTCGGCGTTTTATGCTGCATCTAGAGTTATGCAGCTTGCTTAGATTGGCTACTTCGATTTCTGACCATTCCCTTGTGAGCTACGGAGCTCAACTTTGTATAACAGGCTTTTACAGTTTTATGGTCTCTTTTCTTGACTATATCTGTGTAAGCTGTTAGTGATAGAAAGATGATTACAAACAGAGAAATTTGATTAGACCCAATATTTTTTCAAAATTGGGAATGACCAGACATTCTTCTTACAAAACGTGCAGTCACTTTCTTCATGCTAATACCTTTTCCTTACTAATTTTGGACTGACGGCCCTCTGAATCCCTTCGGTCGACTCTAAAGTGCAGAGCCTTTAAGTTGCTAACTACCAGACGAACATATGCGCACTTGAGTAGGTGTTGATTTGCACAAGCTGTTTATTTGGTTGCTATTTGAAGCAATCATTCTATGATAGCATGATATGTTATATGATATGTTTTCTATCTTCTTGATGACCCGACACAAGCAACATCTAGTCGGATTTCGCAGTACGGATATGAGAAGAGTGTCCCGTCTTCGTGACCCAGCGGAATACGTTGCGAAAGCGAAGCACCGATGAGAACAGACAACAGATGGACACTAAGAACATCTGAGTGGATTCCTCGCGAAGCCAAACGTCCCCGTGGAAGACCACCAACGAGATGGGCAGACGTGTTCGTGGAACGGATGGACCAGCTGAGAAATCATCTGGATACGATTATCGCACCTGGAACTCGTGGACGCAGCCAACGACGGCAACCAAGAAGATCGTGGATGTCTGAAGCGAGGGACAGGGACAAATGGCAACTTTTGTGCTGGGGCCCGCACGTCACGTGAGGACGGGCCATCTGAGTGTCTAAGTAAGTAAGTATGTTTTCTATCTTTGCAATTAGTTGAGGTCCTAAATTTCTTATGCTACACGCCTCTTTTACAGCCTGCTGATCAGTCAGTTTTGCATGTTTTTTTTGACGTTGCTCTCAAGGTCCTAGTCTAGGCTAACGCTGATTGAGCCTCCCTGCGACTTGGTTTCAATCTTGTTTTTCGCCTGAATCACTCTGTTGATCATACCATATTATTGGTACCACGCGCTTCCCCAAAGTGTAGTATTTGTTTGGTACCTGTTAAAAGTTATAACGCTGTTCAAAAGCTGCCTGCAAAACCTTTCGTTTCTCTCTTCTTACTATTGGTATTTGATGAAAAGGGACGTGGTTGCGGCAGGGGTGTTTGAACAAGTTTCGTAATGAAGTTAGTGATATATTGCGGAATCTTCAAATTTCAACGCAAACGTCTCCAGCTTTCAAATGACATCGCAGCAAGACAAGTAAAAATGGAGGATATTTCGCAGAATCTTGAGTTTCGAAGCGCTAGAAGTAGAGGAGTCTGGTGCAAAAAAACTTGTTTTCATCTCTTGTGAGGGCTTTTCAAGCGATGACAGAGGAAGAAGGATTGCAAATGGGTGCTTGTAATCATAATTCATTCTTCTGGCTGGATGATAAAGCGTGTTATACCTTCAGAACATGTTCATATTACACTACAAAAGGACAAATGAAACATCTGACAGTCCGAAAAAGTCTAGAGTCACTTACCATTGTTCTGTGGTATTGTCAATACAGATTTCAACTAAATCCTCTTCTTTCAAAGAGCCCAAAGGGTTCATAGCGATAGCGATAGCCAATACTTGCAGATGCCGATTTGGATATGGCGTTTATCCAATCTCTAGCAAGAAATGGAGAAGTCGACAAGCAGCTATCGATTCTCAGCAGAAGTGTTGAGATGTTGTGTATTCAGATGAGCAGGGCTGTACGCTCACAGAATTCACGAGCGCCATCAATCGATCTTCATCACAAAAAATATATTCCACATGTGTTTGTGTCGCTTAATGCTAGTAATGGATACCACCTATCATAGATCAGAACATATTTAGTGAGTGTGACTTAGGCAGGTTAAACATTGCAGCCATTATTTTTTTGCTGATCACATGTGTTATCCACATTGTCAGATCGGCTGTCATAAAAAAATGATGAAGATGGTATATGAGGGGATTTCCACGTTTTTGCTTATCACGCCAGACATATTAGATTTACACCACGCTTTCATATGCAGTACTATTAGATTGAAAGAAAAAGCAAATAAGGCACTAACGGCCTTTTGTTGCTCCAATAGTTGAATGCGACCAAGCTACTTATGCTTCAGATCTATCATTCACTAGACAATAACTTTTTTACAATGCAATAACTATTACTCTACAATTTCTATAGTCGATTGTCGGAAAATGACCAAATTATTCTGGGCAAAGCCACTTGCGAGCGCGGCTGCTCACATGAAATTCCACGCAAGGTAACAGCTCTCTCCGCGCTACAATCTTGATGATCGGTTCAAGTACATATACGAATATAAGTCCTATTTGTGACCACGAACTCGATTGTGGTCTTTGCGTTCAGGCTAACGTCACAAGAGCATAAAACACTCCAACAATAGAGGTCACAATGGCGCTTAACTCAGTCACTTCCATTATCAAAAAGCTTATACGCGTGCATAGAATTCGAATAGAGATGGAAGCTGAAAAATAGGTTGCTAAGACCGCAACGATGGCCGCGGCCGCCGCCGCCATCGCCGCGATCTTAAGGATTCCAATAAAATCAATGTCTTATATTGCGGCGATTATGCTTAGGAACGTTCCATCCCAAAACGCAATCTCTGATCGGCACACTCAATGCTCTTCGTCATTCTAATTTTGGAATTTTTTCTGGTTGTCTACTGAAAAGTATATGTACTTTAGGCTAGCAAGTGCCACTTCCAGCTGTTAACACCGTTTGTCTTTTATTAGGTCATATTAGATAGAATTAGAAAGCAAACATAACATTTGCATCATAGCTGCTAATGACGATGCTTGGGACATTTTCCCTTCAAATTGAAAAATTAAAATTTTTTTCACACTAGTCGTGGCTGTTGCCGCTTCAGGCTTTTAAAAAACTAATTTCGTAACTGCGAAACCTTCATAAATTTCACTTCAAAATAGGCGACTAATGCTTGAGTAATACCGTCTACTTTTTCTCTTAAAGACCATTGTAGCACCTCTTTTTTTGCAGAAGCCCATGGTGATTCCACACGAGTTTCGTGCTCGCACGGTGGAACACTCTGTTCTGAAGCTTACCAGATAATGCTGACTCACATGATCAAGTAACGCTGAAAAGACCAAACAACTCACAATCCATTATAGGGTATAACAGTATCAAAAATTAGAATCGAGTATGTTTTGATAGTTTCCACAAATCAACAGTGGGTGCTTATCACACTCTCAACCAGGAATTCTTTTTTTTTTGTAGCTAGCTTTGGAAATTTATCGCATTTACTACCCTACGAAGGGGTTCTGTTCCATAAAAACCTTTTTACCTATCTTTTGGATCAAATTAGTATCTTGATTTTCAGGTCAGCCAAGCCCACATGAAATCTAGGACAGAAGCATCTTCAACGAATTGAAAAAAAATTAGATTGTGCCTGCATTTTTTCTAAACTTTTTTGCTGAAAAGCTACCCCTTCAGTCCAGAGTTTCCAGTTTGAAAATTTTGAATGTATATTTTGTTGGTGAGGTGAGCATCACTCGGTGGCACTTTTTGAAACCCAGCCAATTAGGCTGATTCTGCAGCATATTGATATGACAACGAAGACTCGTGGATTTCCTTTGCTATTCTATAATACTAGACTACCCACTGTAGAGCGTGCTTGTATTTTAAATTGCGTACAGGGATGGTCCCCGTCCGGAAGAAAAAATTGCTTTAGATCAGAAGGCAAGAACACTCTGTTCACACGCCTTTTTTGGCGTAAATTGGCAGAAATGTGCCCCCTTGTTTATGATTCCCAGATACTAAATAAGCTCAGTGGCAATAACGTGACCCACATAATGCGTCATGCAATGATTGCCACGTGGAACAATGTGACCTATGGTGAGTTATGGCTTGTATTTTGTTGAAATGATCACTATTTTTGGATACATTCGTTTCAGAAGCTTTCTCACGCTTTGTCTTCAGAAATTGCTCCTGCGCTTCTCTGCTGCTTCTTCCATTACTATAGATATACTGTATATAACGATATGCATGATTTTAATTAAAAAAATATTTGACTTATCGTGGAAGGCATTGTTCCACGAGGCACACAACTAAAATGCGAGTATCAACGTGTCAGAAGCTCTCAATTATCGTTGTGCATTTTTTGATCTCGTGTTCAACTTTTAAATGAAAGAAAACAAGTCAAAAAGGCACGTACGGTTTTTGCCTCAACTTCGGCTTACTCAATCAGCATTTTTGAATATTTAGAGCGAAAACTATCTACAACTTGACAGCAACGTATTTCTTAGTGTAGCCACGCTTTTGCTCTTCCTACCGAAAGCGCATAAAGAGTGCCAAGATGAAAAAACTTAGGAACCTGATCGGTTAGATACCAGAGACATTGATAAGGTCCTGTGACATTCAGGCAATTCTCTGCACTCTTTCTTTTGCAACGATGGCATGTGCGTTCTTTGGGGTAGTTGTGCGTGTTTAAATAAAAATTTGCTCTTGTTTTCTTCTAACTTTTTTCTTCAACACCCCTAAGCAAATAAACGCTTCAGTTATACCCAAATAGGTTTTTCATGGGCGGCCTTTCACTCATTGCGTTAACTTTTCCTTTCTTCTCTTCATTCCATCTCATTATTAAGTGTTGTTGCACCTAATTCTGAGTTGCATTTCATTTTGACTGTTCAAACAGCCGTTCTTGCTATTCTTTTCGTCTACGTTACTAGTTTTCATAGGTATTGACTTCTTCCACGTAGCCACTCCTTTAGCGATCTGCTTACTGAAGTAATTCCGCTTTTCCGCTTAATTTGAGGACACTATCTGTTCAGCATGTTCGGTCCGCAGAATTCTAAGATAACGTACCTGCGTTCCGCAGACCAGTCATACTTGCCTTTGATCTCTGGCACGTTGTTGACAATACTTGTACATCTAAAAAAGATAAAGGACGGCGTCTTCAATACCCTCTGCGGGCATGCGCCGAACGCACTCTACTTATAGTCATAGAGGCTGGTTAATGTGGCGAACCTAATACAGTGAATTGCGGGGCCAGCCAATTACCAAGTTAGTGATTTTATCCGAGTGGCACAAGAATAACGATAGCTCTGCCAGCGCTATCTGCCAGCTGCTTGTGCGCGCAGAACAGCCCACCCTCACCTCACAAAATTGACTCAAGCTTCAGTTCTTTTTATTGAAGTCCGTTTACTACATCAATCGAAGCTTACATAATTCACAAACGCTGAATCTAGCTCAAAACATTTTTATTCCGTGTCCATGGCGATATGATTGCTGATTATTTTTATTTTTAGATAATAGCAAAAGCCTTAACACATCAATAAAGGAGAACAACGCTTCGGGCCTTTACTGCTAGAGAATGTAGCATTTGCGTGAGCTAGTCCGCTTCTAGGGGTGCGCCTAGATACCGTTTTTGGCAACCGGGCACAGGGTTCCGCTTTGCCAGCTATCGTTATGGTGACATATACCCATTTTCTCCTCCCAGATTACTCTGGTACCAATTTTCCGGCCCCAGAGGGTAGAAGCCTTGGGTGGCCTAGGGGCGGGATCGAACCTGAGTTCGTTCTGGTCATAACGGTGCCTCATACCATTACGCCGCTCGCGTCCCCACTCAGGTCCCGGCACGAGTCGGTTTCTAGGGTTTTTGAAAACGAGGTCTCCCCTGACTTTCGGAAGTTTTACGAAGCCTCCTTTGACCCACCTTAGGAGAAGATGGAAACATGGAAGATTTACTAGTCTGAGAGAAAAAACGTGAGATTAGAGTGAAAATCCAAATTGGAGCTGAGTACTACGCATGCACGAAAGTTTGGCATTTTAGCGCGCTATTCAACAAAGCGATTTATGAAGAATTAAGGCGAAAAACAAAGGAAAAGCAATGATATGAAAATGTCTTTGTGCTCAGGGATAGATTTTCGGCCGGGGAATCCGTCCATGATAGAAAAATCTAAAACTTATGTGAAGTGACAGAAATATATGCTCTAGAAGATCTCATATTGTCTGGTGACCGTCTGGAGACGGACTAATTTTGAAAAAGGTAATGGCCCGTAGTAAAGCTTCCTCAATCGATCTCAACTAAGAAAAGTCAGGGGGAGGCTTCGACGAGCCAGCTCTGCCTTACTTAAAACATTGTTTGATCATTCCAACCAGGGCTCGGCACGAGGTGGCTAGATGAAAATGGAAAAAACGAAGTCCCCCTTGACTTTTGGGAATTTTTACGAAGTCCCCTTTGACCCTCAACCAAATTTCCTCTAAAAACCTGAAAAATTCCCCAAAATCCCCCAAAAAACGAAACGCCGACTAAAAAAAAGGTCGCCGTCGCCAATTTTCCGTGTCTCTTCGGTCACAAAAACGAAACCCCCTTTGCTATTCGTCCCAAAAACGATACCCAGCTTGCTTGTAAGCCACCTCGTGCCGAGCCCTGATTCCAACCACCCACATTAATATTATTGAGTACGCCATGTTCATGCAAGTATACAAGTCAAAGCTCGTTCGGCAAACATTCACATCTTTGTGATTGGTAGCGGTGGAGATGTGGTTGCATTTGTTAGATCTTGTTGAAGATTGTCAGCCTGCACTGTGGCTCCTCACTCAGCATGTTCGACGTGTTAAACTGACGTGTATCGTAAGTTACTCAGGAGTAACTTACGAAAATTTTTCCTAAAACTCCTCTTAGCACACTATTTCGGGAGATCATCGCTCGGATCATCTCCGATGACTTGGCAGGGAGATGATCTTTCTGCCGAACCTGACCTGAGGCTCACATGACAGGTGACGTTGCATTCTTATAGCATGGGGAAGTGGGCGGTCGTCAATTCACTTGACGGAACCTCACATAAGCGCCTCTGTGGAGATCATCTCTGCTGACCGAGCTTTACTACGGGCCTATGCTTCACATAAGTTTTCAAATCTTTTTGCATACTTCTTTTGCAAAGAATTTTTTATGCATACCGTTCACTTTTGATATCAAGCGATTCTGTGTGCGCTGTAAACAAGCAGTTTGTTTATTTTAGCCTTGCTTTCAATTGCGCGCACTTTTCATTATACACGATAGAGCATTTCAATCATTGATGACCTGTTCGAAAAGTTTATGCACGACTAAATGGCGCTTATTCTTGGTGCTTGGCCCCGACTCGTCAAAAAAGATATCTCCTTTGCTTTTTGCTTCAAAAACGAAGTCCAGCCTGCTTCCAAACGATCTGTGCCGGACCCTGTCCCCCTTGTACATCTAGTTCTTGTTAATACTCTTGTCAAAATGCTGCACATAGTTAATCGAAAAAGTTGTCGTGGAACGACTCACAATACACAAGGAACTACTTCACAGTGTACAAGTAATTATTGAGCTGAACTCTTATTATCATCGTAAAAGATGATAACCGAGGTAAAATCATCTACAGCGAGAATATGCTCATCAGTTGTGTTACTTTTCATATCCTGCATTTTTCTTGTCTCAATGTTATAACAAGATTTCTGATATATAAGCTATCCGCAAAAGGATCTCATGTTCCCTGCGTACTAGCTCAACTGAACAAATAGCTGGACAAATAATGGGTACTAGATCAAGTGTCTGATTTCATTCATTTATATAATATATTCAGTAATACTTCGTATATGTTTTGCGCCCTTCCAGTTAATTGATATACGGTTTATGTATTTTGCATGTACTTTATGTTATAACTTATGTCGTCATTTGTTATGAAAATGTTTCATTAGTCTGTTTGAGTTTAAGGTAATATTCTGTTCAGCCCGCGTGGTAGTGGTATTGGTGGTTGTGTGGTATTAGAGGTTCATAGTCCTAATATCTATTGTCCTCTTACATTTATACTAGTGTTGTTGGTAATAATCTTTGCTTTAACGGTTCCTTTGGTGCATCACGTATAGTGAATACATAAAATCCGCGCTATGCTAGCAGATGAGAGCATATAGGTAGCGGCGAGTCCGTTTCCATGAGAATGTTATCATAGCTCGAAAATTAACGAAAACAATTTTTGTTTGGCCCTACTTATAGAGCCATTGCGCGATCCGATCCGCAATAATGTACATAATGAGGTAATTAAGAGATGCACGGTTAACCAAAACTAATTTTAAAAAATTTTTGGAAACACTACGCCCGAACATAAAGCAAAAGTTATTGTATTACTAGCAATATCACAAAAATCGTGAATTTGTTCCGTAAAAGTTTATAGATTCGAGCATGTATTACACCCATAGATATTAGAGCGCTTCCTCTACAATCACCAACATTCACAAGATCAAGGAAAAGACGAGCTTGCAATTATACATGTTTCTAAAGTTTCTAAAGCCGTCGTTGAGATTCTATGATAGTTTCTGCAGGCCTCTGCGAAGCAAATATGGCCTTCTAATTAATATAGCGTAAAATATGTTCAACTCCAAGTTTCTCGGCTGCATACAGTCGATTCATTTCACATGATCATGTGTGTCACTGCCCACACTGTTCACCTTTGGCGTTCCCATCCAAGATTTTTGGAGGACACAACCCTTCAGCTGAGTGTTTTTGACATGTTCCCAATGTTTTCCTTCCTTCTCAGATAGTAATCACCTCAAAGTGACGTAAGAGATAAGAAATGTTAAAATCTTGCGTGTTTGTGACTGCAATTCCAGGATGGGGACGCCAAAGTTGGACGGTGTGTGCAGTGACACACATGATCATATGAAATGAATCAACTGTAGATATTCGTAATTTCATATTGAGGTGGTGTGAAATTTGTCGACTTGGATCCCAATCAATGGATCCAAAAAGGAGGAGCTGCAGGCTTAATCCTTGATACACATCCTTACAACTCATGAAGATTTTCTTTAGACTTAACCAGGCTATTGAGACATTTGTAACTCCAAACTTATTCCCCATGTTTCGCTGGGTTTACAAATATGTATTGTCTTTTTCGCCTTTGTCAACCCTGGTTTTCGACTGACTCATCTTTTGCTGCAGGAGTTAAGCGCCACTCTTCTAAGAATCTTCGAAAGGCCGATTCCGAAGTTTGCTTGTCAAAAAGGACTTCTTTGGAGGACTCTGGAGCCAGTTCTTAACGCGTTATCATCTGAGAATGTATTTGTTAATTTAACCTGGCGACATCTCTGTCTACTTGGCATAAGAGTTGAAGTATCACTGTGACGTTTTGTCAATCGAAGCCGTGAAGCAAAAATTTTTTTGGGGTAATCATGAATGAGTGACAAAAGTGATTTTTTCTACTCATTATTAGAGAAGAGGATATGCCAGCATAGGCTTGGAATGGCTGGCACCGCGGTAAACAGGAATTTGTTTTTGAGAATAGAAGCAAAGTATTGCAATTGTGTGTAGCTGGGCCGAGCTTAAGAAAAATTGTAGATATCGCCATCAAACTTTTTTGGAAGTCACTCCCAGAATCGTCAATATCTCATTATCATAAGTATGATTATGATCTATTCAACCCCGCACAAAGCGGGAATCTGATCATTTGCCCCGGATAAATGCCTAGTTTACAACGAACAGCATGGTGTCCCTGCAAGTGAGGATGAGGATGTCGAACTATGTTTGAGGAAATCATGTGAATAAAAAAACGCAATTTTTTGCAATCAGGTGGCATATCCCGTGCTGTGCTGGCACCGAGCGATCACGTGACTTATCGATATTTCTGTGAATCTAATTTGCATACCATAAAATGCAGACGACGTATTAGCAAACTTTAAATCCCATTCCGCTTTTTATAGCCCTCAAAAAACTCAATAATAAATGCTCGATTTTGCTAAATTCACTTCAGTGATACGCTCTTTTCCTCAGTCATTATCACTATTAGTCTTGTATTGTGAAGCATGTACAAGGGCATTTCTTCAACCCAGTTTACACTCAAGGATCTTTGCAAAAATTTACGAACTCACAGTGGAATTAGTTATCAAGGTTGCTAGATGCCAGTGGGAACTGGGCAGGCAACTCAATGATATTTACTTGCAAGGTGTGTGAGAAAATACGTTGCTGATCATTATGACCCTCTTAAAATGTTCTCAAATCTGTCGTCTGACTGATGAGCTTTCCTGAAGCAAATTGTCTTGTGTAGTTCTTGCGGTATTCGCTTAATGACTGACTGACAACGTGTAGGCCTATTAATGTAATTGTTTTCTGCCTTTTTGGTATTGAAGAACACGAGAACGGTACATAACTTCTCATTACGATACAAACATAAACGGCAAATAATCTTTATCCATTCAATCGAACGCACGGCTATCGACTAAGCAGTTGGTGTGGATGCGAATACGGCCTGGAAGAAGAGCGAGATCGTTTTTGGTTGAAGATTAACAACGAGAAGTGTGGCGCATCTGTAAAAAATCAAATTATACTTTTTCTTTTAGCTAAAAAAAGGGGGGGGGGAACCCAATCATTTCCTCTCCCCACTCCATCGAAGAGCGCATACCTCAAAAGAAGAAACGCTTTTTCTTCTCAAAATCCCGTTGCCTTTTGAATTCTCGAATCAAAGTGCCGCAAATCCGTCGTAGCTCCACTGGGTCCTTAAACTTCTCACGCTGAAATGCGCACATTCCACCTTGCTCCCAATAGAGCTTGGAAAATATTGGTAATGAAGACAATAACGTACTGCATGCGGATTCGATAAAGCGGCACGACAGAATAAAACAATCGTTTGTTTGTCTTCTTGTGAAAGAAATGGTTCTTCTGGTCCAATACCAGAACCCATTTGTTTAGAGGAAGCTGAAATTGAATCTCAGTCAACAACCACTTAGAAAGTTGATTGTTTTATACCAAAAGCCAGCATCGAGTCAGAAGCATGGTAAAAGATAAAAAAGGTTTTCAAATGTTTTATTCCACCTTTGTCAATATAAAGTAGTACTCACTTCCCACAAAATAAGTTAGAGATTGAGCGGTTGGAAGAAATAATAACAGAAGCAGCAAGTGCAGCACCAGAGCTCGTGGCCGACAATCGAAGGGCAAGTAGCATCTCTGAAATGGAAGTTTTCTAGTGAATTTCTTTTGCAAAAATCTGTAGCACTGAGATACTTTTACATGCATATCATCCTCGCTTGTGAGGAAGGAATGTATAAGGGCGCTTTATATCTAGATGCTCTAGGAATCTGAACTCCTGTTTGTCATTCCATCATTCGAAGGATCTATTGCACTGAATGACAACACACTAGCCCGTAGTAAACGCCCAGTTAGCTTGGCTTAACTAAGCTGACCCCTCCAGCCTTCGTAAGTTGAGCTTACGATCACCCACCTCTCCTTGCTTTGAGATGGCAAGTTGTGCTGTCAGAAGACCTTTCGGTCAATTGACGGGGTCAATTTACCGCGCTGATTGTAAGTTGACGGTATTCGTTTGCTGTAGTGATGGAGAGTGCGTAAAAGCGAAAAATCACACAAAACTTCTTAGCAATGCGGTACGAACGGAACGTACATACTGAACAATCCATGACTCAAACAAGAAAGGACTAATGGACAAATCTTTGCACTCAAGGAGATAGAAATCGTTGTTTTTCTTTTTTTTACAAAGGGTGCTTACAGATTACTTCCAGGGACTGCTTGAAATGACAAAAATGAAAAGATTTTCCCATGTATTTCCCAGCAAGTGTTATTTTTCAGGTTATTTATGAAAGAATGTAGAATCGTTTTATCTTCCCGTTTGCTAGGAGAAGTCTTCGATAGCGGTCATCATCGATTTGATAGTGGCCGCTGTCAGATATTGGCCTGGCTAACAAAACGATGTTAAAAGGCGGTCCGGAACGGAAAATAGCATTGTTTCTTGGCATGCATTGATTAGCCAAACAAACCTCTTCTTCCCAGAAAACACATAATTTTATGCATCGAGATCGATGGAACGATTAATTGTGCGCTGAGGCATTATGTGTTCAACTCGGGCCCGCCTCAGCCGAGTTGGGATAACGCGATTGACGACATGCCATTCTCAGATTAGCTTATTTTTTGTTTTTCATGTGCTCAGAAATTTCCTACGAAATCATCGTTGCTGCAAAGTCATTCATGGTTTCAAGAACTGAGAAACGTAATAGAGACGCTCTTCAGATTTAATCCGACAAAGCATGTTTTTGGGAGAAAGAGAGATCTCAGGATGACGAAATTTTCGATTATCAGTGCTCGGAAGTAGCGGTTTATCGATTTTACATTTCCATTCAGTTAAGAGAAAATGAATGACTTTGGAGAAGAGTGGGCGCACAGGAATCCCCCAGGGGACCATACAAAGTTACAAAAATTTCAGATTGTACGCAACGACTGCCGCTCATTTTGTTTAGGGGTCAAAGTAATGGATCCTTTGAGGATGAACAACAAGAGATTCAGATTTTTAGAGTTCTAACAATAAGAAATAAAGCGTCACTTTACGGCTTTTTTCGCTTCTAAAGCGGTGATATACTTGCATACAAACCTATGAGATCCTTTTTCGGGTCTCAATTAAAAAAGTTCTTTGTCGATTACAGTAACTACGTGTCTTGAAATCATAGGCAGATTTCTCGACAATATTCTTTATACATATCACATTTACATATAGAGGACTTTTCTCCATTGTATGACCACAGAACCGTCTACAGAATGGGGAATTTTTATTACCTAGCTTTATTCACCTCAAACCCGCATATTGCCCTCGCTCGGGCCTGGTTTACAATTTGCTTTCTCTTCAGCTTCTGCTGCGAATAACACATTGCTAATCCTTAATTACATGTCTGTACGGAAAAAGCTGAAGAGCTCATTATGCTGCTGCATTAATCTTAGTAATCCTGATCACTGATGCAAGGTTGATAATTTTTCGGGAAAAAATAACATGCAGAATAATTTTGGCATCCAACAGATAATCTAAAAAAGTTGTTTTACACAAATTCAAATTTATGTGAAAGCATTGATCACAGTTAGAGACCATTAGCTTGCAGAATCATTCGATATTCATTAATAAATTGCTTAATGGGATAAAATGAGGTGAGTGATTAACGAGAAAATTAGCTGATAAATGGTTTGCAAAATCTGTATAATAGGTTCCTCAACTGCTAAAAAATTATAAAAATGATCACCCAAAAAGAATAAAGAAAATTTGAAAGCCGTTTAGTGAGACTTCGAAAAAAAGTAGTCACGCCCCGTATTTTTCAAAATTTTTCTTCATTTCTACTGTTCAAGACGCGAGTTCATCTTGAGTAAGAGAAGAAGGAATTTTCCATGACTTTATCTTATGAAAATTTTTGTTCGAATCTTTCTTAATGAGTAGCTGAAAGCAAATTCATGGCCTAATAATTCAACAATCTGTAACATCAAAAAAGCAGCATTGCTTAGAATTGCTGTGAAATGAAGTAGAAAACATTCATCACTTGACGTGATCAGCTCTATAGAAGCATAAAATTGACGAAAAAAAATGAGTTGAGAAATAGTTGCTCTACGTAAGCAATTAGACATAACATCCGGTCTTGAGTGGAATAAGAGAGCATAAAATAAGTAAAAAAAGCAAAGCTATGCTACATGTTACAAGAGCATGTAAGTGTTCATGCTTCCGCACGATTGGTTAGAATGATCAACTATTGAAAGGTCAAAGGGAAAAAAAATTATAATCTCTTCAAAGTTGTCAATCCAAAGAACTGAATCAAGAATAATAACTTAAAAACCAAGAGAACATATTGAAAACGTCAAATCTCGTGGTATACATAGTGCAGTTATCTTGGACTGCCAAAATAACTTTTCGATCATTTTAGACTAGAGTAGCAAAAATCCGGCATTTATCTCACTTTCATACATTTGCAAAGCATTTGTTGTAAAATCATGTGCAGATTTTTTTAATATTACCATTTCGGTGTAGGATTCACTTATTATAATATTGTTGAAATTGAGATGGAGAGATGAACTCACCGATTGACTGTAACTTGTTAACACAACCGCTGGCATACCATCTATGCGCATAACCAGCTCGCACCCAAATATATCTGAAAAATTTTATAATATATTTTAGTTGTTTTCGTATGAAACGAGCGGTGGCAACAGGATCAGAGTGGTGAAAGGTGGTCACGGGAGCAGATATTCGATTCTTGGATTCAAATCACTGATTGTTTCAATAAATTAATGGAAAATCGAGAAAATAATCCATATGTTAGGTTACTCCAATGGATAGTATATGAAATACCAGCGATGAATTATAAGGTTGATGGTACTTGCACCAAAAAAGAGAAAAAGTTCGTCTCAAAAATGCCTAATCGGACTAATCAATTCGCACAATATGCTCTTTGTACAAATATATCAAGGGTATTTTCATATTTATTTATTTATTCATTTCATGCAAAATAAAAGATTAATTTAAAGCAAAAAACAAGTAAATTTAAATAATTGAAATTCATAACTATTCACAGACTCCAATCACTACAAACTTTTTTTAATCAAGAAAAGTAGGTCACAAGACCAAGATTAAAAATAAATTTAGGTTTAAAGGTTTAAGCAAATTTAGTGGCAAATTTTATGTTTTGTTGCTATATGCCAAAAAAGACCAGTTTAATTCGGATAGCAATAAGAATCGAGATCAAGGATACTTCGAAATATCTAAAGCTTTTGCAGAATTTTGCAATCGAAAGGCTACATTTTGAAATGAGAAAGTAAGAGAAGTATTGCAGAACTTTACTTCACTTCTAGCTTCGACCCACAGTCACTGCTTTATAAATAATGCGGGAAAATCCCGTGCATTGAAGCACAATACTGCAAGTAAGGAGGTTCTACACAAAACAAAAAAAACTTTTATGACTTCCATTTTATTGATTGTGACCATAATTTTAAAGGATTTTGAAGTAATATTTTGAAAATTAAAGCGTGCAAAATCCTTTAGGTAGAATAGAAGTACAAAGACTAGCAAACACCAAGCTTTTCTTGCTATGTAGTCCTGTAAAAATCTTTGGGAGAACATGAAGATGATGTACTTATTAGGTCATTCCGAAAGTAATTTCGCTTTTTTCAAAGGGCGTCACATTTGAAGGAACAAAGATTTCTAAGAGTTCTTGGCAGCATTCGATGCAGCATTTCATCTTCTTTCCAACGGTTATGAAATTGTTGCAACTTATCTAATGGGCTTTCAGAAAATCACCAAAATCTGCGACCCAAGCGTTTTGAGATAGTCAAGTTTCACAATTTTTTTAAAACTTTCATATCAATCCTCAGAAGGACTTCAAGTAACGATTAGATAGAGCAAACCTTATAGGATACTAGCTGGCTTACCCGGCTCCGCCGTATGTTCCAAATAGAAAATTCCATTTCTTGACCGATCCGGACCAAACTTGGCACACATACCCTTCGGGCCCCGGCGGGTGTCACAGTCCACTTTTCGTTATCGATCGATGTCGATTTTATCAATTTTTTGCAAAATTTGAGCTAGGGGGCTGAAATTTGGCAGAGGGGTGTAATCGAGCATGCTGATCACCCCCACGGGGGTGATCAGCATGCTCGATTACCCCCCTGTGCCAACTTCCAGCCCCGTAGCTCAAATTTTGCAAAAAATCGATAAAATCGATATCGATCGATGACGAAAAGTAGCCTATGACACCCGCCGGGGCCCGTAGTGTATGTGTGCCAAGTTTGGTCCCGATCGGTTCAGAAATGGAATTTTCTATTCGGAGCATACGTACAGACAGACATACAGACATACAGACATACAGACATACAGACAGACACAAACAGACATTCAGCTTTATATATAAGACAGTACAACTTTTTTCTGTTTTTCATAGTTGCTTCTAACAAAACCATCAGATTTTGGCAGGCCCAAATCAGCCATAATCGCGTCAAACATCACAATTAATCGGAATTCGACGCTACCAAGATGGTACTATGAGTTAGCACTAATTTTACAAAGCAAATGAGAGTTTACGGGTTCGAAATATTAAATCTCGAGCTTTTCGGGCACAGCCTGGGGCTCGCTAAAAAAATGAGTTATGATGATTTCATCCCCGGAAACTAAACGAATCTAAAACAAAAAACACACGTTAGAAAGAGGAGAAAATGCTGCATCGAATAGTGCCCGAGCTGCTCTTCTTTTGATGTTTTACCAGAATTTAGCTGTCCAAGTTTGGAAAACGGTAGCATCAGTTCAAATTCTGTTAAAAATGTATGACAAGCTGTGGAAAGGAGAAAAAAGCAGCTTTGCATTCTGTGAGGTTTGCTCTATACACACGTTACTTGTATTTTGTCGGAGGGTTGATACAAAAGTTTAGCAAAAATTGACCATCTCAAAAAGCATGGGTCGCAGGATTTGGTTATTTTGGAAGCTCATTGACTGTTTTGCAACAATTTCATAACCATTAGAAAGAGAATGAAATGCTGCATCGAATGCTTCCAAGATCTTTTGAAAATCTTTGTTCCATCAAATGTGGCGCCCGTTTGAAAAAAGCGAAATTACTTTCGGAATGACCTAATACTATTTCCGTGCAAAATGGGCCATATGTTCAAGGGTCGAATTGTTGAGCATGAGTGTCCAAGGACAAAAGCACTTAGCACAGACATGAAATCAATTTCACTTCAACATGGCTACTTAATCTTTGGAAATAGGGTGATTCCATTTCCCTCGCGGATTCTAAACCTGTCGCTAAATCTGGTTCAGAAGTAATGCTTTCTCAAAAGAAGTTCCAACACCACACCACGAAAATAAAAACTTTGGTCAAAACATAGAACAAAATGATCAAAAAGCTAAAAGACGCATTTTCGCGTTTGTTATATGAGCGCACTAATCCGCACTATGAGAGGATTTTTGCTTCGCAAAACGTCGACGCAAAGCTTCTCAATGCATGAACTTTCCCTGAGTGGGTCTGTCTTCCCTCGAATAGCAAATAAACACACTTCTAATAAGTCTCAAGATTGAATGGAACCACGGCTCCATGCATCAAAGTATTCGCTGAAGAGAAAGGGCCTGTCTCGATTCGATAAAATGCTCCACTTGGAACCTGACACGGCATGAGGGGACAAAAATTCAAAATACAAAAAATAGTGATGAAAGAAGTTGGTCCGACAAGGTGAATAAAATTGCTATAGTTCCAAAAGAGTATTGATCAAAACTTATACCCGATATTTAGCATCAATATTTAATTGTACACAAGATCGTAAATGCTAATGGCTGTGCGAATAATGTGGTTCACGAGAATCGTATCAAAATAGTAATGATAAACAATTTCAAGCAAATGCATGTGAGAAACTCCGATTCGAAAAGTTCAGCATAAAAAAATAAGGCAACCAATTCAAATTTTACGCAAGAATATTTACCCTTTTGAAGTCGGGTCTAAATATTAGGAAAAAACGGACAAGTTATTCGTGCAATAGTAGGCTTATCTTGAGGTGATAAGATTAAGCATTCTTATCTGACTAGAATGATTTGGATTATATCATAGGGATTCCCAGATGTTCAGAAAAAGTATATGATGTCAAACATAGTTTGCAATAAAATAAAGAATCACACATAAGGGCTTCTTCTTCACTTGAACGGATTCTCTACGATAAGAGATAACTAATACTATAGGATATATTAGGTTGAACACTAAGTTTTGCAACTTTTCTCATAACTTCCCTCTCACTCAACATAGTGCACTCAAATTTTGCCACTACGTTGGTTATAATGTATACTACAAGCGCAGCTGCTGTCCTACCAAATTCTGACGTCGCAGTAAGGGTTACGGTAGGTGTATGGTATGAAGGGGAAAAATTCAAAGTTTGACGGATTTGGCTGAAACTTGGCATAGGGGTGTTATCCGAACATGCTGATCACGAAAACGATAGTAAAATTGCGTGATAAGGGCTTTTTTGTAGGGTTACTGTAGGTGTACCTTATGGGGTCTCACCCTAAGCAAAGAAAAAGGCGTTGATTCAACAAATGAATATAATATTCGCATTCGGCAGGTCAAATAACCTTACTATGTGAAGTCTCGGCGGAATTTGAGCTTCGGACTCTTTAGTCATTGACGGTCGTCCCCAGCAGCTCTTGCGTACATCGACTCGTTTTCGACTTTATGAGGACGCCAAATCTCGACATGCCCATAAATTTTGTTTCTTTCTTGCTAGGCCAAAGGAGTCAACCTCTTGCAATAATTTGTAGACGAATACGGATTACTGCGCATGGTCTAGGCTGCCAAAGGCTTCATTTTAGCTTGAAACCTCAAAAATTCTCAAATTTTACTAGTTTTCGAAAAATGCCTGAAACTTTTCTATTTCGTGTTCAAAATTCAGACAATTTGTACTCACTTGTAGCTCACATTGCATTCTACACGATGCCAAAGTTTGAGTGCACCATGTTGAATGAGAGTGAAGTTATGAAACAAGTTGCAAAACTTAGTGTTCAACCTAATATAATAAAAAAGTGAAATGAAACTCTCTTTCAGAGGGTTGAGGAAAAGTACTTTCTTGAAGAATTTTGACCTAGGAATGAAACAAACGATGTAAGGAAAGATAACAAACAAAAAGTTAGTTTTTTTTGAGTTATACTCATTATACAGAAGCACAACGAACATACCGTATCACTAAGAAAAAACTCCAAGTACGACTTAATTTTATATCAAACTTCTATGATATAACGTTATAAATTCGTCTTTTCTAGAATTTCGAGACTTCTCTATTAGATTGAAAGTCTTCTTTCCTCACTGAGAAATTTACGAAAAGATTAAATTCCTAACGCCACTTCATCTGACGAGACGGAACAAAAAGTAATTCAGAATTATTATGTACTTGTATAAATAGAAAAATTGGAATTCCAAAGGAAAAACGTACGATAATTAAAGCATATGCTGGAAAAACGCGCTTCAAAATCCAAATATAACTAGTCTTAGAGGCTTCGTGACAAAATTAAAAGGATAGGAAATAAAAACGCAGGTATTCCTGTAATTCTGATGTTGATATCTCTTTAAAAAAAGAGACAATTTAAGGCTAGAATCTAAAAATATATTCATATTGCCAATTTCAGTATCCAGATGCTAATAAATGAGGAGAAAACTTGGTAAGCTCGCCAAAATTACTTTTCTGATGTCACCAATATGCATTTAAAACTTTTTTCCTAGCTCGAAGCGGCTACAAACTTAGCATTCTATTTATAGCCTATATCAACGTCATTGTCTTTTTACTAAAAAATACTCTAGCGGAGAGAAAACACATAGATATGCGAATTAATTCGGAAGCTGATGAATGATGCATACGTTGAAGCATCGAACAAGGCAGAATGAGTAATTATTACTGGTGAGGGTTGAAAATATAGGCTATAGTATGCACGTGCTCTGTTTACCCCCATTAATTTATCCCCCCCCCCCCCTCCCACTCATAATTTTCGAGATTTTTCGATTGATGATGATATAATACTGAACTCAAGGTACTTATTACCGTCAAAATGACTACTTTGAGACATTTCATATCAGAAAACAATACAAAAACATGGAATTATCGTTTTCTTAGTGTTATCGACATCCCAAAAGTTCAGAGCTTATCAAAAGTATCTTTTTTATCTACAGCCCACTTGGGACATGACAATGAAGTAAGGAAGCATAGGCCGTCACATTGTAATCTTATAATCCCCACACTAAATCAGCTGTCAATGACATTAGAAACTTCTACAAAAAAAGTTCATTTCTTTCATTTCTCTTAATCCAGTGCCATGACGTGCTAAATTTATTCCGGAAGTGTAAAGGAGCAAACAGATCTGCATATGAAGCGTGCGCATATTTTAAAAATTCATTGGGTTGAGAAATAGGTAAAAGTACATAGCAGGAGTTTTTAGTCAAAAGTACATAGCAGGATTTGAAGCTCATGTTTCAGTAGCCTAAGCAAAAAAAGTACTTCTTGCAGAAGTAAACACCTTACTGCGTACCAATCATTTGAAATACCAACTTGATATTACGTCAGCGGCGGTCCTAGGATTTCGAACCGGGGGGGGGGGGGGGAGGGGAGGGGGCGGCAAAAGTTTTTTTCAAATGAAGCCCACGCACTCCGAAAAAATTTTTGGGGTGGTTCTCAAAATTTTTGCGGGTCCATAACCTCTAATATCTTGAAAAAGGGAGAGTGGCGGCAGCCACGCCGCCGAAGAAATTTTTTTACAGGGTTAATTTGAATTTTTCAAAAATTTTGAAAATTATTATAATAATTTACAAAAATAAACAAGTCACTTGCACATTTTCATAATCCATTCAAATAAATTTCAAAAATTTCGCGACCCATTCTTAAGGAGGGGGGCGCCCCCCCTTCCGCCCATCCCCTTCCTCGGTCCGCTACTGCTCTACATATCGGCGATGAGATTCCTAGAGATGATCTTGAAGGCTCATTTAGATTCTAGTCGCAAAAATTGCTTGTTCTACAAATCTGACTCTGCTGAAAAAAAATTTCTCTGGTATTTAATGAAGAAGATCATTATGTAAATGAGCTAGTAGGCACGTATAAAAAGAGGTCTATAATATAAGTACTATAATATAGGTAGAAGCCTTTGACATTTTCGAGAAGGTTTACTGGGAGATCTGGTGCAGAACTTATGGAATGCTCACTCAGACAATTCACTGGAACTTTTGCAGGACAAGGAAAATTTGCAGCGATTCATGCTGCAAAAGTGGAAACGTTGATGGGAAATTCCGCGGGATTTTTACGTCAAGCTGGTTAGAAACGGGAACTTCCGCAGGACGTTTCACAAAGCGCTGCGGTACTTCCGAAATTGCCTTCCGGTTTGTTTCAAGAAAGACAAAAACTTCCATTTTGCAAAGACAGCGAAGATGTGTGGGAGAGTAGTAGTTAAATTTGATTCCACTTGTGAAGTACCAGCATCTCGGTCATGCAAAGCACAAACCTCAAGAAGTAATAAATTTTTGGTGAAGCAAGTCTGCAGAAATTGATTTATAGTAATTAGCACTGATAATAGTGATTTTGTTTTAATTAGTTGATTTTCGCTTTTATAATACGTCTGGATCTACGATAAACCGCGAAGAAATTGAATAGTCGTATGATATTGAGCTATTGCGAAAGTTAGTAAATGAGGAAACCCATTCTCAGAAATGAATGATTTTATGGAGATGCGATGATTCAGAAACGTATTCTACATGTAATCCATTGTTACGTCTAATGTTTCGTGTACTTTACTCAAGAATGCTTTTTCATACAAGAAGCTTTCGCTTCATGCATCAACAAAACATCGTTAGCGTCACACATCTTTTAAATGTCGCCATTGAAGATGTTCGTCCTCTCTTAAAGATCACCAGTCTCATTTTTATATTTTTTTAGTCTTAACGTCTACCAAGCCTGAAGGGTGATTGGAAAATGTACTCGTTCAATAGCAAAATTGATCACTGACTACTTTTTTCCTCTGAATTTCGGAAGTAAATTTCTCTGTGATTTTGAAGCTAAAAGAAACTATAAACAATGAAATTGCACTTTCGAGGACTTGGGGGTTTCATAGATAAATCATGGGAAAGCTTATTTCCAGATGAGACCCCGACATCACATAGATTTTATGAATAGGATACTCTTTCTAGTAGTATGTTACAGGCATTTCGCCAAATCTACATCTGTTCGAAATTTAAATTCTGCAGAGCAAGCCCTATCTTCTTGCAATTTCATTGAAACTAAGCAGATTTGAAAGCTCAAGCTACTGAGAGATTTGACGATGTCAGATTGAAAGGCATAATTTTTTGCGTAACACATAGCCAGGCATTTTATAAAAATTCTCAAATTTTCTTGAAAAATTTTCAGGAAGCTTTTTACTCCTATCACGGTTTGCCAGGTATTTAAAGATGTATGTCTTCATAGTTAAGCTCAAAATAGTAGACAAATTCATGATTGGTGCTATTATTTTTTTGCTTACTTTCGGAATATCCTTTCGAAAAAAAGCAAATACAGGTTGGAGTTGAGAAAATTTGGAATGCGCAGTATAAGAGAACTTTTCCGAGAAAAATCAAGATAAAATGATTTTCGTTCCGCGTTCATCAAAGCAGAGCATGAAAATTATAACGGCACTGAATCACATACAAATATTTTTGGAATGAGAGATCTCCATGGAACTCGGGAATACTTCCTACGGCTCTGAGCGCCCACGCATTCTGCTTACGTGCTAATCAAATCCTTGACAACAACAATGGAGATTAGGAGATGTTATAATGAATACGTGTTGTTTGTTTCCCACATTCCCACCTTCTGGGATGAAAAATTGCTGGAGCTCTACAGAATTGTAGTGGCAGTTCGAAATTTTACGAAGCTGCGTGCAAATGTGCTCTTGGGAAAAATCAGCGCGAAATCTTCGAAAAAAAAGGCCTTCTGGTAGAAGTACGCAAAAAAAAGTAAAACTGCCGTTGAGAATAACAAAATGAAAGCATATTTCTGAAAAAAAAAACGCTGCCGAGATATCAGGCTTATCCATGACTGCTACATTAAAAATTACAAAAACCTCGCCGTAAAAACATTCAAAACCCTACTATATTCTTTTTAGTGTAAGCGATGGATGCTATGTAATTTTAAACTGGTGAGCGGAATAATATTTGAAAAACTGAATAAAGAAGTCAAAAATCATTACTATAAGTAGTCTTAAGTTGGCCCATGAGCATCAGAGAACATGAAAAAAAATTTGTTATGAAGATAGATGTCTGTTTAGCTATGCAGATTAGTGATCTCATAAGAAGCAAAATCGATGACTAAAAATTCTAAAATCATAACCATTTGTAAACATATTTGATGAGCACGAATTTTTCTTACGCAAGAATGGTATATAGTATGTGGTAAAACCATGTTGAACAGAAATCGAATTTTGTTGGGCTTTCAGCGTTTTTTTTTTGGGAGGAAATCTGGAGGGACCTATTCTGACTATTCATACTTTTGGTACGCCACTGCAATATGGATCTGTGCTTGTAGCACATTCTTTGATCATGTTTTCATTTTGCTGAACTATAATGAATTATCAAGAATTTTTGAGACTAGGAATAACCGAATTTTTAAAAATTTTGATGCAAGATTATAGACCGATAAAGATAAAATAGTCCGAGTTTGCGAGTGCTCAAAAAGTTTAGTCCAAATGAATCATATTTTCCCCCTTTGTTGTGTTTAGTCGACGTCTTATTCAAATAAAACATAATTCTTTCATAAAGGACAAGGATCTATAAGAGCGCAAATCTAATATAAGACAGAGTTCAATGGCTGCTATTCAAAGAAGAGCATAGAAGCAAAGAGACATTTTTGTTTGAACGTTGGATAACATATATAGAAGTATAAACACATAAGTCAACATTTACGCTATTTGATGAGCTGTAATAAATACTTTTAGATAAATTTGCAATGACACATGAAGTCGTAGAAACCTAGCCGTGAGATATACTTGATCATTGATCTTTCCCCCGCTTATGAAGGCAACTGGGCATGTGTTGAAGCGTGAAAATGTCAAATTTCCTATACTTGGAATGTGATGCCGAAAAATTGTTACCGGGGCGTTTACCCAGAAGGGTAAAGTGTGCATTAGCCGAAAATGTTAGATTTTGGAGCTCAGAAGTCCATGACGTCTTGTGAATGACCAAACGACGGGGTTGATATTATCGAGAATGGGCACTCTGGACCTATGATCTTGCATTCAACGAGAGCAGAGGGGGAAAATGTTCCTATAGGGACACATTTGCAGAACAATGGATGTGGACCCTTCTGACATCATAGAGATTACAGTATAAGTTATTTTTCTATCGGTAAAAATACCGGTGACGCAAACCTACGAAGGAGGCAGAGCGGGGGAGAACACTTGGGATCAAAATTTTATGCTTGAATTAGTTTATTAATGCCCAACAGTGCGTTAGAATCCACTTAACCTTATTCGCAGCCTTTATGAGCGATTCGACGATATTAAGTAAGCAATAATGATAGAAAATAATTTTATGGAGATCTAAGCACTCAACAAATCGATAACATTTTTAAAGTCAGGATAAAGCCCATTTTCTCATTTTGAGTGCTTAGGATGCCTAGAGCTATTTGACAAGCTCTCACCAGCAGCAATACGAGACATTTTACGGTCGTATGACGAGTTATAGAAGTAGAAAACAACATTACAGATTATGAGACTTCTATTCATAAAATGACGGTCATTGGCTTCAAATGCGTAAGAACTCATTGTTAGGCAGAAATGCTGAGCAACCTTTTGATAAGAAAAGGATCACAAATGCTTTCTTTCACTCAGAGACAGCACATGCTTGAACTGATACCAATAGTCCAAGCGGATACATAATTTTTTCAGTCACAGAAAAGATTTCTTGTTGAATCGCTCCTACAACAAAATTAATTGACTTTTTGTTTTAAATTCTGAAACAAAACAAGAAGCCCATTATTTGAAGCAAAAAGGGCGTTACGCTTGGATTTTCAGCTAGGCAATTACATCCGGTCTCCCTTCAAGAAAGCCCTCACTGAAATTGTATAAAGAGTCCAGAGATCGTTCACTGCCAGAATTTTTGCCCGAGCTAATATTCCGATTGTTGTACAAATCTAGGCTCTCTTTTCTAGCTGCTACTGCTTTTGCTACTAGAAGAACCCTTTATTACCAAAACCTTGCCTTCAAAATGATTACCAACAGGATTGAAATAGAAATGCAAGATTTTTGCAGTCTATCGAATTACAATTATACTAGAGGACACATGTTCAGGCTTATAGTAAGGAAAGTGAGAAACCAGCAATTCATAACTCTTTCTTAGTGCGTGTTATCAAAACATGGAATGAGCTACCAAAGGAAGCTATCACCGCGAGATCTACATTCGTTTTCAAAAGAAAAGTTCAAAATCTAAAATCGCAGGAGTTATTCTGACTACCACTTCCCAGGAAACTTTTTGAAATTTCGACGTTCCTTTTCACGGCAGCGAATTCTGACTGATGTATGGTTTGGTCTCCCAAAAAGCGAATCCTTTCCGCGCTATGCTCAATGTTCCGTTTTTTCTGTTTCTCCAAGTCAAAAAAAAGTATCTACCTCCATTGATGCCTCTACCTTTTTTACCCATTTTTACGTATTGCAACTTTCTTGAATTGTCTTTTTTATGCTTCAGTGTTCTTCTGATTATCATTTTGTTCTTTTTCGTGCTGAACATCCCTCTCTTCCGAGGTTTTTTATTTGTACTGTTCCCTCCTCTGCGTCTTTCTTATTGTCCTTTGGAAAACCCTTATTTTTTTCTCTGGGTTATAGCCAGCTAGCCTTTGCACCAGGGCTCGCTGGCTCCCAAACGGTGGGTATCGTTTTCGAAAGACCTACAAGATTTTGGTCGACCGTTGAAATAATTGATCTTCCTCGTCTAGAGTCACTTGATGTCGACTTCATAGTTAAGTAAATAAATAAATAAATACTAAGCAAAATTTGTTGAGCGTATGACTAGCCTATATTAGTTTTTTGTGCGTCATGAGGAAATGAAATTGAAAATAAAAACTGAATGATGAATAAATGTATTGATTGAATGATTTGAGCTTGATGTTTTACTTCATCATGACGTTCAAAAATTGATACCATTATCTAAGGCGGAAACGATAGTTTTGCGAGTTGAATTTGAATTCACATTCTTCCTCCCCTCCCTCCTCCTACACGCCCTCTTCATAGTTTGATCTCACCTTCCCCATTTGAGGTGCATTCAAGAAGCACAAGCAATCCAAATCACTTGAATTGTGTGAACAGCAATGCAAATGGGCAATAGGCAAGGTTTTGCTTCAATTAGGCTTGAGTGAATTGGATAATACCATGATGTCGTTAGGAGATTCCCTAAAGAGCAGTAAAACTTCAAATTGATTTAAAAGTATGATGCCTGGACTAGACAAAAGTTGACAAGAGTCTTCTTCTAAACTGTCGAAAACTTGTCCTTAAGGTTTATTTTGAGAACAGGAGTGTAGAAACGAGCATAGCATGTTGCTGACGATGAGCTGCTTATGCGAGAGAAGGAAAGGTGACGTAAGGATTAAGGCAAATTACGGCAAGGGCTGTCGTCATAGATGATTCCTTGAAAGGAGGTACATAATGCTTGTTTTAGGAAATTCCGCGATTGCGGTTGCAAGAGTATATTAATAGGACTCTGCAATAATTTGCAACGCAAAATTGCAGTTACGATGTTGAAATTGATTGGAAGAGGGCCTGATCTAAAGATGCGGCAGCAAAAAAGAGATACATATTGTTGAACTTTAGGTTCTATTCGTCGCGATGACAAACACGATAATAAGGTATGCGTATACCATAGTACTCGAACAAACTGAGTGCCCAAAGATGAACATGAAGGAAAAAAGGCACTTTTTGCGTTTCGAACAAACTCAGAATTCCACCATTCCTGCAAGGACTCATAAGGCAGATTCGACAAAATAGGAACAATCAAAAGTGTTCCAAAATTATAGACGATTTTCACTTGTACAATGGTGGCAGAAATGAAATGAGCAATGTAGACAACAAGGAGGCTAAAAGGATTTTTGCAAAAAGTGCGCTTTTTGAGAAGATAAGCAGATGACGAACAGAATGCAAAAAGCACCTAAGTTCAAAGAGATTTGAAAAGCAAGTATTGAAACGCATCATTGGCTTCTCTTAATCTTCGCGGGGCATTCTCTTCATAAGAAAAAGTTTTTAAATAAGACTTCTCTAATTCTTGTGTAAGCGTCACAGCCTATACAAGACTTTCAATGGGGTGGAAAAATAAGATTGATAAAAATCATTTTAGAAAAACCCAAAACGCATGAAAAATGGGTAGATCGGGAAAGACTAAGGCTTTCACTTGATACTGAATCAGAAATTCAGTAAGTATTGAACTTGGTCTGCGGTCTCAGAATATCACATTTGCTGTTAGTGACATTATCATCCAATTCTAGCTGCGTGAATGACCGGTAGGAATGAAGTTCTGAGAAATGAAATGTCTCTTGTGTTGTTGACAATCATGGGCATCGCGCTATATATGCGAACCCTTTAGGTAACATTTATTCTTCACTTCTCCTCTTAACTTGTCATTCGTATCTAGTCGCCAATAAATTATTACTACTCTCTTGGTCAGAAAACACAGTACGGAAAGAAGACTACAACAGCGTTTATATACTCAATCTGGATGAAGATTTGCTGCCAAAAATCGATATGGGGAATGTCGTTACCTTGTAGCGCAGCCGAAGCGATAGATCAAATCAAAAAATAAATCAGAAAACCGATAAATTGATTGAGAAGTTAGAGCTCAGTGACTGGTATATGATCTGCTGCCAATCAGTTTTAGGTGCGCACTGGTTTAATTCTGCATTTTTCGTAGCTCCTGGTTTACTGACGCATTAGACGTCTTTTCTGAGTCTCCTGATGCGGCTTTTAATGGGATAGATTATTCATGCATTCGACGACTTCAAACCCTGAAGAAGGCGATTTTGCCGAAACCTCAGCCGAATAAAGCAATTATTAATCTCGATGTCAAGCTCAAGCAGTTCTCAAACCAGTTTCCACATTGCCGAGATTAAGCGACGGTTCATGCCTGGATGATTGAGAGCCGTTTTTGCGTTATGATAAGCTTCAAGTAGCTAAAGTAAAAGAAATCGTAGAATTTTTTTGAGAAAGATGAAATGAGAAAATGCTAATAAGTTGTGAGCAACTACCTATTCCAGCAGCAAAACACCGCTGTCATCAGTTCTTTGTTGTACTATAATATATGAAACACCGGAGATAGACAGATTTACGTGAGGATTATTAATATGAGAGCATAAGCAGTCCAAATGCAGATGATCTTGCCTTTGCATTGGCAGGCGGTCCCAGAGAGCTGGATATGACATCACTAAGAGCCAAAGAGATAAAGGTGAGCTGTGTGTAAAAAGAGCGAGTCCATTAAAAGAGACGGGTTGAAAGGAATGGGTACATTTGCCATATTTCCGTATCATGATTGAAGCTGGCAAAGTGCAATCTGCAGAAATGGGGTTTCGTTAGGAAACCATTTGAGATTAAAAGGTTTCCAAAGGGAGAAGTGAATCACTTTATTCTCAAAAAGTCGCAATTATTTGTGAATTTAATGTTAGCCAATTAAATGCATAATTCGTATCACAAAACTTTTCAATTTGGAATGAAATGAATGTTTGCTGAAGAAAGTTGAAAACTAATTTGTTGTAAACTCCAAACTAACTAAAAACTAAAGTGTATAACTGGTGAACTCGTTCCTTTCCTTTTCTGGGCAGTGTAAAAGGACTCAGAAGATGAAATGGCCTTATGATATCATTCTTAACTCTTTGAAATCTTAGGCTTAGGGGTCAAAATCTTGAGTTTCAAATTTCTCTTCCTTGCTGAAACAAAGTTCTGGAAACAATTTTTTTGCTCTAATTAGAGAAAGCTTCTCATTAAGTTTGGCGTAAGCGAAATTACGGCGATGTTCGACTTTTGTAAGAAGAAGAACCGTAATATTGTGTATGTTCGGAAGGAGAACTGTTTTGGAAGTTCAATCATCACTACTGACGCACACTTCCTCAATCCTGCCTAGATGCGGATAATCCTCAAGCGCAGGGCGCTAACAGTACATACACCCTCCTCCTCCCCCTCTGCAAAAGATGCAGTAATTTTTGGAAAAAACCCAATTACCATATTTTTCATGGTGCTTCTTAGTGAATAGAAAATTCCAGGTTTCAGTTTTCACGTAGTGAGTAGCACCCCTGCCTTACCCGAGCCATATCAATTGTCCTATACAAAAACAGACATACAGACATAACACCCAAAAAGGGGGTCATCATGAGTTTTAAGGATGCAAGAAGCCTTTAGTTTTTTTGTGCAAAGTGCTTTTTACTGCGCTAGATGGGTCTAGAGCTTCGTGTTTTATTATCCACCCTTTATTTTCTGCTCCCTGTGACTTGGAGGCTAGTTCATGTGTTGTGTTTTTGTTTGAGCTTTCTGTTCGATCTTTTTCCTTTTGATGCACCTTGAGTGTAGTTATAAAATATAGATATAAAAATATTAGACTCTTCTATATGACACCTCCAGTCATCGCAGTCCTTGAAAATGAGCTTAGTCACCGCCGATGTTTACGCGAAAGTGGGAAGTTGTTTGATGGGGACAGTGGAAATTCATATCCATTGCAAAGTGCCAAAAATCTAGATTTAAGGACCCAACGGTCTTAAAGAGTAGCTCAAGAACACCGTGGGGTCGAAAACATATGTGTGCAAACTTTCACGCTTATCGGTAGAGCAACAAGCGTTATATAACGAATATCTTCAGAAATTTTGAGTTTTTATACACAACTTTGACTCAACGAAACTGGCGGCTGGAAGGCGACAGCTTGCGCCCGCGAAAGTGCGCTCTGGTCATTCTCTAACCCCGATTTACGAAGCACCGCCTTTCAGTCGTCAATCTATTTAAATCGAAGAGTAGATGATATTTTATGGTTTGCGGTAAAGGTAAAGTTGTTGTGTACATTCAAAAGATCTATGACTTAATATTAGGTTGACTAAAAAATAAGTTCGGTCGTTTTTGGCGGTTTATAGAATTGTCACAAATCAGTTTTCGTGTGTATATATGGTATCATTGGAAAGAGCAAATCAAGCGGAATCAGATGGTGAACTCTGTTTTCTCAAAGCTGATTTTCTGATAATGAAATGATGAGGGAAAGAAAATTGGTCCGATTTTTTCCTCAAAATTTCAAAAAATCACGTTCCGAAAAACGAACTAAAGTCAGGTGTAAAGTGTATATTCGCTACCGACAGAGCAAATTTTTGAATTTTTAGCCATTTGCAAGACCATAGATGACCAAATTCGAGTTATCTGGAATGCCCAAAATTTGACCTTTTGCGCGCAAATGCCTGGAAATTTACACAATTTTGGCTGCAGAAATTCAGAAACAGCAGGTCACAATCTCTATTGTGGTTCGCCACCTAGCCCGAGGCAGTATGTACCTAGCCACCAAATTGCTCGCCTGTACTCACTGCAAGCTGAGAACGAAACTTAGAAAGTCAAAAAAGCGATTTTTAAGAAGTCTGACCATATAAGGTTATAACTGCGTTTTTTGCTAAAACAAAATCTTGACTATTCAATATCTAATAGTAGAGGCTTGAGGCTATCTGCTCACGAAAAAATCTTGGCTGAATAGCTGTTACGTGAATTGTTATAAAGCTTTGAATTTGCATGTCAAAACGAACTTATTTATTAGCCAACCTAATAAAAACGGGCTAAGGGTTGTTTACGTCTGTTTGTCTGTGTGTCTGTGTGTACGTCTGTCTGTCTGTCACGAAATTCATACAGCGAGTTCCAGCAAATGTCTTGAGCTGAAGTCTTGGTCATAGCACCTTGCCAGCATCTAGGCCCATCATGCAAAATTTCGTACGGATCCGTTGCGTTGATGCTACAAAAATTGTGCGTCAAGCGGATCCACACACCTCTAAGCAGGCAAAACTGAGACCAGATTTGAATTTTTTGCAAAGCCATGATTTGCCTGACAAGTAAATTTGCGCCTCATGAATTCTAACCCAAAAAGGGCACAAAAAGTTTGCTTTTCTGCGAAAACAGCGCCAAAAAGTGGTGATCGTGTAGATAGTCGATTTGGCAAGGCTGTAACTTCAAATTTGAAAAGATTTTTGCACGGAAGTGTAGCCCAAAGTGACTACTATCCTTATGACGACTACCAAGCCAAAATAAATTTGATAATTCATTCGAATTCGCAGGTTTTCCTTTGCGAAAAAGATTTCTTTCTCAAATTACCGATATTACGTGGAGATGCTTTAAGAATGAGCAGTTGTTTACAATTCATTTGTGATGTTCAGCATCGCGCGGTAAGTTTCAAAGTCATCATTATGCGAATATGAGAAAGGCATACGGATAGGAGTGCCAGTGCGAACCTCTAAACCTCTAAAAACACGTAAACATTTTTAGCCCGTTATTATAAGTAACCAGTGCATGACCTCCGCGAAGCGGAGGTGATGCACTGGTTCTATATATAAGGCTTGCTATAAAGAATAGACACACACTCAGCGATATGGCATCAAAAAAGGAAAGTGCACAGCATCGCTTTTTTGGAAGCTTGAATTTAGTTTTCGCGGTTTCTAAAAAGAATACAGCAACAGTATGTATGAATGTCTAATGCGAAGTATATATTGTCGAGTCATTCCTAAGTCAATATGCGTAGTGCACACTATACACGTTAACTGACGAACTGCAAAAGCAGCCTACTCATTTCCACCGATTTCTCCTTGTTTCCTTGTTTCTTTAGTTCTTGTTGGCTATATGTTAGTTAGTGGAGCACACTTCTACACTTTGTTGAGCTAGAAGATGTTCCACTATGTTACTAGTAATGGTGCCGTCGCTAATAGGGCTTAGTGTGCAGTCACACATATTAAGTTATGATTCGAGGTCGTGAGTGAACAAGTGAGAGGTCCGGTAATTTCTCTTTAAGATAGGAAATTTTTCAAGTCCTTAGGTCCGAAACTTCTCAAATCTCGGCCTCTACCACGAGGTATACTGTAGCTGGTGCGAACCTTACGGCCACCTTGTAAAGCTTGCTTTGCTATATTAAGTGGTTTCTTAAATTCATACAGATCCAAGAAGTGTATAACTTATTGCAGAAAAATTTTAAAACTGAAAAAATCTTAGAGACAAAACAACAGAGACAGAGTTAACATAATATAGCAATGAAATTTTTCATAAAAATGCTTTTATATAACCAATGGTCAAAGATGAAGTTGATTTCATTGAGCACGAAAACCCTCCGTTCGCATGAGGAGTGATAGTGGCAAATGTAACTTGGGAAGAAGCTCACAACATTTAGGCGGCACATCCGTCACAGAAGTTTTTCTAATTCATTTGTTTCGCGAAGCTGTCTAAAAGGTCGTAACTGCTTGCAAACTTTGAAGCAGCGGAAATTTTTTCGCATGTTTGCAAAGCGCTTAAATCTTACCTTTAGTACGACTGTGGCTTTTGCGAAAAGAGAAAGAAGATGTTTCGTTATCTTCAAGAACATAACAAAATCTCTTCTGGCAAATTGAATGTCAGGTCTGAAGCAACAGGAAATTGGATCTATCATCGGTATACTCAGAATATGACATGAGTATGGCTGCAACAAAAATCAGTCGTGTTCGCAAATCCATCACTATAGCCTCTTCCTGTTTTCATATTTATCGTTGTTTTTTTGAAATGCACCAATTTTTCAGAAACACATCAAAAAAACACAGGGGAAATCGGAACTTTGATCTCTTAGATAGGTAATAATTTTCGCCCCTTTATTCATTTTTTTTTGAATTATTCCATAGATGCTTTTGGCTTTTGACTAGGGTACTGGTATACACTTGAAGAAATGTACTAAATCATAGAAATCCATTGCCGTTCCTTGCACTAGATTACAAATGCAAAAGTAAGGAGCGTTTCTTCTGTTACAGCCACAATGTGCAAAAAAAGCGTAGGAGGGTATTTGGCTATATTTGTATTGAATTCGATAGAACAAAACATTTTCTGTAAAAAGCCTACAAGATATCCGCTGTTGTAATTCGCATGAAGTTTGGAGTCAAAATTTACAAACATTTAGTGATTAATTTGAACCTGAGCCCAAAATTCTACTAATTCCTACTTCATAAGCAAGTAGTATACGCAAGCAAACAATCTGTATACATTCGCTGTAATTTTTTCCCACTGCACATAGAAAAAAAATAGCGGCCGAAGTTTGGCAAACGCAGTCGTCCATTTTTGTTTCTTGAATCTAGCCTCGGAAATATTACAGCAACGACAATTGCAATTTGTTAGGTGCATAAGTATAACTTTCTATACAACTTTTGTCTTTTCAAATGTGACGCAGTCATTCTTTGCTGATTGATTTACTCTGTGTACAAATGCAGCCAATTCTGCTGAATTCTGCTATCACAAGTAACGGTTGCTGTAAATTTACTGTATAAGGAGATTTCTTAATGGTTCAAATTATACTGAAACTTGACCTAAGGGTTGAGCCAGACTGCGCGGCGTACGCCCCATATCTTCAAGCACTGTGCATACGGTGCGCGGCGCAGCTTGATTCAACCTAAGGGGTTATTCGGCATGTCGATCACAAAAATGATACTCAATCCACATGAAAAGGCTCTTTCCGTATGGTTAAAAATGCAGTTTTTTACCTTGGCATCAAATGAATGCTCTGGTCGTTTAGGTCGGCCATTTGAAAAGCGACACATATCATCGGAATCAGCTCAAAACGCTGATTTTAAATTTGCTATCCGTAGCTGCGAGCCATTACCCTAAAGCGAGTAATGACCTTTTTCCTGAGCAAAGTTTGCGTGTTGAACGACTCACGGATGCTATGGTATCATCATCTAGGTAGTAGTTCAAATGCATAATACACCCTGTTAAAGCCAAATGACTCAATTTGATGTTATTTCGAATTTTTACCACTTTTTTTGAGCAGGTTCCATCTACAGGCCTTTTTTCCATATTCAGTTGTGTCTATGACACATGCTAAAAAAGACTCATAACTCGCTTTGAAGTAATGCTTCGCAGGTAAGGATAGCATATTTGAAATCAGCTGTCAAGCTGATTTCGGATATATACGTCGTTTTCCGAATGGCCGACCTAAGTTAGATGTCTTTCCTCATAAGTTACTCCATTGTGCAATGTTTCGGCAAATTCTGAAATTCTTTAGTTATTGACGGATGTCCTTTCAGATCTGCCTGTTCGACTCTTTCAACACTTCGAGGACGCCGAATCTCAATTTGACTCCAAATCTAAATTTTTTTACTGTACTTGGTGTAAGCCAACCTGTAGCACGTTGCTATGTGTTTAAATCAGGCTGTGCATGGCTCGTTTAACTAAGAAAGTGACGAGATTTGACCGTTTTTTGAAGAAAATGCTTAATCTTGTTCCACTATGATAGTAAAAAAAACGGTATGAACATAACTGTGGCTCACTTCGATCTACGAGAAGAGTGGCTACACGGATTAGCCTAGATACTCCGCGGCGGTACCGCGTTCAGAACTCACTGGAACGCTCACAAGCACAAAAAAACGGTTTACTGCAACCGAAACAACAAGAAAACCAAATGAGCGATGCCAAAAGGCTCAATACGAACAAGAGCAAACTACAGAAAGTGAGCAAAGGATAAGCAAAAACAACGAATAAACGCATCATTGCCCTAGCGGGCGGAGACAACAAATAATCAATGAGATTTGGCGCGCTTTTGCTACGCCTTGATCTTCTGTAACTGTATGTAAAAGAAAACCATCAATTTAGCACCCTGCACAAGTAATGAGATACACCGAGAGATTCAAATGGAGTGAGAAGGAGAAAACACAAGAATCTAAATTACACAACAAGAAAAGAACAAAAAAAACGGTACAATAGTGCCTCACGGCCTACCTAGAAACTCAAATCAAGTGCATTCCTAGCCTGGACAGAATGTGAGTGCTACCGTATGCAAAAAAAAAATGACAAAACGATGACACTACTGCGGTTACATCCCTCCCCCTCTAATGAGTGTCGCCCCTGACACTCAATAAGGGTAGAAAAGTCCGCGGCTATGTCCTGGGTAGCTGTGGTAAGGTGTGAATGGACGATGATGGTATCTGTAATCTTCTCGCCTCTGGTCGAAGTTTCTGGTGGGCGTCCAGATCCTCGCTCGTGTTGAATGGACGGTCCAGCTTGTATGTGTCGATGATCACCGAAGTAGCGGTGCTGGGATGTGCCTGTCGTCTGTGTTCGCGATGCTTTTCTATTTTTTCGACCGGGTCGATAGTGATATCTCCTTTGACATAATCGACTAATGTGCTGATGAAGTCCCACACTACCGCTTCTGGATATCCAGACGGTCTTATCCCTACTGCAAGCGCAGGCTCGGCCACGCTCGACGTCTGAGGTATCTTCGTAACGACATTAATACGGCTTGCGTAAGCGGCTTCACGGATGGTATTCATCATCTCAATTGTCTTTAATCGCGTAGCCTCCCATTCTGGATCTCCGCGTGGTGGCGCTATTGCTACCAATTTCCCTCCTGCTCGAACTGTGTTTGTGAAAGCCATTGTGAGCTGCATCCATTGACCCTCAGGGGGTATTTCCTTTTCCGTTGGTCCAACAAAAACGAGGTTATACGGTTCATGCAGTTGTTTCAGTTTGACACAGATGTCTGGAAGTCCGTTGTATACAAAAGGTGTCGTTGCTTCGCTGAAGCTTATCACATACTTATGGTACGCAAAACCTTGCGGCAGTATCAGCATCGTACGTTCCTTCTTTTTCTGCACCTTGATATCAGTCCATGAATGCGAGGCCGCAAATTGTACTCCTTCATTGACGAGGGCATTGACTTGATCGATAGTTAATCCACAGTTTCCATCGTATGTCATCATCAGGCTGCTCCCATCGTGCCTCATCAAATCACGCATTTTGTGAAGGCAGTTTCTCTTGAAGAATACGTACGCTTTCTGGACACCCGACGTCGTGATAAACGTATGTTTCCGATCTTTCATGAGGAAATTCCTTTTATCGGGGTCCCTCTCTTGTTCGAATATTGAGATGTAGCGGGCCAGCGAATATATTGTTGTGATTGGGAGTCCAGCTATTACGGAATCAACACCTGGCACGACATCTCCGAAGCATTTCCCTTGCATATCACATTCGAAATCATCTTCGCCTCTTCGACTGGTGCACTTATGGAACAGGCTTAGTGCCGAATTGTCCGTGTGCGATGATGAAGGTCTGAAACAAATAGCATTACTACACGCAAATAATTTCTTTTTCCTACTTCATCTTTTTGTTTTAGATACTAGGGGGCGTACCATCTATTTCTTGCGGAACTTTTATCAACATATCATAGTTTACTCTAATTGGTTCGTCATTAGTACCGAGACGTGACAGGAGTGCTGAATTATCACTAACTTCTAACTCTATAAGGTCCACTCCAGTCTTTTCAAAATTTAGGGTATTTCTCAACTCCCTTTTCACGTGGCAGTCTCAGAAAGACTCTATCGCCTATGCCAGGATAGTTTTTTCTTTCAACGTTGAACCTTTTATTGTAACTTTGCTTCATCTTTTCTCTCATTTGCAAGTTATGTTCCCGTACCGACCTTTGGATCATTTCAATACTAGTTAGAAGCTCACGTTTGTAATCATCTAAGTCAAGGTGATTGAAAGAGAGCTCTTCTGGCGGCATTACCTTTGACGGGAATCCACGGTCGAAAGCGTGCAGAATATAAAAGGGACTTTCCCCAGTTGAATCATGGGGGGGCTGAATTATATGCGAAAACTACCATGGGCAGTAAGGTGTCCCATTCAGCTGGTACTATTGTCTGTTTTTTCAACATCCTTGTCAATGTGCCAATCACTCTTTCCGTGATTCCATTTTCCTTGTAACCTTTCGTTACAGACTGTTCTATCCCTACAATGGCACAGATTTCCGATAGGACACTGTTCACAAACTCCGGCCCTTGATCGGAGTGTATGGCTTTTGGCCAGCGGCAACCTCCGCATACCCATCTTTCGAAAAATGTTCTTGCCACTGTTTCGGCTTTCTTATCCGCATTGGGGTACGCTCCTGCAAACTTGGAAAAGTGATCAATCACCACCAGTGCGTATCTATTTCCTCTTTCTGTTAACCCCAACTCTACTAAGTCCATGCCCACCAACTCAAACGGTTTGTTTGTCACGACTGGCTTCAGTGGAGGGGTATTTTTCTCGTGTGGTCTCGTCACGAAACATTTCGCACAAGCTTTTGTCCATTTTGCTATGTCTTCTTGCATTCCGTTCCAGAAGAAGTCTTTGCTTAACTTCCGGTACAACTTCCTAGCGTTGAGGTGCCCTGCCAACGCACCTGCATGTGCTTCATCAAATAGTTCCTTCCTCTTTGATTTTGGAACTACTTTTAGTGCCTTATCCCCTATCATTATCATAAGCAGGCTTTCGCTTATGAGGAAATCCGCATTATGCAGTCTTTTCCCATATCGGTAGTTGGATTTCTTTATCCATTCTACCATGTTCAAGTCCTTCGAGTATCTAGGCTAATCCGTGTAGCCACTTGGGGGCCAAACCGTGGCTACACGGATTAGCCTAGATACTCCGCGGCGGTACCGCGTTCAGAACTCACTGGAACGCTCACAAGCACAAAAAAACGGTTTACTGCAACCGAAACAACAAGAAAACCAAATGACCGATGCCAAAAGGCTCAATACGAACAAGAGCAAACTACAGAACGAGTGAGCAAAGGATAAGCAAAAACAATGAATGAACGCATGATTGCCCTAGCGGGCGGAGACAACAAATAATCAATGAGTGGCGCGCTTTTGCTACGCCTTGATCTTCTGTAACCGTATGTAAAAAAAACCCCCCAATTTAGCACCCCGCACATGTAATGAGATACACCGAGAGATTCAAATGGAGTGAGAAGGAGAAAACACAAGGATCTAAATTACACAAGAAGAAAAGAACAAAAAAACGGTACAATAGTGCCTCACGGCCTACCTAGAAACTCAAATCAAGTGCATTCCTAGCCTGGACAGAATGTGAGTGCTACCGTATGCAAAAAAATGACAAAACAATGACACTACTGCGGTTACAGAAGCCAAAGTTTGGGTAAGCCATGTTCCTAGAAGAGAGACGTTAGACAAAGTTGCCCTTAGATGCATATTTTCGTACTTTATGATGATTGGGGAGGCTTGCAAGATTCTTTCTAGCGGGAATCACTTTTTGGTTCCTGACTTGAGGTAGATCATGGTTCATAGAAAATACTTGAAAGTTGTTTTGCAGAGCTTGCTTTGCTCTAGCGAGTATTGAACTTTATGCATTTTTATATAGTGCGGCTGCTGCGTGAAAATGATCGTTATTGCATCACTAGTAGTATTCATGCCGTTGACTCAAGTCATTTTACCATTCAATTCTATAACAATACAATCACAGGATTTAGCAGATTTTTATTGCATAATTTTGCCGTTGACTCAAGTCATTCTACCATTCAATTTTATAACAATACAGTTACGGGATTTAGCAGATTTTTACTGCATAATTTGAGTCTCTACACCCACCAAGGTGTCATTAATAAGTAATGATCAAAGAGGAGAATTATGGCGGTTATACGCTGTGAGTGTATTCTAATTTAATATATGCCCTTTTTTCTTTTCGCTAACAGGCATATTTCTAGTTCAAAAAATGCAGAAAGCTTGATGAAGGTATCACTAAAAAACACAATTTCTACAATTCTTTACTGGCTCCAAATGGCGCGGGAAAGCCGTTAAACAAAGCCTTTCAAAGAATAGTCTTTGCTAAAGTCAACAAATACCGGACGTTGGGTAATTTCAAGGGGTATTTTGATTCTCTTGACTCTCTTGCGAGTGTGTGTCGTTTATTTAGATATTGCAAAACTACCCTATTTTCAGGTGTATAAGCCGCACCCTTTTTGCTCTAAACGAGAGCAGACCCAGGCGTGCCGCCGCGCATGTGTCTCGCAAAGCGGTCGCCTTATCGCATATTGCTCTCACTTAACGCGCTCCATGATGACAGTCAGCCTTTTGGCGTGTTAGCCTTTAGAGCGAAAAGGGTGCGGCTTATACACCTGAAAATAGGGTAGCTGAAATGCATCTACATACTTCAAATCAGTCGTCATCAACTTTATGGCTGCAAAACATTGATGACATTCGCATCCTGCTAACAAGGGAGGTGTATTCGGTCGAAGTGGCCTTTTCATATTAAATTGATACGACTATAAAGAGCATCAAACGCTGATTCCAAATCTGTCTTCGTTATCTGCCGAGAGCCTCTAGACGTCGAATTATGAGCGTTTTTTGAGTTGAGAATTTAAATGCATAATTAGGACAATATTCGTCAGAATTGCTCAAATGGTCCAGTGTTGATTATCAAAGCACCTTATTTGAACACTACCTTCTATCCAAAACAGTCATACTAAACGCTGCTCTATTTGAGAGCTGAAAAGACCGTAAAATTTTATTTTGCTTAGATTATGCGTTCATTTTTCGCACCAAGAAAATATTCATAACTCGACGTCTAGAGGCGCTCGGCAGATAACGAAGACAGATTTGGAATCAGCGTTTGATGCTCTTTATGGTCGTATCAACTTTATGTGAAAAGGCCACTTCGACCGAAAACACCTCCCTTGTAAGGAACAAACTCGACAATACTAACTCAGCATCTTTACCCATATCAAGCAAAAGTAAGTTGCATGCTTCCAAATGATGAAAAGTCCCCAATGTGAGCAAAAATTTGAATAATTGAGAAGTTGAGAATGAGAGCAAAATCCCTATATTACTGTGTCAGTCTGACACTTATCAATGACGATTATGTCCTGAGTATTTGTTCTCTACATCACTGAAAGTTATCGTGACTTCCATAAAAAACGTTACGAAGCACAGCTCAATAAAACTAAAACAAAATAATACGTGAAAATAAATAACATGTCTAGCCGCCAACTTTCACCCCCTAGTTACAAGGTACTCGTATTCGGTGATAGTTGTGTAAACGGCAACTATGGTTCGGCTATGATTATATTATGACTATGGGATAAGATATAACTCGTTATATTGCACTTGAAAACCCGAACAATAACTGTGTTTTTTGCTACAACAATACTAGTAAGGATACATATACCCAATAATACGAATCTCTACTTAGTCGGAGTCAGAGCAAGCGAGAAACTTCAGCGATTTACCGAAGAAATTCGGTCACATTTTTGACTTGTTAAACTTAACCAAAAAATCGCGTTCAGATTGTGTGACATCATAACATTCATATATTTACGACATCTGTGATGAATATTTATGACACATTGCCTGATGGGCCCAAACCCAGAGGTCAGATTAGGAGAAGTTTTCACTCTTTCAGGCAAACCACACTGAGTGGAGGAACAGATTAGTTTTGGTGGACAGAATCTTCGAGCTATTAAAGCAACCAGCATGCATTTGAGAATATAGAATAATTTATTCGCTTTCTCCAAGTCGAAAATTATAGCATATTGGAAAGGAATTGTTTTGTCGTTCCCTATGAACATGCCATGACTCTTTCGATTTTTGAATACTCGCTCCCTAGAAAAGTTTATACTTGCGCTAGTTTTTAAACTACGTAAATGAAGAAAGTGAGAGCAGCTCTGCAGAAAATAATGGTGACAGAGATTGGCATAAAAGGGATAAGGGAATGGACTAACGTATAAAAAAATGGATAGATACTCGTTTTATGGGAAATTCATTTAGAATTTCCTCCGCACTTAACGATTCAGCATTTAGTGAAGAAGACTGAATGCTTCAGAATTGTTGATGTGAGCGCAATGGACTGCAGATAACAATAGATGAGACGGCAGCATAGGATCGAGATGGTTAAAAGCACTTAGCTAGCAAGATGGAGGGGTACGAAGGAGGAAATGACAACTTGGACAACGAGTAATAATAGGATTCAAGATCAATCCAGTTTTTCTGCAATATTTGTTTTGTCCTCATGTACGTAATCAAGCTGGGTAAACGAGAGGAAATTTCACTGCGTTTCCAAAATTTCACAGAGTAGAAGATAAAGTTTAGTCAGAGCAGCTCGATATAAATACACAAACTTTAGTAGCCAGACTAAGGTTTTGATGATTATTCTAACAATCAACCAAGAAAAATGCTGCTCAAATCTACGAGCATCCTAATTTACGATGTGAGCCAGCACTACGTAGAAGAGACAATTGCAAACATCGAGACAGTCTGACAACTTCGAAAATTTGTATTCTATGTTGTTTTTGAAAGCGTTATTAGCAATTAGCGTTATTTTTTCTAAAAAAATCCGGGAAGGAGGAAGTCTAAGGATTGTACAATGATACAAAATTGTGCGTCTGGCTCGAGGATGCAACCCGATTAATTTTTTTCCACAAGTTCAAGTACGTCGACCAAAAATTTGACATTAACATCGATTTATAATCTAGAAATTGGTTGTTATTCACTACTATAGTGGAGTGAAGCGGCTTTTATAACATTCTTCAAATTCCAGTTTGTTAAGGACCAGTTCGAAAAGCATCATATATAGCGCAGCTAAATTTCACTGAAAAGATGAAGAGCATGCAAGAAATTGCGGTTTTGGCGTGTATCGACCACTCCAGTCTCAAAAATAGAGGTTATTAATACGGACAACGACAGGAGACGAAAAATGAGCCCTACCTAACAATGAAGCTTGCCAAGCGGCATGATGAAGAACATGCTGAACTGGTGTATTCCCAACAAGAAGTGCCATAGCGTATTTGTGATATACACTCACGGAAAGCGCGTGATCGTAAGAACATAGAGTGTGAAATATGTGCACTTTACGAACTTAGAAATTGCAACCATCATTGCTTGTTTCTAGCAGTAGGAATACAAGTCAAGGAATGAGTAGATCGACTATTTCTTAGTCATATGAACTCGATGGTAACTCGTTAAAATCATCAATCAATATTTATTCTCCATCAAATATTGCCAGAGATGGAGTGTCCCTTGCTAATAGCCTCCACAGATCCTTCAAAACTATAGCACACACAAATATGTAGGGTCAAAGCGGTGAAACAATGAATACGCACAAAACCTTACTTCTTACGTTGTTTAGAGAAATGGAATAAACATATGTTAATAAAAGTAACTAAGTCCTGCTCATGGATGATGAAGGCATCCCTTGTTGCTATTGTTCATGTTAATGAGTGGTACAAATCAGTGGTCAACGGTGCAAACAATGCGCTCACATATACATTGCACATATTTTGAAAAGCGGATTAACTCGATTAAGCACATAACAATAATGATACAACGAGACCATCTTTTTGAACACCAACAAGTCCCTCCAAAAGCACTTTCAAAGATTTTAGTCTAAAGTGGATCCCTGCAAACAATAGTACATTTAGGGCCGAGCGTACACGAGTGTATGTGAGTACTTTTTACAGCCACAAGAATACAACACAATTTTTCACCACAGCCACGCGCAAAAATTGAGTTCGTGGACGCTGTTGCGCACAGCAGCATTTAACATTTGCCTTTTTTGATCTCGTGCTAAGGCATTTTACCTAGGATCATCCGTACACTGAACCGAAAATCCACCTTGGAGGGCGCAAAGACGGCGAAAGCAAGCATTTTGCACGGTCCTTCGCTTTACAGTTGAACGAGAAGAAAAGTTAGCGCCAAAGTCGGAGATGCAGAGTCGTTGTGGGACTCTTATAGTTTCAACATGGCGGCATACGCCTCCAACGAGAAAGGTGTCGCGAACCCGTCCGAAAAATTGGGTTGGGCGCACGGGTTTGAGGAAATTTTTCGACGAGAGGAGAGGTATACCGACGGCGGGACTCGCTACGACTTGAAATCCCAGGGGCAAGCCACCCACGCATCAAAACTCCTAAATGTTTAGTTTTGCCATTGTCTCATAATTATTGCAGTCACGTGTTCGTTTTATTAACTATTCGAAAAGTTCGTCTCCCTGCTAGAGCAAAACCAATGTTGATTTCGCATGTTCTTATTTGCTCAGGGGAAAAGTTTGGAATATAAGGGCATACAGATATCACACGCAAACATCGCACATGTTTCATCAAAAAGGCTTTGGCCATACTTTGCCCGTGTTGCCGATGTTACCAGTGTTACCGGTGTTGCCGATGTTTCCAGTGTTACTCGTGTTACTCGTGTTGCCGATGTTTCCAGTGTTACTCGTGTCACTCGTGTTGCCGATGTTTCCAGTGTTACTCGTGTTACCACCTTTATTGCTGTTGATTCTCGAAATGATCGCCAGTACAGTTCCATTCTTGAACGCAGTCTCACTGAGTGGTGAGTATACAGGACCTGAGGCGATCATAATAATAATACCATGGTAAAAACTTGCTTCAAAAAGTTTTTATGACACAAATATAATCATATTGTTTGATTTGTATTAGGTTGTCCGGAAATTAATGCAGGTTTTGATTTCCAACCGCAATAAGTCATACATTTCTCATTTTTGAATAGGTTGCAAGGTACTATTCGATAGAGCAAAGCAAGCTCTACAAGAAGGCAATCTTGCTTTAGCAACAGCTCAAATCCATCACGAGTTTCGAGCCAAAAACTAAAAAGATTCAATTGCCCGAAAAATTGAGAAAATCGTAACTCAATTCGTAAAAATCCTTAAAAAATCTAACTTGTTCACGTAAACATAATCCACATAAGGCATCTATATACGCCGTTGCCGTATTTATTTCTCTGTTAGAAATTAAGAAAACGGAAATTTTCGTACATTTGCTAAAGTGGTGCTGTGCCGTTCTCACATAGGTAGTTGTATACTACAAACCTGTAGAAGTATAAACGTGAATTTCCAGCTCTCTACAAGCTTTAGTTCTCGAAAAATATCGAATACAGTTTCCGCTAGTCATGTGGTCCAAGCTAAAATTCAAATTTCTCGCGAACTAAAGCTTGAAGAGAGCTGGAATTACGTTTGTACTTCTAAAGGTTTGTAGTTTACAACTACCTATGTGCGTACGGCACAGCACTACTTTAGCAGATGGAGGAAAATTTTCGTTTTCCTGATTTCTAACTAAGAAAAAAATACGGCAACGGCGTATGTAAATGCCTTATGCAGATTGTGTTTACGTGAGCAAGTTAGAATTTTTGTAGGATTTTTACGGACCGAGTTATGATTTTTTCTCAATTTTTCGCGCAGTTGAATCTTTTTAGTTTTTGGCTCGAAACTCGTGGTGGATCAGAGCTGTTGCTAAATCAAGATAACCATCTTGTAGAGCTTGCTTTGCTCTATCGAATAGTACCTTGCAATCTATTCAAAAATGAGAAATATATGACTTATTGCGGTTGGAAAGCAAAACCTGCATTAATTTCCGGACAACCTAATAGCACAATGAGCTTTAACGTTCTGCCCAACGTTTTGGACGCCTTGATCGAACTTCAAGAAACCTTGTCCTCGGACGTGTCCTCATTTTCGCGGCCGTATGTGGGAAGGGAGCACATTCCCTTCTTTGAAAAACAAACTTTTGAAACTGAAACTAAAAAAAACTGAAACAAAAAAAAATTTTTTTTGAAGCAAGTTTCTAGCATGGTATTATTATTGCAGTATGATCGCCTTAGGTCCTGTATACTCACCACTCAGTGAGACTGCGTTCAAGTATGAAACTGTACTGGCGATCATTTCGAGAATCAACAGCAATAAAGGTGGTAACACGAGTAACACTGGAAACATCGGCAACACGAGTAACACGAGTAACACTGGAAACATCGGCAACACCGGTAACACTGGTAACATCGGCAACACGGGCAAAGTATGGCCAAAGCCAAACCCCTCGTGCAACTTTCAGTTTCACTTTCATTCGCGAAAGAATTCGGTGCGATGCAGTTATCAAAGTTCTATTAAATGTCATTTATGAAAATAGAGACGTTTGATTCTAAATTTAAGCAATCGTTATGTGCATAAATCTCTATAGAATGCTATCACCATAACTTATAATAACGGGCTAAGGGTTGTTTACGTTTGTCTGTCTGTCTGTCTGAATCTCTGTCTGTCACGAATCGTGAAGCGAGTTCCAACGAAGGTTTTGAGCTGATTTTTTGCACAGCGCCTGCTACCAACATGAGAGTCTACTATACAAAAGCACGAGCGGATCCATTGCGTGGATCCCTCAAAAAATGCGCGTCAACCGGATCCACTTGGCTTTTGGCCAGTAAAATTGAGTCTGTTGCGCAACTTTTTGCAAATCCAAGGATATTTTTGAGATGTTAATGTGCAAGTCATGGTCTTTAGCCTAAAAAATTGAACTAAAGTTTATTACTTTGCGAAAACGGAGCCAAAAAGAATTGGTTGCGTAAATGTTCAATTTGCCAAGATTTTACCCGATGGTTTGAGAAGATTTTTGCACAGATATGTAGCCCATGGTGATTATGGCATCTTAACGCGAATATCAAGCCATGAAAAGTCCAAAAACCGACTCAAATCTGCATTTGTTCTTTCGAAAAAAGTTTCGTTCATGCGAAATTACCGATCTCATATGGAAAAGCTTTTGGAATGAATAGTTGTTTACAAATCATTCGTGATAGTTTGCATACCGCGGTGAGTTCCAATATCATTATTGTGCGAGAATGAGTAAGGCATACAGATAGTAGAGCCAGTGCGAGCCTCTGCGAAGCAGAGGTGAAGCACTGGTAACTTATAATAACGGGCTAAGGATGTTTACGTGACTTTGTGTGTCTGTCTGTGTGTGTGAGAGTGTGTCTGTTACGAAATTCGTAGAGCGTGTTCCAGCCAACCTCCTGGGCTCAAATTTTGCACAGTGCATGCTACCCGCATGAAAGTCCAGCATGCAAAATCACGACAAGATTCATTGAGTGGATCCCTCAGAAACTGCGCGCCAAACGGATCCACTTTGCATTTGAGCCGCAAAATTGGGTCCGTAATTCCACTTTTTGCAGAGTCGTGGATGTTTATGTCATGTAAATGTGCAAGCGATGAACTTAGGCCCAAATAAGTGATCAAAAGTCCATTACATTACAAAAACGACGCCAGAAAGTATTGGTTGCGTAAACGGTCATTTTGCCAAGCTTTTACCAGGACATTTGACGAGATTTTTGCATAAAGGTGTAGCTCACGGTGGCTGCTGTTCTTATTGCAACTGTCAAAACCATGGGAAAACCAAAAACCTATAAAAACTTGCGTTTGTTCTCCTGCAAAATGTCTCACCCACGCGAAATCACCGATTTCACATAGAAAAGCTTTTGGAATAAGTAGTTGTTTACATTTTGTCCGTGATAGTCGGCAATGCTCGGTGAGTTCCAATGCCATCATTACGCGAGAATGAGTAGGGCCTAGATAGTAGAGCCAGTGCGAGCCTCTGCGAAGCAGAGGTGACGCACTGGTTCTTTATAATGCCTAGCAACATTAGCTCATCAGTTCAATGATTCGGCTGCTAGAGTGATAGATGCGCGTACAATGAATTAGACGAGATGATGTTTTACTCTCATTTTTTTAAAACATAGGATTACGCTAATAACATGTACCCATGATAAGCTTGCATCAAGAGAATTCATTGTATGTAAATGACTTCCACTGAAACTGAACTAGTAGAATTCTTATGGTTAGAAGCAAACTCTTTCCACAAGAAATAACGGCTACTTGAAACAAGAAATTTCAACGTATGTAAGGCATTAAACTCACTCGGAGCCCGGCATGAGGTTGACAAATGCCAAGTTCAAATATGTTTGCCGGGAAAAAGCAGAAGTGTATCGCGGATATATCTTAATAATGTACTGTGTAACCTTCAAGCGTCCAGGGAGTAGAACTTGCTCTCACACAGCTAGCAAGCACGATTTCGCTCAAGTACGATTTCGCTGGCGACGCGATTTTCGAAAGCCAGCTTCTCTGCATAGAGTAGTAAGCACCTGACTCCAATACAGCGAGCAGATTATAAATGAAATGTTCATGTGATTGAGAGAGTGAGGGCTTTTTCTAGAGTATTCAGAGAAAGTGGGGCTTTTTCTAGAATATTCGCAATACTAAAAAGTGGAAAAACAGCTGTTCGCATAGATAACGAAAAAACTCCAGATTTGGTATGTACCGCAGTGGGAGATAAAAAAAAGTACGACGTTAGAGCCCAATTTTACTTCTGGTTAAGGTGACAGTTATGATATCAATGCCACCCTAAGGGTGGCAAAGCTCAGGTCCTTATTAGTCACTCATAGTCTTATATAATTCTATTCTAACGAATACCTAAACCTAATGTTCACTATATAAAAAGAGATTGGCTTTGTAATTCCTTTCTTCTTGCTGAAAGCCGAGGCTCCAGGTCAGGAGTCACACCGCGCGCGGCGGCCTCCGCCGCGCCCAAATTTTGTGCCTCACAAGAACTCCCCGGTGCTAAAATGACAAGGCGCCACAATAGCGGGGTGGGGGGTGGCGGCAGATACATGACTCAATGGCATAAGTAACATTGCGGCAGGAGTATTGGCGGGAGCTGAGGCCTGTATTGCCGGACTTCGCGTTGCGGCGTCGCTTCGCGAAAAATCGTGACTCCTGACCCGTACCCGGAAGCCGGGAGAGTAACAAAATAAGAGGCTTTCTACGAGCAAAGCGCGCTCCGATTGGACGCACCATGCAGCTGACGCGATCAGAGAGAACTCGTCGACTAAGTACCCTTTGATTCAACTGGCTTGGTGGCTGGAAGGCGGGGCTTCGTGACCTATCAAGGCTAGGTAATGATCAAAGAGCGCACGCGGAAGAGACGCAGACTGCGTCGCGGGAGCGAGCGGCCTTAATCAGGTCACAAAGCCCCGCCTTCAAGCAGCCAAACCGGTTGATTTTTTAGCCTCGTAGATTAGTTCCTCTCCGGAGCTGCATAGGTTAGAAAGGGATAGTTTTTTATTTACGATATCGCCCAATTCCGCTGCAAAAAAAATGCGAGGTCATAAGCAAGAAAGCGATTCAGAAGGCTATAGATCGCCGAAAGGGTGGTCCCATGCGAACATCTGCGATGACCACGCAGCAATGCATGTTACAGGCACTGCGGAATTGTACCATCAATCCGCAGGGGTGGAGCCTATCGGTGACATATAGTTTCCTACCCGCTGTGGTGGCTCCGCCCATAAGCGAGTGGTCTGAAAATAACAAGTGCAAATTTGGGCCTCAATGCCTCTAGAAGTTGAAAATCCGCCCTTCATTACGATTATCAGATTTCTGAAGGAATTTTCTCGCTTCCGACTCCATCTTTTGTAGTAGAATTTTGGCAACAATTTGGTTAGGGGCACCGCTATTTTAAGGCATCAAAATCACACAGCTGGTTCCTGATAATACATCATCCCACATGGACCCCGATGCATGCAGATGATGTGATTGAAAGGAGTGCGAAGGGATAGTAACGGATGTGCGGAGATGGAACATTAAGCTTGAGCTGCATGACGTATAGAACGTTCACAACTACTTATATCAAATGTCAATATTCAAAAGGTCCCCTTGACTAGATATTCAACAATTGAAACAGTAATTAAGGCCATAGATAGGCGCAAATGTGACAAAATCGTGGCAGCCGAACTGGTTTATGGGAGTTCAGATACTGATACTGCTACTGGTACTAATTCTGAGAATTTTTCTCCACAAATGGTATTCTCAATGGCGAGATAACGACTAGGATAGAGGCATCTTAGTTGATGGAAGAGCCTGCACAAATCTTGTGCGATGAGGGGATGCCAGTCAAATTGCTAGATGTAACCGCACTTCAGTTCGTCCAACTGCTCTATGTCGCAGCGGATGTTGGCTATGCAGCATAAGAGAAATCAAGAATTAGTTTGACGGAAACACTTATGCGATGGACAATTTGACTATACTGAACCATTTCACCATCACTGGCTTACTAATAAACTGTATGAGTTACGATTAAAGTTATCCTAATAACAAGAACATGCAAAAAAAACGACTTCCTCTTGGTCTTGCGGCATTTGAGAAGAAGAGAAAATGAATCTCAAACCAAATTTGAGAGTACTTTTCGTCTACTATCAATACTATCACATGTGTTGCAATTCTTAGCTCATGTGTTATTCGCTTTTGTACTAGTACTCAATGATGTTTATTCGTCGCTAGGCATTTGTGTAGGTCATCAACATATCTATTGCGTCGGTGCAGAAATTTCATTAAGTTTTTTGTTTTGAATTAGTCGGCAACTACGATATAATAAAGATAAAGAAACATTTAAACAGTTTTCGATGCAGAACTCTTGCCCTTTCCATCTGCCATATTCTCAATGTGATTCATTAAAACAGTACTAAGATAATCGGCGAAGGTTACAACCCGCTTTTTCTAGCATGTTCAAATGTCTTTAAATCTGTCTTTAATGTCTGTTCAAATGTCGCTAATTACCGGAATCTTTATCTGAGACTTTTTGGGTAATTGGATAGCCAGCACATAGGGCAAATTTTTTGCCAAGTGAAGCAAATCTTAGCAGGCGTTTATTGTCTTTCAGAGTCTGGAAATTTATTTCTGTTGTCCAAATTTTATATTCTAAATTTCATAGAACGTGATATGCTGAACAGTACAAGTATTCTAACAGTTCTTCTTAGCGAGACATTGAAAAAGCAGCATTTCTCAATTTTAAGAGTGCGCACTAACGTACTCCAAATTTAAAATCTTCAAAATTTGAAGAGAAAATCGCTCATTTACTTTGCAAGGTTAGTAATATTAATAGAGTTCTGAAACCTCAGTGTTCCGAAGATTTTGCAGTGTTTGCTGCAATAACCTGCTATGCATTTTCCAAACTCAAGACTTTTCAAAAATAATTTAGCAAAACTTTAAAAGAGAATCTAATATCTTAGTTGACAAAAGGTTTGCACCACCTACTGGCTATCAAAGCTGCCCCAGAAGTCTCAAATGAAGCTTTTCAAAATCGGGAAAAATTGGAGGAGTTACAATCTCATGCGATTATCTGACAAGGGAAGGGTAGTTGGTGGCCGTGCATTTCGTAATAAGACACATACTTCTAGAAGCCTCTTGAAGCACCAATCTCAAATTTGCTTTTGCATCTGCTAGAATGGCTGAAGTAAGTTGTGAACATTTTCTCCGTAAGAAATCACAGTTTAAGTTGAGCAATATTACAAGCATCGCACATCTTGTTCCGCCCCTCGAAACAACATTTGAAGAAGAGCGCAATCACTTCGGTCTCAAATAACCCATCTCATTTGCTTATATTTCAGAGGAAAACTTAGATATTTATGATTTGAGTAGCTTCAATGTACACAAATTGAAGGAGAAACTTTTAATGCTCGTTTCAGACAATCGCTTTGCCGATAGCAAAAGCAGATTGTAAACAGCGTTTCAAGCGCATTTAGTGATATGCGTCTCATTACGAATGGCCACGATCACCATAGCCTCCCCTTGTAAGCACTCTCTTAGAGGATCACATCTTATATATGAAGCTGAATGTCTGCTTTTCTCTCTGTATGTCTGTCTGTACGTACGTTAATAGAAAATTTCCTAAACTGATCCAAATCAAACTTTGCATACATACACTTCGGGGCGGGGCGGGTGTCGAAGGATACTTTCGTTATCGACCGATGTCGGCTTTACCGATTTTTTGCAAAATTTGAGCTACAGGGCTGGGAGTTGGCACATCTAGCGACGACAACCACGATGTCAAGTTCAAAATTTACCAGAGCAAAAGCAGAGCGTTTCATTATTCACAATGTGATTTCCATTGCTGTTCATTATTCAGCTCTAGTAGAAGTTTGTTATGCTATCAGATTTACTGCGAACGTTGTAGCATACATTTTTGTACATTTTTGCGTTCAAGAATACGGGATAATCTTCGAAAATTATGAAATTTTTGAACAGTGAGCCCACACGAAAAGCTGAGTAAGTGCTTTTTTAGCAAAAAAAGTGTAAGAAGGACGCAAACAAAGGATCCCGCAAAGGACATCTCTATATGATAATTTTACCGCCAGTTCACTTTAAATAGCCTGTGCATACCATGCATTTTTACAAAGATCGATTTATCCTGAAATCGATTTGCATGAGGAAAGAGGTGTTTGAAAGCAACAAAAAATGTACTTTTTTTCGTTATATGCTAAATTGGATTTGCTACCTTAGTTCTCTCATATCTTCAAAGCACCTGTGCATAATTTGCAGAAGTCTTCAAATACTCAAAGAAAACCATTCTGGTTCGTAATAACTTTAAGAAAAAAGAGCAACAACAAAGAATAATTTGGGCGAATATATATCCCACAGTAGACGTGCTATTAATGATGGCGATAGCGAATAAAGTGGGCTATAAACACAATTTTGTACTAATGTAATGAGTTCAGCAATAATCTAAAGGGTGCACTACGGTCTGAAATTGTTTACGTGCTCTATTTTTACTATTCCACACACATTGGAAACTAAGACTCCATCGAACAAGCAGAGGTTTTATTGTTATGCATGATATAAATCTCTTTCCTGCAACAGTGCTTTGACTGTGCAAGACCTGAAAAGATACATAAAATTCAAGTAATTTTGAATTTACCTTTGATATGCGTAATGAAGAGGTTAGAAATTATTGATTCACATGTAACCTGCAATAGCGGTCTGAAAAAAATTGCGGGAAAAAGCAGCGTGAAAGAAGTTTTATCGACAATAAAGTGTTCCCTATAATTTCCAAATTCGAGCTTTTATGAGTGAAATTAACGAAACAGGCTTGTGCAACCAAATTCTCAAAAAATTTCATTCACATGGCTACTCCAAATTTTTGGAGTAACTGTATAAATTGCTAGCTATATAAGTCACTAGCTGGCTTACCCGGCTCCGCCGTATGTTCCGAATAGAAAATTTCTTAACCGATCCGGACCAAACTTGGCACACATACACTTCGGGCCCCGGCGGGTGTCACAGTCCACTTTTCGTTATCGATCGATGTCGATTTTATCGATTTTTTGCAAAATTTGAGCTAGGGGGCTGGAATTTGGCAGAGGGGTGTAATCGAGCATGCTGATCACCCCCACGGGGATGATCAGCATGCTCGATTACCCCCCTGTGCCAACTCCCAGCCCCGTAGCTCAAATTTTCCAATAAATCGATAAAATCGATATCGATCAATGACGAAAAGTAGCCTATGACACCCGCCGGGGCCCGAAGTGTATGTGTGCTAAGTTTGGTCCCAATCGGTTCAGAAATGGAATTTTCTATTCGGAACATACGTACACACATACAGACAGACAGACATACAGACAAACAGACATTCAGCTTTATATATAAGATTTGCACGATTTTGGGGCTCAAGTAGCTACTTTAAGAAACTTCTTCTCGCGGAGGAGGGGTGGGGCGGGGGGAGGTGAGGAACCCTTCTCTCGGTTTGGTGTCAAAGCTTCCACCACATTTATAGCGATTTGGTCTAGAAGGAGCACTCTACATAAAGTATATTTTGTTATAGTCGATTTATGTGCATCATATCAGACGTTTTATTTGTCACAAAATCAGAGGGCTGATAACAAGGAAAACTCGAAAATAATGACTATTCTTAGAGACTTTCGATATCATGAGTATAGCTTTGAAAAGTGGATTGCAAAATTATTACATAATACAGTCAATACCACGATGATTTTACTTGAACCTTTCAGCATTTTCAACGATTGATAATTGCACCAGATTGCATCGTCGCGAATTCGCGATAGAAAAAAGCTGATTTCCTTTTCTCAAAATATCGAATCAAAAGAATTCGTTTATACCTTTATAATGTACGACTTTTCAAGTGTTTTAATGCAAGTTATGGACAAACTCGCGAACAGAATACCGGATACAAAATTAAGAAAGAACTGATTATTCCACGGGGAATCTGAATCCTTGAGGGAGGAAAGGATACGACATGGATTCAAAGAACAACCAGAGTGTATGGCATGACCAAAACAAAATCTCACACCAACTTCTTTAAGAACTCCTCCATGGAAAAGTTATGGGAACACTGCAAAGCGCATTGTACTTCTAGAAAAGCACAACAGGTGGAAGGAAGTGGCAAACAAAAACGCAATAAATTTCATTACTGCAACTTCATTGCGGCTGTCGTGTCGTAAACTTAACTATGGAAAAGTTCTGGCTTGAGAATATCCGATTATGTTAGTAACATATGCGATGACAAAACGAGCGATATTTTCAGAGATTTGTAGAAATGATATATATTGAAATAGAAGGTTTAACTAGTTTATATAATCTCCAAGATTCAAAAACTTTAAAATGTAAAATTCTGCGTCCAAGAGGAAGAGGTTCTCAACACACAGTACATTCAGGCACATCACGCAGTCAGCACTATCTCTTAGAATGAGAGCTTCGCATCAAAACTTGACTAATATTTTGAAAAGAGAAGTAAGGGAGGCCCACGAGATAAGAAAGCATAACACAGAGATAGATAGTAAGGAAGAAGCGAAAGAGATGTTGTGTAGATCAACTAACTTCTTCAAATTCAATACAACCGTTTATTCTAGAGTGACTTACCATACAAGGAGGCTATCATTATGCGTTGGCAACCACCCAAAATACCTCACATTTGGATAAGGTATATATTTTTTACGGTTTTCATCTCTTTTTCGAATCATATCATAATTTGAAGCTTAATGATGATTTTATGAGTCCGAAACGTCGCTCGCCTATTAAGATTCCGAGACTAACTACTAACAAGGGAAGGATACTTGGTCGAAGCGGCCTTTCCATATGAGTTTATATTATTTTATAGAGCATGGAACGCTGATACCAAATCTGCTTTCGCTATCTGCAAAGCTCTTCTAGGAGCGTAGTTATGGAAGTTTTCTGATGGAAAAATTTAGAAGCGTTGCTACAACAAAATTATCCACAATCTTGGTCCGTGAGTTCAAAGGGGCCATGACTACTACCAGGGCGTTTTATGAAATAGAGACCTTCATTGTAACAAACTCGTGTCATTCATTACTCCTTTCAAGCGCCGGAAAGACCCCAACACCTATTTTTTTCTTAGCCTAATCATTGAATTTTCACCACAAAAAATTTTCAGAACTCCACTCTCAAAAGCGCTTTGCAGATACCGAAAGCAGATTTTGAATTAGCGCTCCATGCTCTATAAAATAGTGTACATCTCATATTAAAAAGCATCTTCAGCCAAGTGTCCTTCCCTTGTAAGATCCCAGGCTTCTTCAACAACTGTTACAAAAACAGTGTAATGATTTGAGTGCTTCGAAAAGATTGAATCATACAACCTACTTTAAAAAAGCCAAAGAGTGTGCGCATTTTTGGGACAGCTTGTATATGAATCAACATTGCAACAAATGTTTGTGCCTTCCCCGTTTTTGAGGAGTTTCGGGGAAGGTCTTTGGACTGCTTTTCTTTCGGAATATACAATGAAACGGAGGTAGGATAAACTGTAGTTTGAGTTGCTCCTTTTCTGAAGTAAGTAGAGGAAAGTTTTACTTCCATTTCAAATATAAAGTTTGATACTGCAAAGGTACATTTACTACGCAGAAGGCATAAGTCTGGCTTCATTTTGGATTTGGCAACTTGCCAAATGCTTCAGTTTCCAATAGCGCTGGTTTGGAATGATGCTGCGTATAACTTTTGTAGATGATACGAAAGCTTCATGTATATATCTTTTCTTCTGAAAATGCGAATACGGCGAGTATTGGACAATGGTAGTGCCAAAACGAGCGTGCCATAGCCTATCAGATCGGTTAACAGTACTTATATTGAGATCTCCTCAGCGTTCCTTATAGATGAGTAAGCACCAAATAAGAAGAACATTCGAGCCTTTTTTTATTTACTGAAACCCTAAGTTCCGCTTTCAAAGTTCCGAGTTTCAACTCTCAAGGTCGGAGTTTCATTATGCTTGAGTAGCTGTTGTGCACGTCGCCGCAAAACCGACGTTCAAGCCAGGACTCGAACCTGCTTGAGTCTATCTAATGATCCTATCAGATGCTAGGCCATGACACACTCTCGAAGCTCAAAATTGCTTTGCCTTAATGTACTGATTGCACTACGACAAAGTATGTCAAAACATATTATATCAAGGCCTCACTGTTTTCCACTTTCATCCGAGGAATATTTATCGCAAAGACTGGTCTTTTGCGCAGCTGAAAGCTTCAAACAATAGAGAGCGGATGGCACACGCAACGATAATTAGGGTTTGCGTACAAATAAATCCCCGAACAAAGTTTGCCCTTATTCTGTGATTTGGCCCACTCACAAATTGCCTTCCGTTCCCCCGCTAGATGGCAACGCCGCACGAAGGATTTTGCTAACTTGTGGCTGCCGCGCGGAAACCTCACTAGGTCGAATATAACCATGTTTGTGGCTTCATCCCACCTACCGTATATCTACCATAATTGCTCCAAATGACACCAGTATACATGATATAATAGACTATTCGTGATCTGGGCCTCAAATAACCCCAGTGTATCAAGTTTCGGCTAATTCCGCCTCTTCAACTCACCTACCGTAAACCTACCGTAACCTTGCCAGATGCCACCGCAGTATAAAATACGTACTACATTCGTGATCAGCCAGTTGATAACCCCATCGGTCCAAGTTTCGGCCAACCTTATGATTTTCTCTTGTATATCGACCCACCCTATCCCGGCTTTATGACCCCAAGGCGAAAAAAATATTCGTGATCAGCGCACCGAATAACCTCCTGGGTCGAGGTTCTACACAAAATTTCAAAAGTTTGTAAATAAGGCGCAGAACGATACTCCCATCATGCCTGCTAAAATTACGATCAAAATGTACCCCGGAGAACTTTTTTGCCTCTCTTCTTTTGTGCACTACTTCTCTTTTTCTGGCAAAACTCAGAGTTATCTCTGAGTTCCACGATCAGGGCGCGGCACGAGCTGGCACCTGGGAAATTTCAAAACGAAGTCCCGTTTGATCTTGAAAATTTCGTATGAAGTTCCCTTTGACCTTTTTGAAGACCCGTCATTGTTTTTAGATTATGTAAAAGTATGTAGTAGGGTTTTCATGCATGCTGATTTCATGGAACAATTTTTCACAGCTTTCTGAACTTTTTAAGTGGTTGAATCACATCTTGAAAAGTAAAAAAGCAGATTTTTCGACTGTGGAGCAGACCGAGTAATTTTCAGATGGCTTTTAAACGCTGAAAAGAAAACATTGCGAAATTGTTTTTTCTCTGTATGTAAACTTTTACAGTGTTTTATGTAGAAAAGTATGAAAACTTATGTGAGCAAAGTGTCGGTGCCAGCTCAGCTGGTACCCAGCTGGCACGGTGCCAGCTAATTCAGAGAAAAATTCAGCACAGCTTTCATTCAGTAAGTTTTTATAAATTTTTGGGCCATAGTTCGGGTCCCCCAACGCGCATGCACACACCAAATTTGTGTCATACTATTGTGTTTTGGCTGACAACAACGCCTTTGTTTGTTTGCCGCCAGCATGCCGATGGCATGCTGGCGGCAAACGATATCCCTTTTGCTTTCCGCACTAGAAACGATATCTAGCTTGACCCGGTGCCAGCTGTGCCGAGTCCTGTCCACGATGGACTGGAACGCGCAGCAAACTCGGAGTTCGCAGAGCTCAGCTGTGGCGGTGTTTCCTGCGCAGAACGTGGGCAATGCTACGTATCGAAAGTAAACTACCGGTTACGGAGTTTCAGTCATGTCATCGCTTTCCAGATTTGATTTGAAGCATAAAGGGGGTCAGAAAGGTGCGCATTAGCCCAGATATACCAACTCAGAGTTAACTCAGAGTTGTAACTGCGAGTCTCGAAAGGTTTTACTACCAATCCATCATTTTTGAATAGACGAGGAGAGACTGAGATCACTTGCTTCGCTTCAACACACCTTATTTGAAAGAAAAGAAACCGCAATTACTTGCGTCTCGAAAATCGAGAAAAATGGCACCAAGTAGTCAGTAGACGACAGCAAGTCTTGAGCAACGCGGGTACCTTTATAACTGTTTAGGCTGCTCTTCGCTTGTTGTAGCCCGTTTATGGCATATAGAAGATGAACGAAAACGTAAAAATTCGAAATAAGGTTGTACAGTCGAATTATCTGATATGATCATGTGTGTCACTGCACACACTGTTCACCTTTGGCGTCCCATCCCTGAAGAGCAATCGCAAAAACGCAGGAGACCGACCGATGGTTATCGCTTACATCACTTTGTGAAGATTGGTACCTAAAAAGGAGAAAAAGCATGAAGAAAACATCGGAAACACTTGACAGAAGGGCTGTCTGTGCCTAAAATCCCGGATGAGGACGCCAAAGGTGGACAGTATGTGCAGTGACAGACATGTCATATGAAATGATCTGACTGTATGTCTTTTTGAAATATCGTAACAGCTTTCTTGGATCAAATTAAAAAAAAAAAATCGAAATTCGATTGTATGCTTCCCTAAATTGGCCTATCAAAGCTTTCAAATCAGATTGAGCTTTACCCTGATTTTATAGCGCGGAGAAATTTTGTTTTTTTCAACATCGAGCCCAAGCACGCCAACGGACTTCTCGACCACGGACCTTACACCCACGGACCTGCGTATTGCTTGAAAAAATTGTACGACATAAGAATCCCTCCCGAAATACAGTGAAGCGGCTGAGCGGCTAGGCACACAAAAAATTTGCTCGAAATTTTTTGTTTTGCAAATAAAAAAACCAAGCAAATTCATGGCACAAAATAAGGGACCAGGAAAAAAAATGCGGAACTACGTTCGAGCGATAATCTGCAACAAATTGCAAGCAGAGTTCAAGGGATTATCAACTGAGATATTATGAGTAACAATCTGATCTGATCTGAAAAATAAAGATCAAAGCGTTGGTGGTGAACCAGACCAAACCGGATTAGGTCAATCCTACTTTTTCTGCATGTGATGAACTAAGAATAAAAACTAAAGTAATATAAAAATGACGTAAATGGGATTTGAGTGGATCATAGAATAAGCTAAAGCACGACTAAAATAGATTGACAAAAACTTTTTCATGCACTTGGTTACGCATTATGTGTAGTAGTAAATGTGATTAAATGTCACTAATCTTTTTCTTTCTCTACCGGTAGAGGCGTAGATGGCTGCAAATGCAGCAGTTAATGCCTTTCTGCGCGTATGAAATGCAAGAACTGGAGGAAATGAGCTGCCGGTCACAGCCGGCAAAATATGGATTATGGTCAGTATTCTGGATGGGGAAATTTTGCTAAAAAGTCCAAAAATGTGGAAACCAACAGTACAGAAAATATTTGCACACAAAGAAGTACCTTCAAATTCCGAGAGACAAGTGATTCCAAGTTTAATAGGCTTGAAAAGGCGGACTGGAGTTTGTGTTTTGATTTCGCGTAAATTTATAAATTAGAATGTTCAACAAAAAACGTAGCAGTAGAGAGGAGGAAGTGTGTGGGATTGGGGAGAGAGGGGAGGGGGGGGGGTCAGCATAAATGTGTGAATTAAACTGCATAATAAGTTATGAGCAAAACTTAGTGTTAAGTAAATTACAGACCAAGGTTTTTCGGTCATAGTATCATGAAGTAAGTTACATAAACTATGAGGGCTCGGTACAGGTGGCTTGTAAGCAAGCTGGATATCGTTTTTGGGAGCCGAAAAGACACAAAATTGTTTTTTTAGTCGACGTTTCGGGGTTTTAGGGTGGTTTTCTTAACGTTTGGGGATTAATGTCAAAGAGAACTGCATAAAAATTCGCGAAAGTCAAGGGGAACTTCGTTTTTTGCCTGTTCCAAAAGCCACCTCGTGCCAAGCCCTTCTGTGATGCTATTTTCTATATGAGCATACATCGGAATAAAAGAGAACCGAGCTATCAGCTTTGAATCTAGGGCTCCATTCAAACAGGGAATGGCTAAAATCTAAAAAAGGTGTAAATGAATCGTATCAATCAGAAAACTTGTTCTTGGTTAACAATGCTTTTCATTTTGCAATTCTAAAATCGAATGAGCATGTTCTTTTCAAGCCATCACAGCGGCTTTTGGTAAATTTTGAAGCTCAAAAACTTGAAACAATCTTATGAATTTTTCAAAAACGAAGAAAGCGAAATTTGGAAAGCAATCCTGAAGTTTCTCAGGTTATGAATGGGTCAGTGCATAAAAATCTGGGAGCTTGGAAGCTTATCAATGGGAAGGATGGGAGCTTATTAATTTAGCTTATTAATTTATTGCGAAACTTCTCAAATACTACGAAGAAACTGTTCTGTGCTCCGCGAAATTTGCGTAATCGACAATAAAAACAATGGATTGTTCAGGAAGTCAATCCTCTCACATACCTCTCAAAAACAATATCGTAAGTAAAAGAATGCATTTTTTATTTACAGAAAGATAACCAGTCCATGAGAAATTAGCAGTCTTCATCGATACGAATTTTCTCTATGTCATTGCATAACAGATATTTTTATTATTAGGGAAGAGAATATGTACCGCTAGAGCTGATATGATTTGACCGCATTCATAAATATCTAGTCTTGCAAGCATTTATCTAGTCTAGTTATCGTCTAGCTTTGCATTTGCTTGAATCAATCATACAATTAGATCAAGAGAACTGCTGCGCAAGATTAGTTGATATCATACTTGAAAAGATATCACTAAGAGTCTCCAGTAAAAGGTGATTTCTATGACAAATCATTCCCAATAATCACATTTCCTGAGGACCCATTTTAGGGTAATGTATCTCTAAAGCTGCTCCATAGGGTTTCCAGCACCAGAACAGGAAAAACTGCTTTCAGTGAAACCATAGTTTAGATTTCTTGGAAAGGTTTGATGGAAGAAAGATAAATCACAGACAAAAGAAAGAAAAGAAAAAGAAGAACCGCGTGGCATCAAAATGTTGATTTGGACTGCCATGAATCACATTAGAAAATGGGAAAAGGGTAGGGTTGAGACAAAAAAAGTTATTACAAAAAGTCTTTTGATTTGTATCCATCAAAAGCGTGCTGTAGAGCGCCCAGCTCCAGTCGCCACATACGAAAACTTATTTTCCAGAGAAAGTTTTGTTGCAGAGAGGTTTGGAACAAGGAATGAGAATAGGACCTGAGACAGCCCTTGAAGTATTTAAAAACCTGGAATGGCCTTTGAAGTAGTTAAAAATGTATGAAGGCACTCAAATTGTGGAAGAATCCCATCTACTTGATTGACAAAGTTTGCAAGAAAGGTTTTACGATCAATTTGAGTACTCAGAGAAAATTTAGCCCAGTACTATTGGCAATTTGATGGTACATAACGCATTTCTTGTTTCGTAATGCTTCGAAAAGCTCAGGAATGTAGTTTTTTTAAAAGAAAATCAAACAACCGATCCGGAATACGAATTGTAAAGGCCTTATCATCGTATTTACTGTACTTTTGTTTTCCTTGAGAAAGCAGCAAAAAATCTTGGCAATTATCGAATCAATAAAAGGCGATTCTCCCAGAAAAAGCTTTGTCAAATTAGGTGAACTTCAAAGTTCAAAAACTCAACAATATTCTTTTTTCTTTTCACGGCATTCATTCCTACAAAGTCTTTTCTGTTGTCAAAATGATGTCAGAAAGGTTGAACGTCGTTTCACGCTTCCCATGAATTTTGTAGATATTATTTTGAATATAATATTATGCCCAAAATAGATATGGATGCATAGAATATCAAAGCGGTTTTCAAATGTGTATGCTTCAAAGCATCTCATGACACCTACGCAAGCTTACCTTTTACGAAAAGCTGCTTCAGGATAAAATTACCATCAATCTCAACGTGATTATAAACCCTCAAGCAGAGTACCGTGAAAAGGTTACCAAAGCAATGTAGATTTAGCATTTCTTGGGGCGCCGAATGAATCATGTACGTACTTTTGTATTTGGCAGTTAAATCTCTCATTTGTTTTATTATAGTGCGTAGGGTTTTATTTAGTTGAAAGACTACATATTGTATTTTGCTGACTGGATGAATGACATTTGAATAAAAGCAGTACCTTGTACACGATTTGTGTTTCGACTGATGATGAAGAAATTAGCAAATCACAGATGTCTTCTCAAAATGTAGCCTTTGACTATGTTAATTATAGGTGGGTGTATGAACTACACCCTCAAGGCTCGCAATAATTGCACGTTTTAGTCTCAAAATTAGCCTCTACAAAGTCATTGGTAGACAGACGAAAGAGAATCATAGTTCAATGGATGACTATAAGAAGTGATGAAGCCTATGAGAAGAGTAGGAAATATACTTTATTTTTTATATCTTTAAAACAAGCTGACAATGAAGAATCTTTGAAGAATCTCTACGATGTATGAGTGATAAAATTGCAGTCATTGTGCAGAAGATCATCTTATATATAAAACTGAATATCTGTTTGTCTGTCTGTCTGTCTGTATGTATGTATAACTGTATGTCTGTACGTATGTTTCGAATAGAAAATTCCATTTCTGAACCGATCCGGACCAAACCTTGCACACATACACTTCGGGGCCGGTCATGTGTCAAAGGCTTTTCGTCATCGATCGATATCGATTTTGTTGATTTTTCAAAAGTTCGAGCTATGGGGCTGGGAGTTGGCACAGGGGGGGGGGGGGTAAGTAAGCATGCTGATTACGAATAAATTATTGACAGGGCCGGGCGGAGCCGGGTTTGCCAGCTAGTAGCTCAAAAGGCCGAGCATACTTCACGAGATTTCAATCGCGATTCTATTTGGCAATATTCCAACTTTCCATAGCTCATTGTAAGCACATTTGAATGTACAGAAGATAGTACATTTTATCAATCCAGGTAGGTCATACACACTAGGCATGTGCAGTTTGCTAGTGTTGGATCTGAAGACTTCTGGCGAATTGCCAAATCGCGTCGCGGCCGAAATCGCGCAAAGTATGCCCGGCCCTTAAGGTTTGCGGTCTAACATATCATTCTAACTACGATACCCAAAATTCGCTGGCTGAGCTATTCAAGGATGAAATGGGCCAATATGATAGGTCGTGAGAATGTCATGTAGGCGATAATAATGCCAATGGTGTTCTTGAGCGCCAAAACAGAATTTTGAATGAATTTTTTTTCAAAGAAGTACTTTTCTGCAATGTTTTTGATTGATGCAATAATTTCACTACGAAACAACCAGAAAAATAAGTAGATAAATAAACAAAAAATCAATAATTAAACATGCATATCTGATGTTTGGTGGGCCATGTAAATTTCTAATTATATGCTATTCAGAATGATTAGACTGGATGCAACTGTGCTGAAAACGCAAAGATTCGCTCCAAGTGAAATGACGTGCCATCTCACGATAAGGAAAAGAAGTGATTCGAGAATTAGCTACTGTGAAGATGCAGGTAAAATTGCCAAAACGCGAAAATCTTTCAGATGATTCTTACGATAATGCGCATCACATTTAGAAAAGTGTAGTAAACAAAGCGTCAACCAATTGAATTTGCATTAGTTTCTGTTTAGTGGAATAACAAGCTCTCATGGTGATGAATAATGATTCATGAAAAAACAACGCGGTGGAGGACCGAGGGGGGGGGGAGCAGGCCTTTGTCGGAAAATGAGTCGCGAAATTCTTGAAAGTTTCTTACATGAGTTATAAAATGTGCAAATAGTTTGTTTTTACCTGCTAATGATTGAGATAATTTTTTAAATATTGTAAAAATTCAGAGCTTTGTAAAAAAAATTTTTTGGAGTTTTGGGGTCGTAATATCGCAAAAATTTTGCCAAAATCCCAAAAAAAAAAATTCCGGAGTGTCTGGCCAACGCCACGCACCTTCATTCAAAAAGATCCCCTCCCCCCCCCCCCAAGACGACGATATACTAGAGAGGCAAATATCGTTTTGCAAATTTGCTACATCTCTCAGCACTTAATTAGTGCTGATACGCAAGATAGATTACGTTCTTATTCTCGAAAAGAAGCAAATGAGAGGGTGTTCTTAAGATAACCGAGGAACGACTAACCGGAGAACATTCTAGTGACCTGAAGATACAAAGCCTGAAACACAATTCGGTTGCACTAAAGACGAGCGCAATTATAAACGTGCTCTCAGCATTTCAGCCATAAAAGTACACTAGTGACGTAGTTCGCGTTCATAATTTGGATTGCAAACTAGTGAACGAGGAAGCACCTCCATGGATGACGTAAAATATTTTGTGCGGGTTCGTAAAAATGCAGTAGGGTAAAATTTTAATTGACTGTGATTAAAGTAGTAGACGTTTCCCAGAAGATGCGTAAAAAGATAGGCAAGCGTAGAAACTCGAGACAATCCGGAACTCGACATTTACTAAATGCTCGTACTCCCTTTTTTCTCGGCTAGTTTCATAGAACTGCGGCAAAAACAGATAGGTACTAGAATCTAAATTGATTTTTTTGCTGATCCAGAACGTACAAAGTAAAAAGTTCATTAAACTAAGGTACTGTTGTAAGCAGCGCTTTCAAGCGTAACTTCAGATATTCGTTAGCATGGCTGGGACCTACACGGAATTGGAGCCTTATAACCCACCTAAAGTCAGTCGTACCTTGACTGTCGGTTGATAAAGGGTCAGTTTGGAGCAGCTTTTCATCCATTAAGTGCCTTTAACATCAGCTTTTGGGATGCCAAGTCTCGAGGAGAACTGGCTGCTACAATACCGCTCGTAATTTTTGAAAAAAACGATGCACAGTCGCCCGATTCATGTCATATCACAGTTGCGGATCATAACTCGCTTCAACGTGGACGAATTCCTAATTCAAGGACACCATTCGACTCAGCTCGGTGCGACGCATCTTTTGATGTACAGGAGTGCCTGTTTGGACATAGCTGAAGGCCAGTTTTACGAATCGTTTCAGATTTTTGCTTACAGTAGATTGCCCAGTGAGTGCAATGATCAGGTCCAATGAGTAACCTGCCGTAAGCGAAATCTGGAACCATTCTGGAATCTGAACCTCCTACTTTGTCCGAGCGGACACTTCTATATATCACAAGATGCGCAACGTCGAGCTGAGTCGAATGGTCCCATTGGATTAAAAATTCGTTGACCCTAAAGCGGGATATGGCCACGCTACGGTGATGTCACCTGAATTGGGCGACTGTTCGTCGTTTAGAAGTTACGAGCGGTACTGTATATCAAGGACTGCGACACAGGCTAGCCCGATGCAGCGTAGGAGGGTGTAATTTGCTACACTCCCAATAAAAGACTGACTGCATTTATTTTTTTGCAAGGCGATGTAAAGATTATGTGGACGAATATGCACCGGCTAGAGTTGAAGTACAGTGAAGAGATAGATCGCAAGTATCCCTCAGAAGTCTTAACTTCATAGTAGTGGAGCATTATTGCGTGTGATCTGAGTGGGTGGAAACTGAGACTGAACTTAGAAATCTCTACTGAGTGTATCATCTTGCCTTGTGTATCTGCACTAGGACATGCTCAATGGACTACAATGTCGAAATTAGTAGTCAGAACACTCCGAGGCTGCTCCAGTAGGCGCAGGCAATCTTGAAGTTCACATGAAACAAGACATGGCAGTAGATCATTCGTGATAGATAATTTTTCATTCTTGCGGATCACTTTGGACCTTTCCTTTTCTTAAACCGCAGTTACCCTTGTGAAGACATCCTAAGATTTTTCACACGCCGAAATCGAGCAGAACAGCCACCCTTCTTCCCAATCATCATGTAGGGTTCACGTGAAGCAGAAAATATATTTCAAAAAGGTGCAAAAACGCTGCCTAGCGACAAATGTCAAATCTTTCCGTTGAGTGACAATAGTCATTCATCACTACACTAAAGCGCCGGAGTGACCGTCCCTTGTTGTACTCGTGGTGGAGAGAGCGAATAGGAGAAAGGCTTACGACTAGAAATCTTTCCATGGAGTTTTGCAGAAAAAGATAATCTTGAGAGCAATGCATCTGCTCACTTTATTTCCCAAGCGGACACTCCGACCAAACTTCCTCGTTTTGTGATACGAATTTTAACTTTACAAGTATCCATACATTCAAGCCTTATTTTTTTCAAATTTCATCCATGTAAGTTATCACAGGGATGGAGGGGGGGGGATCAATAATCTTTATGGAAGGCACGTTCTTGTCCAGCATGGTCATCTTTTGAGGAATTAATTTGTATCGCTGCAGACCAAGAATTAATACAGATCTATTGACCATATGAATTAATTTTTCTTGGTTCTGAGCTGTATTGATATTCTAGCATTAGTTAAATTACAAGCTAACTCCTAGTATTTCCTCTAAAAAAACAGGAACTAATGCAAAGTCAAAACTTGTAGTACATAAGAAGGAGAAAGAATTATTTTTATGATACAACTCACATAAACATGTCATCGTATGTTGTCAGTACTATAATTTTCCAAGCTTGGATTTTTTTTCCAAGGCTCTGAGACTTTTCTTACCTCAGTAGATTTTATCCCAACGTCTATGGACAATTATACTAATAGAAAAGAATACAGAGATTCGAACACATCGACGTGAGTTAAAAGTTTGCCAAAACATTTCATCTTTTGTATCTTTATCAAAAAAATGATGTGCAATTTTAAATGCAGAAGGGTCAAGCTTTAAAGAACTTGAAAGTAGGGCAAAACTTTCAAAACATTGAATTATCAAAAATCGTTTTTTTGGGTGTTGCGAAGCTTATAACCCAGTTTTTCAGATTGTAAAAGGAAAAGCAAGGAAAATGTAAATGAAGTGTTACAGGGGCTCTAAAGCGATAAGGGGCAACTTGGGAAACAAACACCATTTCTGAGCTTGAAAAATAAAAATAGTTCGATATCTAGACACAAATAGAAGGTGATCCAGAAGATTTTACAAAACGAAAAGAAAAAGCTTCAAAGAGGAAAATTTGCACTTTTTGCTTTTACTGAGTGAAGAATAAAATTATAAATGAACCCAATGTTACAGAGCCGGTCTTTCAATTTGAAGCCAAGCGATTAGAGCAGGCGAAGTGCTACCAAAACATGCAAGAGCGGGCGAAAACATCCGCAAATACGTTCGCGACCGAGTTTTACCGCTAATTTGTACCTTCTTGCGCTAGACCGAAAACGGGAAGTGTTCCAAGTATGACGTGAGCAGCAGTATGCAAGCTTTAGGGTTACTTCACCCGTAGTTAATTTTTATTGCAACATTCTCAAGCGGGTCAATGACTCAATAAAATCGGCAAGCGAGGGTTTAAATAAACCGACTTCCTTGAGTTATTTACATTCTTATCTGGTCTATAGCAGTGGCTAAACGCGAAGGGAAGAAGGGGGGGGGAGGAGGCTGGGAAGGCGAGGAATCTTCCCCCTCGACGGGGTGCAAAGCTTTTGAAATTGTTCTAGACGAGTTCTAAAATTGTGCAGGAACGCCTTGATTGGTAGTAGGTAATAATAGTAATATAACAATTTTATAAACTAGTTTTGTCAGGAAATTTTCGGAGGCGTGGCTATCACGTTTTTCTTCCATTTCAAGAGTTAACTTGGGCAAAATTTTGAAAATATTCTGAACTTTTGAAGGATGTGACAATGCGCGCTTGTTTTTCCTTAAACCAGCAAAAATTTAGAGGTCCCAAACCACACTTTAATAAGCGTGAGAGGGGCCGAAGGTAAGAGATGTTCAAGAATCCCGTGCTCAGATTTTGTTCGAGTATAATATTTTTTCTGGCAAGAAACTTAGAAGCACTCTTTCTTTCCAAGAATAAGTTTCCCCTCTCTTGAGGATTCAGCGATTGAATGGGCTAAATCAAGGACTAAAATGCTAGTAGATAAAGAAAATTTTAGGGTCTAACTGAAAGAATTTAGCAAAAAAAGAGAATACAGAATCTTCTTACGATTCATTATTGCTGCTGTTGTTCAGCGACAGACTACTGATACAGTCGTAGTCTCCCATTGTTTATGAGAAGTTCATTGCTAATCATCTTGCTAAACATTGTTCTGCATCAATTATAGAGATTATCACGGAAGAATGCATCCATTATGAGAGGATGACTGGCTGTGAATAATAAACGGTACGCTTCTAACAACAATAGTGAACAAATGTGTACAATGTATTTCTGGCACCTCGATGAGTAAAGGACTCTTAGCGCGGACAGGATAGCCACGCTCAAAAATTATAGGGATGTTTGATAATTTCAGGTTTGTAAACCTGAAATTAAGAGGGAGGGAGGAGGCGGCCTCAGCCTACCTCCAAAAAAACTCCTTTACCAATAAAAGAAAAAATATACGTGTTACTTCTCACTTCGTTTCGTTCCTTCCCTTAGACGGAGTTTGTCTTGATTTCTAAGTCTTCCCCGGAACTCCTCTTTAAGGAAGGATGAATTGGTATAATGTGAAAAGTCGAAATTTGGAAGTCTTTTGATTTTTTATTTTTTATCTTTTTATCTTTTTATCTTCTCAATCTCATATACCGTAGCAATTTCGAATGATTACTACAGGGGTGAGTGAGCATGGTGATTAGGAACAGCCGACCATTACCAATTTCTTTTAGTTAAATCATTGAAAAATCACTTTTTGGGTGTTTCTTTAATAAGCTTATGTCGTTGCCATTTGCCAAAAAATATCTTCAATTCATGCACATACAGAAAGCGCAAGATTTTCTTTACCTATTATGTATCAAATTAGAAAAAAATCTGTGAGTATGAAAACAGCGATAACACCTCAAAAATTTTGTCCGAAAATCATGAAACCTAATAACAATCAGTTTTATCAAATTTATTGATTTTTTTGCAATCTTTGAGCTACGATACTGGAGTGAGGGCATTAGTGAGCATGCTAATAACGAATACAATATTCCTCTACAAAATAGTACCACGGTCTTTATTGATTTTATCGATTTCTTGCAAGCTTTGGAGGAGGGGGGGGGTTAGTGACCATGCTGACGATGAGTACAAAAACATAGTGCTGGCATGGATATGGCACAAAAAGGGGACAAAAACCTTGTAAAAAGAAGGAAATGGCAATTTTTGACAATCATGATGATTGATAGGGAGAGCTGGTTCACAATTATCTGCATAATTTTTTTTATTTATGTGCCATACCACTCTAACAAAGCTACTGGAATTCGTGTTATAGAACAAATTTTTCCCGGTGAAAGCCATAAATTCCTGAGAAATTAAAGCATGTGATTTTTCCCTACGGTAATCAAGCAACCAACGCGTTCGTAGAAAACTAAAACATGCTACCAGTGAATTTAATAGGAGCAGTTGCGCGGTGGAGTCATGAATTAAGAACGTGCGATGGACATAAATCATGAATGAGAATTAGCCAGAGCAATGATCGCTTACCTTAGGAAATCACTCAAGAAGCAGGGAGTGTGATCACTGGATATTGGGAATTGTATATGGGGCATATTATAAACGTTGTTTGATCATATCGGTACAATCATTGAGCATAGCAAGTGGAGGTGAAAGTATGATTAAAAGTTAGATAAATATTTTTCATTTCCTGGAAAAAAACCAGAGTCAATTAGTGGGTCTATCTTTCAAAATCGTACATTGTAGATTCTGTAAAGTTCTTACAATCCCAAAGAAAGCAGATAAAATGAAATAGTGATTGTTTTTTAACGAATTTATTAAATGCGGCAAACAAGCAGGCCATTGATTGGAAAGAGTTTAAAAGGAGGAAAACATTGCTTTTTTTATTGGAATGAGAAAAAAACACTCAAGATAATCTGAACCTTCTGCAGCACTTTTTTCTAAAAAAAATTTCTCGATTTTATTCCGACACCCTCGCACATAAGATCGTTTCCTTGCCAAGCAATCTAAGTACTGTTTGGTCTCTGGAGTTAGATTGTTGAAATAAATTTTCCAAAAACACTTGATTATAATTTGAATCTATGTGATATACAATAAGTATTCTATTTTACAATGTATATCTTGATTTTGCTTTAGTGAGACTCAAAGCCCGAGGCTAAAATCATAATTACCTCGTGTCCACGAACTATGTAGACAAAATAGAACTCATAATTTTCTTATCAGGTCAAAAGAATGAACTCGACATCTTGGTATCATCTGGCATATTTTTCTAATCGATAAATTTGTTAATGCTAAAATGGCTATTTTAAGAAAAATGTTTTCGACTATGGTAAGTAGGACAAAAACAAAACGATATCGCCCCTAAGATGATTGTCTCGAAGTAATGAGACAGCTTTTTTTCGAAGCATACATATTTTTCGAAAGCGAAGGACAGGGCCGTAAGAAACTTCACTTGTTTCAGCTGCTCATTGGTAGAAGTTACTAGGTTTTTATCAGAGTAACTTTTGAAACTTTGTAAGATTGTTCGCATCCCTTTTCACTAAGAATTTTAAATAATGGAACCCTAAAAAATTACATATTTTCAGAGTGTTACAAATTTTCCCCTCATCCAAATAGAGTAGGTATTGAAAACGGAAACAAAAAATTAGATAAGATCAGGTTGAACCATTTATTTTTAGGGCTAAAAATGACAAAAAAAATAGTTTTTATGTGTTTTTATCAGCTTGTATCGCCGTGAAATGCTAGCAGTGATCTTTATTTTGAGCGCTAGAGAAAGGACATGAACTCATCTCACTAAATCATTGATTTAAATAAATGCACTGAGATCACAAGAAATCACGTTTTTTTGAAACTTTAGGGCAAAACTCGAAAATCAACCTGCTCCTTGAACTGCATACAAGCACCTTTTATACAGTGTCCCAAAAAGATGTGCACACTGTTTGATACGTTAATAATTCTTTTGCTTTCATGTCTTTTGCCAAGCTTGAGGTACCATTCTTTAGAGCGAGGATAAACTTAGATTATAGTATGGAGCGAATCACTTGTCATCTTCGTTACTGTAGGATTAAAGTATGAACTTTGAGCATACAGCGTCACTGTGGAATAAGCCTCTTGATGATATAATTTCGAAAAAATCTGAAAATTTGTGTAGCGAGGTTTTAGGGCGTGCTGATTTCACTATATAACTTTCCGCCAATTTTTAGAGCTTTCTTGATGGCGTATTCGTATTTTTGACAAACATTGGAAAATTAGTTGTTACCTTAAATCCCAAATAACTCATGAAAGAAACAGTGTACTGAGGTGCAATTTTCATATTTAGAATCAGCAACTTCGTTAACCCAGTTCAAGAGTTTCTGGCTTGTTTGGCTTTCTTTCTAAGGCAAAATACCGCTTTTAATGGCTTAAAATCCTCTTCGAAATTTCTACCGTAATCCTACAGTGACGAAGAGCGATTGGTGATTCGCTCCATACTGTAAATCTAAGTTTATCCTCGCTCTAAAAAATGGTACCTCAAGCTCGGCAAAAGACATGAAAGCAAGAGAGTTATTAACGATCATACAGTGTGCACATCTTTTTGGGACACTCTGTATAGCTTAGATTGACGTGACTAACAGAAACTCAATATTGCAAAAGTTGTAACTCCGTAGCTCGCCACACTAAAGAATTTACGTAAAATATAAATGAAATACTCTACAGTCTGCTCCAATCCGGATCAGGCCGAACCCTCGGCGTAAATTTGCGCGCTTGCAGCGCTAGCGGTCTGCGCTGCATATGCGCGCTGTCGGAGAGAGCAAAAGGATCGCAGAGAGGGCAGAGAAGCAGGCCGTGGGCGTGACCGCGAAACCCTAGCGACGCGGACTCCCGCCATGCCAATTTTGGCCTGGTTGGGATTGGGGCAGACTGTAGAAGTGAAAAGTCAACATCTTCTACGAAACCCATGTTGCTGCAAACTAAAGTAGATGTTATGGCCTTAGCTTAGCCTATATATCCTACCTTGAATAGCATAAATCATTCTCATGTAACATAATTTTTGAGAAACTGCCAAAGTATTGCGTCGATCGCGTGACGATTTCTAATTGCCTATAGCAAATGAAAAACCCAGAGCTTTGGTTCATAATATAGTAGTCCTCGGGAGATACTCGGGAGATACGGATAAAAAGCAAAGAAACCGTTTACAGTGTTTTGCATAGAAGACTCATTCGTGACTCTCAGTGCGGAAAAGCATTTCAAAACCATAAGACAGATTTTGTTTTTGTGATAAAAGGCATTTGACAAAAATGTTAAAAGTAAATAGGAACACAAGAAATGTTTTTTGCCTGTTTTTTACACTGTTTGATCTCGGGGCTAACTAATGTCGCTGCTCGCGCGATGCAAACCACTACTCGATTCAGGTGCTGGGAGCACTGCAAGCCGCTGGATCGGGCGCGCTATTGCTTTCGCGCCCGGACCCCTCCTCGCGGGGCGCGTTGCCAAGTCGAGGGGTATATAAGGCCGCGCAACGCGCGCCGTATGCCTCTTTGATTTCGATGACCTCGTTTTCAATTCCTTTTGATTTCTCATGTATTCTTATCGATCGTGCTTGGCAGCTACCCCAGCAAGCTCACTGGATGAAGTCTTGCGAGCAGAGTGATTGTTAGAGCTTTTGGATCATGCCGCGCTGAGCGCGAGGAAAGTTTGGAGCTTGGATTTAAGGTTGTACCAGGAGTGGAGAAGGCTCGTACCTGTCCTATGCGGAGGCGAGTAAGCGGTCGACCCTAGGGATCCCTGACGTTATGCCTAGATTTAACTTGGTGATGATCGGCGGCTTAGGACGAGACGGACTCGTCCCGTATTTCTTCTTTTTCGTAGTTTAGGACTTTAGTTTAGTTTCTTTGTAATGTAGTGTTTGTTATTTAGATAAACTTAAGTAATCTAGTCGTGCGTTTGTTGTTATGGTTTATTGCCACCCAGCGGGGTATCTGTCGGTCGCGCCGGTGTAGCTAACCGGCGCTAGAGTGTGCAGGAGTAGGTGCAGGATTGTGTGGGCAGTCGAGCGAGCAAGGGGTGCTGAGTCACCAGCCGCAACACCAAGGAAGTTCCAAAAATAGCATTCAAATCAAAGATGAGATCTAAGGTGGCTCAAGTTTCAAAACCGTGAAGACTTCAATATTGTTGGAATGTAAAAATGAGTGGTTTCTAAATTTCTGTTTTCTGTTGATATTTCTGAAAAATGTAGGATGTCGATTTTTTTGCTACACCCGCGTGATTATGATGGTACAGGACCTTCGTTTAGCAGAGACTGACGCTTCAGTTTTTTCTTCCGCAAAATCCGAAATTCGAATCTATCAGTGAGCAGTATGTCGATTGAGGTGAAAAAGGCTAGTGTACGAGTCGCAACCAAAGACACAAGATGTTATGAAGCCGTCTCCTTAGCATTCAGTTTCAACCTTGTTTTTATGTCACTGACTGTCAATTCAAAGTTTTTAGTTAAGTTAAGCGTAATTCTCTTTCAACTCTGAAGCTAAAAATTTTCATATATTCTCCTCATCATGTTGACTCCGCTACCTGACCACTCCATTTTTCTAAAATACAGAAGCATCTGTGGAAGTATGCAGGGTTTTAATTTTGTCGTTTAGATAAGGTGACTTTTAGTTAGCAGTGATAGCGTACTCTTACAAAGGATGGATACTTGCTCGAAATGGCATTTCCATATAATATAGAGCATGGGACACTAATTGCAAATCTGCTTTCGGCTCTGCAAAGCGTTATGGGAGGGAAGTTCTGCGGATTTTGAGGTAAAAATTCAGTAATTTGGCTAAGATAAAATTAGGTGTTGAGGTGTTTGCGGCGCTTGAAAGAAGTCATGACTGACAACTCATTGAATTGAAGGTCTTTATTCCATAAAACACCCTAAGAGTAATCAAGGTCCCGTTTGAGCCGGACTAAGATCCTGAATGATTGTATTGTAGCGGTGCTTTCAAAATTTCGCATCAAAAAATTTCCATAACTTCCCTCTCGAAAGCACTTTGCAGATACTGAAAGTAAGTCTGAAGCCAGCGTTCCATGCTCTGTAAGATAGTGTTCATTTCGCATGGAAACTCCACTTTGACCGAGAATCCATCCCTTGTTAGTGTTTTGTCAGTGAAACTGTATATTGCTGACTGAATTCAAATAGGCAAAACTTCGAAATCTAAAATTTGGTAATAATCATCTCTTCAGCGCCACACCTCCAGGCTGTTTTGTTTAGAATTCTATAAAATTACGCAATTAAGGTGATTGCTTGCATCTGCCTCGGTTTCGACCGTGTTTATTGGATTGTTCTTATGCATTCGCTGAAGCAATTTCAGAACAAAACAAGATTCGCTTCATATCCTTTATATTATGTATCATGCGTCGTACATATCACAGCAGCATCACAGCATCTAATATACACAGGAATCAATGACTCAAATCAAAAAAGTGCAAGAAATGCAAAATTTGAGCGATGAGTTTAGTCATGTACAACCTAAGAGCTAGAAATTCTGCAAATATAGCAACACTGATGTAAGGAAAATGAATGACACCGGAAACAGGAGCAAAAGGACTAGAAAACAGGCATGCTATTTCGAGAAGCATACGAAATTGAACTATCAAAAAATGTACAGAAAAATAGACGGAAAACATGATCAAGTTGACATAACCGGCATCATGGGCACATATTAATAAGTTTTTGTTATTTAAGTTCTTGCACCGGTTCTAATTACATGCAATATCATCTCTCACCAAAAAATGAAATATAGAGAGTAAAGAATAGTGTGAACGTTTTAGATTTAAAAGTGGGGACATCAAATCACATTCTCCTCAAAACAACCATTGCTACGGAGATTCTTCGATTCCCAAGCCTTCCCTCAGGGATTTTGACCACCTAAATACAAAAGAGTTGATAAAGCACCCTTGCAGCATATTATACTCGCTAACTATTGTAGACTGAGAAAACGTTTTGCATGAAACAAAAAATACAACTAACAAAGAATAAAACAAAAAGAACGAAAATGAAACATTCTCCAAACTGCTGAGAGAAGCTGGAGATTGTGTCAGTAACACTAAGTTTTCAAAATTCTTTCGAAAAAGTGTACAAAAACATAAAATCCTTATCGAAAAATTCTAGGAATGAAAGCAAACGTCTTCAAATAGTATTGCGCCAAAGTTAAGACAAGTAAAAAAAAACTCACTTAGCGACACTCTTCTCGTTTTCAACACGGAACGAGATTAAGTGTTCTTTCCTATCAGTATTAATCTGATTCCTATGCCTGAGCTCGAAAATAGTTCCACCAGAGTCCGCTTTCTTTTCCTTCAACGTGAAGCCGTAGATCACATATTGTTCGCAAGGTTCGAAATCCTAAAATGATCATTTCACCAAGTCATTGCATTGGGTACGTTTAGTACTTATAAGGACTAAGCAAATCGCTGGAGCAGTCGAACAGAGAAGCAACGCGATTTGACTAAAGTTGCTCAACGTGGAGTGTTATTTTTGTTCTCGCATATTCCGTACTATCAGAATAGGAGTTTCGAATTTTTAGAAGTACGATGTGACACTGCAAAAAGGTTTAATGATCTGAGTATACGTGTCAGACTGATTCTGAAGAAAAAAATGCACAAAAAGAAGGAGAAGAAACTGCACGCTAGCACAATGCTTACGATTAGTTCGCAAACAGTACGGTTATTTCAGAATTGATTTTCGTTCTATTCATGTGAATCATCGTGAAGTAACTCACATAAGCAGCCTTGTAGAATTTCAGCACCATGCCTTCACTAAGTTCTGCGAAACGCATGATTTCACCACCCTTCGCATTTCTGAAAAGAATGTCGAGATAAAGCTAATCAACAAAATTCGCTGTCCAACATCATATAAATAGTAAGACAGCATCTGGGGCGGTATTTAACAATCTCCCACTCGCTGTTCGGGCCATTGTTAACGAGTGCCTGGACAGGCGAGAGCGCCATCTCATTATATTTGAAAGTTTGGAGCGTGTGGCCCAGGGCAGCAGAGCCCGACCTGTCGAGATAGGGCACGATCGGGCACCTACCGTGCCCTATTTCGCCAAACTTGCCAGATAGGACCATAGCTTCAAACAGATAGGAGACAAATCACCAGCTTGGCTTCGTGTATCGCGGACACCAGTGCCCGCGCCTATACGGGATGTGACCTGTACAGGGAACTCTTCCCATATGGGAAATTGATAGATACCGCCCCTGGTTATTACACACATCTGACAGAATCTTAGAAATTCATCCAAAAAAGCAAAGCGGCGCCGGTCCTGCCTTCAAATAAATTCGAGAATTTCGTATTTTCAAATTACCACGAAATTTTGAATAGAGGGAAGAAGCTCACAGCATCTACATGCATTTCAATCTGCCTTAAAAAATCTAATGAGATTACTTTGTTATTTGACCTATGTTTAAATGATGTGGAAGGAAGGGGAGTATTATTATCTAATCTATGACTAGGAGACTCAAGATCGCTTTGCACACACTTCAAGCAAAATTGAACTTGTTTTTTTCCGTTTCTAAGTGGCAAGTAATCATAAATGACATAAGTTACTAGTGACTTGTGAATCGTGATAAACTTGCTAAGTACACGATCAAATTTGTTTAGACAAGATATACAAGGCGGTCTCTAGTCTCTTAGTCGTAGAATAGACGATAACTCACAATGGCATGCCGGTAACTCGCCTGTACATGACTTTACTAGGCAGCTTCCGTTGTTCAATGTTGATACGTTTCAACATCTTGTTGGTTGGTGCGACGAAAAGAGTCTGCGGTTCCACAACAACGATAGTCCGCTGAAGTGACAAAAACTAACAGTAGCTGATATCTGATGATAACAAAGAAAGTAACTGCACTTACATCATCTTTGGGTACCTTGACTCTGAGCGTACCATCGGAACCTTGAACGAGAAGATTTGTGGGGAAAAGCTTGCCCTCATAATCTGAAGATCAAGTTCATGAATTGTTAATAATTTCAACCGCGGTTTGTTACGCACATAATGTCTCCAATTTTTCATAGCATTCTGAGCATACAGCCTCCTTCTTGAACTGGAACTTTGGAAGAGGTGCTTTTCCCATGCACGCGGAACATATCAACTAAAACAAATCAAAAATAAAGGAAAAAAGATAAACAATAATCCGTACCCATCCACAATCTCGGCAATGATGACGTCGATTTATAAGGTTGAAAACTGTGCCACAGCCTTCCATAAGACACCTGGACGAAGACTCATCTGGGATCCATACTGGCTTCACAGCATCAGCTCCTAAAATATGCATTATATAAAAGAAGTATCTTTACAATACGACGGTGAAAAAGTAGACTTACTCTTCCTCCGCATGTACGAAGCCTGTGAGGTGACAGGATGTTCCTCCACAGGTGTGCTAGGATGAGATGAGTCTTGCGAATCGGAGTTGCGACGAGATCTAAGTTTGTATTCGATTCGATACTCAGTGCTTCATTAGAACTCGCAGCAAACAAAAACCGCAGCTTTTGATATGTTGATGGTTGGAAAATGCTCTTTAGCACAGAACATAAGAATAAAAAATTCAAATCCAAGACAAATATAGAAAACGTGCATGTCAGCTACGAAAATCAAAAATAACACTTATTATAGGAATCTATCGGAGGCCGAAAGTTACGCAAATTCGTAGAAAGGCTCAAACTTGGCCCAGAGGGGTTATCTGACATGCTGATCACGAATATAACCTTTTCTCCGCAGGAAAACGCCTCCCTGCAGGGTTACGGTAGGTGCACGGTAGGGGGTCAAAATCACGGATTTGCCCGAAACTTCGTCTAGAGGGGTTATTTGGCATGCTGAAGATGAATATGATGTTTATTTCGTGCGACAGCGCCATCCGGTGGAGTTACGGTACGACGACGGTAAGGAGTCAAAATCACGGATTTGCCCGAAACTTGGCCCAGAAGGGTTATTCGGCCCGCTGATGCCAAATATCACATTGGTTTCAAACCGTAGCGCCATTTTCTCGGGTTACGGTTGCTATACGGTAACGTTGTAAAACATAGTTCTGCCTGAAACGGGCGTACGGCGATTCGGACGATCGTGAAGCTTTGCACACACGACCACCGTCGCGCGCTACATACCCTGTTGCGGCTTTTGCCTAAGCAAAGCACAGGGGAAGGATACATTTGCCGATTTGTGGTTTTGACCCCTGCGGTAAACCTACCTAACCATGCAGGGAGACGTTTTCGTGCGGAGAAAGTTTGATATTTCTAATCAGCATGTAGAATAACCCCTCTGTGCGAAGTTACAGCGTATTTTGAGATTTTGACCCCCTGCCGTATACCCACCGTAGCCCGAGAAAATGACGCTACGGTACAAAACCAATATGATATTCAGCATGAGCGGGCCGAATAACCCCTCTGGGCCAAGTTTCGGGAAAATCCGTGATTTTGACCCCCTACCGTAATCCTACGTAACCCTGCAGGGAGGCATTTCCTGCGGAAAGGTGATATTCATGATCAGCATGTCGGATAACCCCCCTGGACCAAGTTTGAGCGGAATCCATGACTAAAAAATTTTGGGGCCCGGATAGCCGAATAGCGCCGAATGATGTACATATACAACTTACGTGGTAGCAGACTGCCCATTACATGTGGCAGAAATTGTGGTTGCTGGAAGAATGACGGAGGCGTTATCTTCGAGGGTATTCTGATCAGAAGAGATACTTTCTTCATTTAGCGGTGCATCAAATGCAGAAGGATTCTGGACAACATTTTCCTTGCAACATATAATTTAAAACCAACTCGACTAACCATGCTCTGCCTCTTCTGTCGCTGTAATGCCTCGCTCTTTCGCCGTTTATAACGGCGTTTCTCTTCTCGAGCATTTTCGATGTCTGCCTGCCATTTACGGCGTTCATCAACACTACTGCAAAGCAAACATAATAGGCAGAAGAGGCTCGCACAAAAGAAAACTTGCCTCATAATCAAAATAACGCTTTTGACTTTGCTTCTGATGAACAATACCCGCTCATAGTCCTCATGAGGACTAATTTCAGTCCGAACAGCTTCTATTGGTATCATATAAGAACGACCCATGTCGAAAAGACCAGATGATGTGAACCCTGACATTACTCGGCAGATCCATAATGTGTCGGAAAACTAAATACTCAAACTGCAAATGACCATTTCGCTCGAAACAAACTCACAAGGACAAGATATCGTGGCTGAGGCTCTTTTCTTGTTTGTTTGAGCACTTCTCCTTCCCTTATCAGCCGTCTGCCACGGTAAAACACATCAAAATGACACTGAAAATCGAAATAGGCCTTTTCAGAAAAATTCATTTAGCGAAAAAGGAATGCAAAATGTGCTATCCAAATTCCAAAGATGTCTATTACACTTGTACACTAATTGTATAGAAGATCTCTAGACTAACCTGGAAGCGATCGTACAATCTACATAGCTGTTCGCTGCTTGGTAACCCCATTGCATCATTCACCGACTGTGTTATTTTTTCCAACTTAGCAATAGCTTCTACAAATAGCAACATAAAAATTTACAGAATATAGTGAGGGCCATGAAAGATTCACTAACCAGTTGTTTTCAGCTGCTCTTCACTACCAGGTTCCAGGTACCTATTGTAACTCATCATCAATATTTTGTACCGCATAAAATTCTGATGCACTTGATCCAGCTGCTGTACCACCGCACCAACTCCCCGTTTCAAAATTTTCTGTTCAAACTGAAAAAGAATAGGTTGGGTTACTCATAATTTTCTGGACTACATTAGAACACTTACTGCAACAGTAGCATTGTCGAAATCTTTATTTTCTTCACGTAGTCGAAGAAGTTCTTTCACGAATCGGTCTTTTTGTAGAAGAAATGGTTTGCAAATTTTTAGAAAATCAGCATATTTAAGGATGACCTCGGCCATATTAGGTCTGAGAGAACTCCTGCAATGACATTTTTGCGAAACGAAGCTTTGCGTACAGAATGGTTTGACAAGTTCCAACACTCGAGAAGATATACTGATCACCAACTTAACAAGAGATAACAAAAGTATGTCATACCCACTAGAACATACACCCTACTTACCATGAATCAAGTCGAGTAGAGAATTCCTCCAACAGTGCCTTATGAAAGCCTCTGAGCTGTTGAAAGAGAATTTGCAGTTCTCGTACTATATGTTCTTGAGATCCTTGCCGGCTAAGTAGGTCTTTGCCCAAACGCTTTCCAAATTCATTGACATATGCAGGATAAACCTGAATGAGATTACCGCGATAAGCCATAAATGAAGGCATAATAAATGTTACCTCGCACATGTTAGTTAAGTATTTCAGGAATGAATCTTGTACTGTGTAAAACTCCTTCGCTGCATAATGTAGCTTTTTGAGACGTTTGTCCTTAAGCAGAATAGTATGACAATGCCCAAGAGAAAAGTAATACGAAGCAGTCGAGCTCACAGAAACAACTGAGTAAAGTCTTCGAATTCGAGGTAAATAATAGTCATTTTATGTAATGATATAAGTGATAGTAATAATGAAGGATTCTACTATATAAGTAAAACATTTGTCAAGCAAAAAATACGCATCATTATTGCTTCTCTCATTCACATGCACATTACAACATAGTTTTACAGACACTCACCTCTTCTTCATTACCAGTATTGTAGTCTGGAACGGGTTTGTCTTCCACAATGTAGCTATATCCATCCACACATACTTCAGTTTCTGCCGATGTGGTCGTAGTGCTGCTACTTCGATTACTGGCACTATTTTCTAACTTCTCACTTGAGGCGGAAAGTGAAGAGGCACGTACGGGCTGAAAACACCAAAAATGCACAGATCTATGAGATACTGGAAAGATAAAACTGGGCAAAAAAACAGAAAACAACAAAACAAAACAGAATAGAACATGAAAAGGCTATACCTTTGGTTGAGGTGATGGTTCAGAGGATGTCTGTGAGGGAGATAACATCATAGCTGACTTCTCTATTGCTGTCTTAGCAGGCGCAATTTTCGAATGATCACTAGCTCTATAAGACGGTGAAAAAATAAAAATAAATACTATGAGCCTACTAAGTGAACTAACCTCAGAATTCCTCGTCTTCTCAATTCCTCAACTATTTGCTCGTGGATAGCAGGATTTCCATTAAGGAACAGCGTGGATGGTCTGCAAATCAGTGTTGAATTGTTGCTAATTAGAAAAACGACTCAAATCAAAGGAAGCAGACCTCCTGAATGAGTGAGGACCCGGACCGACAAGGTAATTATCAGGTCTCTGCAACGAACTACCGCTACTTTGTCGATCCTCTTCAAAGTCGCTATCAGACATTTCACCCATATCTCCGGTCTCGGTGCTAGCCGAGGATATCGTAGACTGAGGGCTAAACAGACATAATAAACATTTTTATGGGTACAATGTCATTTTCAATATCAGAGACCACCCACCGAGTTGTTGTGGAAGCTCTCGGTGTTGAAACCCCGTCATTTTTTCTTTCACGCACAAATGAGGGCGGAGAAGAAGCATTCGATCCACTTGGTTGTTCGCTCATGTTAGGAAGGGGACTGCTAGGCTCATCCTCGCTGGCAGATACAGTAATAGTGGGTCTCTAAAACAGATGACAGATAAAAATGCTGTACGTTGGAAGGGCAATGGGAAGGGAGGCTCGATAGGCTTCTCACGTTAAATGCTAAATCAACATCTGGCCATCGTTTTGATACATTCATTCACAGCAACAGCAATATATTTCGTGAGTTTTGTCAATAAAAGAGCCCGAATAAAGCCCCAGCCCCAATAAAAAATATACAAAATTCGAGATTCTGGAGAAATCTGAAACAAAAAAAGCTACCCAAGTAGTGTTAAAACGTGATTCTGTCATTGCTCGAGTTCCGTCGTTCAAGCGCTTGACTTTTCATTGTCAGCACATCCTTGATGCACTTTAAGATTCTTCCGTATAAAATGTTACAAACAGATCAAATAAGAAAGGAAATTCTTGTTATTGCAACAGATCTACTCAAATTATCTAGAAAGAGTATGGAGTTTAGCTCATGGTCCAGTGATGCGTCACACTTACAGCTCAGCATAAAGAATTTATGGTGATAATAGATTGACAGGGATCCAGCATGAGTCACATCCAGGGTTGAGCGTGGGGTCAGGCGCGCCCGACCTGGGGGGTCGTACTGGGGTAAGACAGGGGGGGGGGGGTCGTGATTAGGAATCGAATTCGTTCGATTGAGGAGATACTACGATTAAGGTGAAGAATAAAAGCGCTAGTTTAGTGGATATCGCCAGTACTGAAGGAATGAACGGTCTTAAACAGCATACTGATGATTGATTCCACAATCGAAGTTTCGGCCAAAACTCAAATCTTCATCTTCTACCTTGACATATTATAAATTCATCGAGGAAGCTTGCTGCGTGAAATGGGTATCATTTCCGAGCACGTCAAATTACCTCTATGAGCCTTACAAACCATTATTTACTGCATTATTTAGTGTTTCTCAACGACTAAAAAGCGTGATTTTCAAACATGATTAACTTGTTTTCTAAAGTGAGAAAAGTCAGTTTTTTGTACTCGTAACAAAGTATTGTTCCCTACTAGTCTAGGCTAAAAATCGCGCTTTGTATCGCTTGCAAATAGTGGAGTAAGAAATAATGCCAAAATTCCGACCGGCGCGTTTTTCGCCATGACTGCTTCAACTCCACGGATTACCACAAGGCCGAAACAAGTCGAATCAAGTCCAAACACTTACTGTGGAATCTTCGAGGGTTGTGCTAGCGATTCGCATAAAACTTGAATAAAAAAGCTTCTTCAATGATAAAGTTAATCGGGTCAGGCGCAACCCCACAAAAGGTCAGGCCGCCTGAGCTTTTGAGGGGTTGCGCCTGACCCGATTAACTTGTTTTCAAAATCTAAAAATCGCTCCATTTCTGCTATGAGTATTGGACTCAAAGCCTCTTCTTGCAATACTGCAAATTTGGAGCCAAACAATACACCCCTGTGGGAATTATAGCTCTAAAAGTAGGGCTATCCAAAATCCAAAACTTGCCGTCAAGTTGCGTGTGCTGTGCAATCGCAGAAAGTCGACCTACAGACCTCCAAAAAACAAGAACCTCCCAAAAACGGCTGATCTCTTCGAATTATCACAGCCTGAGGTCCTGGAGGTGAAGCAGAAGGGTCGTTTAGGGGCTTTCACTGGGGGGGGGGGTCGTTTTGGGAAGACTTGTGCCTGACCTCTTGCTCAACCCTGGTCACATCTCCCAATGACTGATAATGAGATGGCACAAATGAGCACAGTTTTATATCTGAACCTTATTCAGCCAAGTTAAAGGCACCGTCCACCCCAAGTTGAGGGTGTTCAGCTTTTGGCAGCATATAACACTAGGGCCTCCTATCAAGCCAATGCCCAAGTCGCGGCGCAAAATGCCGCTTCGGAAGCGAGGAAATCGCTTCGGAATAGCGAAGATGCACGAGGACCCCTATCCGCGCCCGCCCCTCCCCATCCATGCCCGCCCATTTGTGCGCGCTCATCCAATCACCGTTCTGTAAACATGGTTTGTGGGTTTTCCGGAATGGGGATTTTTGAGATTTTCGAGGATTCTCGACTTCATATTTGGAATCAGGAACATGAGAAAGGCCTGAAACGACGGAAACCTGGAAGTCGAGAATCTGGGTGGACGGTGCCTTTAAGATGCAGTCGTGCCCGCAGAAATTCAGCTATGATCAGCTAAAACGAATACAGCGACTTGTAACACCCCCTAATGTCGAACCGCATTGTCCCGAATCTAGCATTTACCATGTCTATCAAATCTAGAGGCAAGAGCGTTAGCGTCAAATCATTGAGAAGATACTGATGTGGGGCAAAAACAAAACCCAATCTAACTGAAGTTCACTTAAAGTTTGAACATGCATGAAAAAGCTTTGCGTCATGTTTTTCCACTTTTTTTTTCAACGTTAATTGTGCTATTTTACGGTTGCAATGGCAAGGCAATTATGGTTGTACAAAAGCGATAAGATTAAGTGATGCACTGTCAAAGGCACAAGCGCTGGTTTCTCCAAATACTGCCTCATTCACAACAATTAAAGGTAGCCTATGGGTTTTCCATATTTTTGAACATTTCAAAAGTGCACCTTACAAAAACTGTATAACATCAAAAATTCTAGGGGGGTTACGCCCGCCTCAGCACCATTCTTCTTCGAAAAAACTTCAACAAAAAAGTTTTGGGGTTTTGAAGGCTTCAAAAAATGCATTGAAAGAGCCTCGTGGTACGGAGTGGAGAGAAAACTGAAGTCTGAGAAAACTTGAAAAACTGCCGCTGTGGTGAAAAAAAAAGTGCCTGAACGCTGAGGTGGAAAAAAACTCGTCATTCAACCTTCGATTTCTTTTGTGTCCCCTTACCAATCCTTTCAAAACCTTTTCTAAGGGTAACATAAAATTGGACTGTTGTAGCTATTGACAAAGGTATTTCGAACCACAGAAACAGCACTGGAGCTAGTGGAAAACGGAACATTCAGTGACATCGATTACATTCTTCGCTTCCTATCTTTATTCGTCAAATTTGTGAACTCCATCCACCTTCTCATCCCTTGCCATAACGAAGTAGAAGCTCATAAATGACATGCGAACTACATATAAATCACGTCACATGGACTTTTGTGACCGTGTCAGAGATAGCAATGATGTGTCTTAAACGTTCATATAAGCAATACATTGCCAAAAATATGTCATCATTCCAACGAACGCTGCCGCAAAGCACCTTTAAATGGAAATTCACATGAGCGCAAGAGATTCTTTTGTAGGAAAGATACTCCCGGTGATGTTGACTAGAAGCAAGCTTTTGTAGAAAAGCAAAAAAGGATGACTGACCAATGGTCTAAATGAGTGTGCCAGGTGACCAACATTGCAAGATAGGTATGAAAATGGTTTTGAAAGCATTACCAGCTAATAATCTTTGGATAGTGACCAACAGTGACATGAGCAGCTTCAAAAAAATGTTGCGAGAATGGATGCGCAACGCCATGCATGATCAAACACAAATTGCTTTGTTTGCGCAGATTATATCCACATAAACTTCCACAGTGTTTCATGTCTTCGAAGCATGAAAGAGTAGAGAATTTGCAGATAAATGTTTAGGAACAAAAATCAATATTTCAAAGTAGCTATGATTTTCGAAAGATGCTAAGAAATCGATAGGGAGAGGAAAGTGGTCCAGATGCTTCTGTGCAGAACAAAAAAGCGGATCACACGCTAATCAATGAACGTGAGCAAACAAGAGGCAAACTTTGCAAACAGAGAAATCTTGAGGATATAGATCCATGAAATGAAGCCTATCCTCGCGCAAATCAGATATGTAAAGGCCAGGAAAGTTCTCAGTCGCCATGGTGGTTGTAAAACAAGTTCTAATAACGAATAGTTCACGAACGACAAGTATATCAATAAAGTACTTTGTTCGAAGACGGATTTCACTACGCTTTGGAGGTTCAATCGCAAATCTACATACATAATACCTGGTCGTTACGATAATTCTGTTACCTTAGAAGGAGATAAATTGTATGACTCTCTAGAAATCTTCTCTCTTATCTACAAGTTATGTGGTGGGCTTTTCGATATATGCACGGCAGACTTTGCAGCCAATTTTTTATTTTGTAGAAAAAATTCCGAATCGCTCACAATTTCGAATTGCATTACTGATGAGCTTGACCTTTCGAGCTGTGCTCGCTTTACTGCTAATGTCCATAAAAAAATCTAGAATGCTAAGAAGAGTAAGATTTTTGAACAGAGAAGATAATGGAGATGAGGCCCTCGCAGGAATGTCCTATTACTGAAACTCATATTCATAAAGATGAAAATGATGCCAACATATAGTAGCATAGCCCCTAGTTCATTACTCATATATGCCAGATATGAGACATTAGCAAAGCTTCTAGCAATAAAATTTTCCGAAGGAAAATGGAGAGAGAGAGTTTAGAACATTTTGCAACCAAGGAAAATAGAGAGAGTGCAACAATATTCTACAACCAAGATCAAATTCAAATACAAAAATCATTAGTCTCACAAAAAGTGAGGATGGGGACATCGAAATTTTGAGAAAAAAGGCCAGTCAGTGTTTTTTCTTCAGATTTTGCCCCATATTACTCCGAAATAAACGTTGACTACTATGGCACACGCCAATGTTGATCCGCTTGATCCGCTCGATTCACTTCATCCACTTCGCTACTGGTCAAGTCAGTGAATTGACCAATGGCAAAGCGGATATGCATTTGATCCATTTCATTCACTTCGCTATCAGTTCACCGATTTGATCGATAGCGAAGTGAATGAAGTGGATCAAGCTCAAATGAATCAACTATGACGTGTGCCTATCCCTGATAATGTTTGACCGATTTGTATTTTGATGCACCCTTGGAATACGTTTTGTCTATACATTAAAAAATGTATAGACAAAAAGCAAAACATGACGTACTCGAAACTTCAGCAACATCCGAAACACCATGACAAAAGTAGAATACTGAACCTAATTGTTGATTCAACTCACCAGAATATTTATACCAACATGTGATTACCCCGTAGAATTGGTATGCAGTTCTGCAAAGCAATGCATTTTTTTGACTGGACATGTGATGACGGAGAATCCTGTCAAGTGACAGTTCCACGGCACTGACCAAAAGTTTTAGCCTTGCAAACTCTACACACTACTGAGTATCCAGATTCCATGTGCCCGGTGAGAGTCGGCTTCGATCGATTGCAAACTAAGAAAAAAGTAACCAGTGACTGCTAGATAACATCATGCGCAACGATAACCTTTTCCCACATTTCTTCAGTGCATTCTAAGCAAATGGAAACATCAGTTTGAGCTACAAATCATTAAGTGGAGCATACGGACATCAAGTGGATTGGTTGAGTTTTTTCTTAGGCAGCTGATCACGACTCAAAGACCGGGCAATCGCTGTGTTTGAGAGGAAATCCATAATACATCACGTTGATGTATAACCCAATCCTCTCTTATGGGCAGAAAAGCATATGTATACTGAGATAATCGAGTAAACGTGCGTAATCTAAAATGGGAGGCTACAAGGGCACTTACAAGCTAATAAAATGAGCTATCAAATTGAAAGATTGTTTAGAAAGAGAAACATAGTTGGCCAATTATTGCGTTCAAAAATATTGCAATGTAAGCATTGTAATTATCAATAAGAATATCGAACGAAAGACTTGGCGTGACCAATCCCAATAACTTGAAGTAACAAATGTCTGGCATAAGTTTGCAAAGGGGAGGGAATCAAGATGTAACGAAACTTGCACGTAACTGAGAACAAACTGGTATTTGCTGCAGCATCGAAAGGGAGATTTCGACAATTTATGTGACAGGGAATCGACGCCAGATGTGAATTCAGCACGACGCAAATGTTATTTTCGATGGGAATGGCCATCGTAGTGAATAAATTAGCAGTGCAGCCAGTTTTTTTTCCAGTCCGATTACGATTAAATCAAGCCAAAAGGTAAACAACAAAAATGCAAACGTACCTTTTGTAAAATATGCGTAGGTTTAGGAGCAATGGGCGGTTTCGATAAAGTTGTGGAAGACCTGGGCCTGTGAGCTGGCACAGGTGGTGCCGGTCGTAAAGCAGCAAAAGCAGAGAAAGCCGGAATCGCATTCTCTAAACCTGAACGTGTAAATCGTGAGAAACACAAACAGCGGACCGAGGCTATTTCACTAGGTTGATGCATGAATCATGCACTAAAAATAGAAAATTTTGGAAACGCTAAGACAATCTAATCAAACACAGCATGCTCTTTGTTTTATGTATTAAAGGTAGTATTTTATGGTATTTTTAGTAAATCAATTTGAAAGATAATCAATAAGTCGTACTGAAAAAATCGAATCGTAAATATTCATAGAGAAACTCGATCCTACCAACTTCCATTAGTCAAAAGAAAAGTAGAAAGTAAAATTAAGACCACCAATAAATTTGGTTTCAGTAGAAATTTTAGTGATTTTTGAATTTCGATTCAAGCACATGCAGAGAGTGCAAAATATTCTTTTTTGTTATGTACCAAATCACAAAATCTTATTGAAGGTGGAGTACTAACGGAATTTTGAAAATTTTGGTGCAAGAATTATGCACCAACCCAACATAAACAGAAACCAGGAAACAGTACCCGTACTGCACTGACCTGTTCCTGTACTGGCATCGCCCTTCTGCAATTGTGCAGTACTAATTTTTTCAAGGATTTGATCGCGTCGCGCACTGACTAATCCGCGCGATCCGCCACCGTTCACGTCCGCCATGGGCATAGGATAAGTCCTATTAATTAGCAAAAATTCCATAAAAAAACAAACACAGACAAATATGAAAAAAACAAACTCACTTCGATATGCTCACTGGACAAAAACAACACTGTTGTTTAGCGCGTTCATCAAGAAGGTGAATGATAACTGTGGAGCTGAAATGTGCGCAATGGGATGAATCATCAGCCGTTATCGATCATGGCGCACCTTGGAACAAGAACGAGCAAACAAAATACGCACACACTTAACCCGCCCCATAAAACGATCAGTTCATATAAAGAATTTAAAGCAAAAGGAACATATTTCACCCAAATTTTCTTTTCAAATGCCATAAGTTTACAAAGAAATAATGTCATGCACGAAAAATGAGAGATTCGTGAATAACATAGAAGACGGTCATCTGATAACGAGTTCACATTCTTCGTGTCATCACAAAAATCGAGAGCAATTTCGAGATGACGTTCGCGAAAGCACAGCAATTTTCGCAGCTTATCTCTCGTCCGACGAAAACAACGTGAAGTGCATACGAGATGTGAAAAGTACGAGAAAACAACTTTGTGAAGCAAAAATCGGTTTCATGGCAAGGGAAAAAACGGTTTCGCTCGTACTCGAGCAAGAAAATGTATAACAACGAAGGAAAGCAATGCAGCTGATTAGAAGTTGTTTGCCAGGTATGGAAAAAGGTCAGTACAGGTGCATTAACGATTTGTGCACATTTCTTCTCCGTAAGACGAATGAATGTACCACTCTTATCTGAGAATTTGATTTCTCCTTTCAATGCATGAGTCACTGTTGAAGCATCGTATGTTATCTTTGGCGAAAGTTTGTGAAGAATGGTAGCATTATGCCGGAATTCAGAGAAAAATATGAGAGGGATCGGAAACTGCTACATTTATTTCAGTGACTTCGGAATTGTATATCGCTAAGATTCAAAATGGAGAAGACGGGAAAAGATGCAGATTAACGATCAAAGCATCTCATCGAAAGCGTGAGAACCAGATCTTCGAAGCAGTTCAGAACATGAGTGTCCGCGAGAAACCAGATTATGAGCAGAAAAGTACCGCATAGTTACTTTAAACCAAAGTTTTCCATGACTGTAATACAGCATGACTTACAGGACAAGATGAATGCATTACATACAAGTTTTTAAGGCTGCCTTGGCGAAAAACCGATTCTGAACATCGTTGCAGATGTTTTCGATAGAACATCATAGTGAAAGCGACCGGTTCAAGATCATGAGATCCTTAGATACGCCGAAGCCGTTATTCACAAGAAATGTTGGAAATTTGAGTCGTAAACTCGATTCCTAAGATGAATACATTTGATCTTAGTGATTCCAAAAAGATGTGTTCTACTGTGCGAAATACGCACTAAAATCCCCGAAAATATTTGCAGCACATTTCATGCAAAAACAATTTTTCTCAGTTTTTGAGAGGGAACAGGTAATATAGCTTCTGTAAGTGCAAAACAGCACGTCGAACCAAAATATGCAGAACATCTGTCAAAACCCAAAGCATGCAGAATACATCTTTATCTGTCAAAACCCTTGACAGATAAAGATGCAATAAAGACATTATTGCCACTTTTTCAGATAAACAGCAAAACGTCACCTTTTCAAAATCGTAAACAAAAAACATTTGGGTGTGTTTTGTATTTTGACTGACACAACAGTTTTCTCCACAAATAGTCTAGTGAGTGCTAAGTGCTACAGATTTGCGCCAATTATATCTGAAGCATAGCGACCGCGGCGCCGCTGCGTCCGCAGTGCAATCCATGGAGCAAAGAGTGCAAGAAAACTTCGAAATTCGCAGTAGGAGGCTTCAAAAATTAACAAGAAATGGGTACACATAACAAAAATTCCCCGCGGGCGGAGGCTCGACAACAGGAGACAAGTGAGACGCAATTTTCCGCTTATCACCAAGAAAGAGAAAGACTTTGAGCAATCTTCAAAAAGATATATCAGATAAAGTTTGGTTGGTTAGGGTCTAATATTGAACAATATTTAGAACTGAAATATAAAACTCGAAAACTCCGTTTCGTTTCTGACCTTAAACGGAGGCTATGTTGACGTTATATTCAATGGAAGACAAGAACATGCCTATCACAAAGCAATGCCAAGAATTGCGAGCGACGAAGATGCAAGTCAAATCTGTCCAAGACATATGACAATGCTGTTCGATAAAAGAAAAAATTTATGGCCACATGCTAATTGATGTCACCGAACCAATGGCTCACGAAAACCGCTGTTTTACACGAGTGCAAATCACGTCGCCAGAGATGGAAAGAACTGGAAGAACAATTGCGGACCTAACTTTCTCAGGAGGAAGAAATCGAGACCTTCGTGATAACAACATGATCCTTAATGGGTAAATGAAGTCATGCGTGATTAAGCGACATAAGAATACATGCTCTCAAGAAAACTCTATACTCACAATCTCAGCTAAATAAATGTCTAGAAAAAACCTATTAATACAACAAGCTCAGAGCAATTTGACTGCACGAAAGCAGACTTCAATGACTGCATTTTTTGCAGAAACGACTGCGATAAACGTCAATCAATCATTTGCAAGACACAGCCGCAAGTCAACATTAACTGCGCTCTTTAACAAGAATTCACAACCCTACCTTCTTATTGTCTTACGTGTAGTGGATGCAGTTTCAGCCCAATCTATGGAGCACTTTACTTTGAAAAATAAACAGCCACATGTGTTCCTCAAACTGTGAAATGAAAAACTTGCCGGAAATTCACGCCAAACACAAAAAACATCAAATGTCACGGCTTTTAAGATTGTTCCCCGGTCCTGCCACGATTTTCTGCAATAGCCAGCGGCGCGAAAATCTGGCGAACCAGCAATTTGAACTTCCATTTCACATTTTCTTCTTTGTCTGCTTGTTCGACATTGTTTGTTAGCAGATGGGTTTGTCTGCGTTTTGACCTCTTTGGAAGTCGAATGCTGTGCAACGAGCAATTTGCGATGGGAGATGTTGATCCCGTCAGTAATGGTGAGTGGTTGCATGTCTCTATTGTTGGTGGTGACGCGTTCTTCTCAGTATCTAGTTTTTTAAGGGAGTTCACGGTTGATAGATATTTCAAAGCCTCTGGCGATACCAAACGATGATCCGGTGCATCCTTTCTTAGCTTCCAAGACTGTTTATGTGAGTTCGTTATCCATACAATTGTTAGAATTTCTTACAAGGGTGGAATTTGTGTTGAGTTTGTATGCAGTAGTAGTCTTATTCCAATCATTGAATTCTGATACACAATACATTTTCTTTATGTTGCTGTTATACTGTTTGATATTTTTGATTGACACCGCTTCGTATTTCCTGATGTTTTTTTTTAATAGGAGCAGCATCGTCAGCCAATCTATGCATGCGCTTTCAACCCCTATCAGCCTGATTGTTGTGTTCCACTTCTCGCAACTGCGGCGAAAAACATGGTATTTTCTAAGTTTCCGCTTTTTCATTTTCGTAGGCTGATCTGCATAACACAGCTTTCAGATAACCATTTACGAATGTCCCTTGGACTCTAACAAGATCACCCTTGTCCGAAATATCAAGGATCCATCGGTCAGTTGTATTTCTAGCTCTAATGGTAGTTGGCTTACCTAACCTTTTGACAATCTTTCATTCCTCTGTGCTGATAATTTTCTTTAGCCAGACATGGATATCTTCACGTTGACATGGTGCTATGACATCACTGACAAAGCCCATCGTATTGCTTTTGGAGGTTATTCTGGTTTGATTCGACTCGTGGATCCTAGTTCAGGAAGCTTGCTTATGGTTGGTGATTTTTTTGTTTGTGAATGGAGAGCTTCAACTATATTCAATTTGAGAACATGTATGGGCATGGCGATCACGTCAACGAGATGCGTACCGACCCTAATAATTCAATGATTTTCGCTTCTGTTTCCAAAGATACTACCATAAGGCTTTGGAATATCAGAGTCCAAGGACCGATTGCCATATTGGGTGGTTATGAAGGACATAAGGATCAAATACTTTCCCTTGTAAGTTCTCATATCAGTTCCTAAAGATCGTGTAAACTTTTTCGTCTAGGACTGGTCACTCGATAGCAAGTACATTGTGTCATGTAGTATGGACCATTCCATTCGACTTTGGTATCTGGGTACAGACAAGCTGCAGGAACGCATTCGTGATAGTATGACGCTCAAAGGCCAGGCAAACTTTCAGAGGGAGCTGGCAGAGTAAGTTTGTTCATGCGATAAAGTTGATACCTCATAGTTCTCATTTGATTCATTATCTGCGCTGGATTTTATATTCAGCAACTTGAGGAATCTTGTAACGGATGTGTAGAGTATCTGTTTTAGTGATTGTCAGTCTGGGAGAACCATACAAATCCACTATCCTATTGCCATCAACACCGATCTTCACAATGATTACGTTGATTGTGTTCGCTTCCTGGGACACTACGTTATATCAAAGGTCTGCTTGCCTGCTCTTTCATGAATGCTTTGTTATAAATTATTTTAGGGCTCAGATATGTCAGTGGTTGTATTCAGATTCGGTTCCTTTGGTGAGGAATTCTACAAGATCAGGCCAAAATTGCAGGTCGTGTTGATTCTTATATATTACTATGATTTATAGTGGTCATTCATTTAAGTTATAGGTCGACACATCAGCAATTCAGCTCGTTCGAATGGATTTGCCTGATTCTGATATATGGTTCATCAAATTCGACATAGATCCGCTCAATCGGGTACCATTTACCAATCACATTCAAAATTTTCTAACGTAATTTTGATTACCAGTGGATTGTGAGTGGTAACAAAATGGGACAACTGTGCTTTTGGGATCTTACCGAAGGCCTACCAACAGTCAACATGTAAGAATTTTTATTTCAATCTTAGTATAGGTTTGCTATTCTATGGTGGATGAGCATGGTCTTTGCAAATGAACTTTTTGGAACACAAGTTTGCAATCTACGTTATTCAGGACAGTTACGCTGAAAATTGCGGAATGTTGCATCCGTCAGATATGTTTTGGGGCCAATGGAAGGATTATGGTTGCTGTTGCGGATGACTACTCGGTGACTAGACTTGAACGCATCTTGGAAGGAGAGGATGTAATGATCTTATATATAAAGCTGAATGTCTGTTTGTATGTATGTATGTCTGTATGTCTGTCTGTGTGTACGTATGTTCCGAATAGAAAATTCCATTTCTGAACCGATCCGGACCAAACTTGGCACACATACACTTCGGGCCCCGGCGCGTGTCATAGGCTTTCGTCATCGATCGATATCGATTTTATCGATTTTTATCGATTTTTTTGCTGAGTTCACCTACGCGGCTGGGATTTGGCACAGGGGGGTAATCGAGCATGGGGATTTCGAATACAATATTGGTTTTCAGGATTATCGATTACTTTTATCGATTTTATCGATTTTTTTGCAAAGTTTGAGCTAGGGGGCTGGGAGTTATCACAGGGGGGTAATCGAGCATGGGGATTTCGAATACAATATTGGTTTTCAGGATTATCGATTACTTTTATCGATTTTATCGATTTTTTTTGCAAAGTTTGAGCTAGGGGGCTGGGAGGTGGCACAGGGGGGTAATCGAGCATGCTGATCATCCCCAAGGGGGGTGATCAGCATGCTCGATTACCCCCCTGTGCCAACTCCCAGCCCCCTAGCTCAAACTTTGCAAAAAAATCGGTAAAATCGATAAAAGTAATGGACGATCTTGAAAACTAATATTGTATTCGTAATCTGCATGCTCGATTACCCCCCTGTGCAAACTCCCAGCCCCGCAGGTCAAACTTTATAAAAAAATCGATAAAATCAATAAAAGTAATCGATAATTCTGAAAACTAATATTGTATTCGGAATCCCCATGCTCACTTCCCCCCTGTGCCAACTCCTAGCCCTGTGGGTGAACTCTGCCAAAAAAGTCGATAAAAATCGGTAAAATCGACATCGATCGATAACGAAAAGTGGACTGTGACACCCGCCGGGGCCCGAAGTGTATGTGTGCCAAGTTTGGTCCGGATACGGCGGAGCCGGGTAAGCCAGCTAGTTTTCAATATTTTGGACGTCAGGCAGGAGGCAGCAAGGGCTAGCCGCCTTTGCTTCTGGAAGTGCCTGGGGAACTGCAGACATCCTCGGTCCTATAATCACTCTTAACACTTTTGATGACTTCACAAGCAAGGTAATCAGTCGAAAATCTTTTCAAAGAGTAATTTACTTGGATAGAATTGAAAACCTTGCAGTTTTATCCAATCTCAGCTATGATCGGTTCCAGCTTATCGAGTCAGGTTCAAGGCACTCTTCTTCAAAATCCGTTTAGCAGAAAGGGTTAATTCTGCAGTAAAAAGACGTGTGCTATCAATCTTTGAAGTCCTTGTCTTCGATCGAAATGGTTGAAATGGAAAAGAATTACAAGAATATGTTTAAGATTCCGAATCGAAGATTTGACAGACCAGGTTATGCGTCTAAATCAACTCAAAAACTGATATTATTATAGCGACTTTGATGTTGAATGAAGCTCTACGAGGCTTTTGAAAATTTATCATTTTATTTGCTATGGATTCAAAACATAAAACCCATATTGGCAATCTAGCATGCTTGAAAGTGAACAATTGGGCATAGATCATCTGTGATTCAAGGCGCGAAGAAGTCTGAAGCTCCTTAGGTACTTCCATAAGCAAAAGCGGCGAGCCATCGCCGCCTGCATCGCCCAATACTTTTAGCTATGATTTCATTTTGGCTTTATAAGAGCAACTGTACCATGAAATTTTTTAAAGGCTTGCTTGAGTGTGTCTCAAGCTGTTTTTATTGCCTAGTGAATGATGCTACTTTCGCATGTATCTTTTTGTTGTTTACAGATACCTTCGTTTTGTAAGAGCACGGGCCTTTCTTCAACTAATGGACCATCTGCGAAAAAAGCGAAGAGGCGGAGCAGAAAACATGGAAAGAAACGAAATAGCGAGTCAGGAAGTTCGGAAAATAGCGACGATCATGCGAGCTGAGCTTCTCAAGAAGTACAATTTTGCGTCTTTGAAGGAAGAAATACCCGTTTTGTTGATGTGCAATTGTATAAGGCTATGTCTTGCTTATGCGATATTCTTACTATCACGTATAGAAACGAGTCTGAGTTCTGAAGTACTGGGTAGTATAGTGTTGCGATCTCGAATCCTTGTATGTAAATAAAAGTTTCGATAGAATCTGTTTTCTTTTATCGAGTTGATATCTCCATACTTTCTATCTCTTTGTTTATTCTATTCTATTATATTTTTCAGCCTTTGCTGTTCTCATGCCTACATTGAGAACGTAGCTCGTCTTATCACTTTTGTGATCAACAATTTTTTTCGTAAAATGTGCTTTACAGTCTTGCCTATGATTTGATCGCATTTTCAGAAATAGCGATGACAACCGGTTCAAACGACTTTTACTACTCGAACAAATACGAAGACGATGAGTATGAGTATCGACACGTTCATGTGACAAAGGTTAGTTTGGAGTTTATCAAGCTTGTGCTATTTGAGCATTTTATTATTCAGGAAGTTGCAAAACTTATACCAAAAAATCGTCTGATGTCGGAAACCGAATGGCGAAGTCTTGGTATCCAGCAGGCGAGTAGCTGAAATTACTTATTACCTTTTGTCATCCAGTCGCATTTAGTCACCAGGATGGGTTCACTACATGATTCATGGACCAGAGCGACATGTGCTTCTATTTCGTCGTCCATTACCGAACAAAAAGAATGCTGCAGGAAATCCCTCCACTCAGCAAACGCAGACACAGGTTGCCCTCATTTAAGCGCTTTTTACGTTCTTGCCAATCTGCCATCTTTACCTCCAGGTCGGTGTGCGTTGATCTTCGATGGTGGGACGGCTTGGACCGGAAGTACCCTGGTTTATACTTTCTTTTCACCCGTTCACTTGCTTGAGTGTATCTCGTTCATTTTGTGCATCTCATCTCAATTAATGTCCATTTATTAGTGTACAGCCTGTAAGATGATGCTCATTGATTCAAATGTGTCTTTTTACTATCATGAAGTTTATCTTTCTGGAATCGCAGCGTCACTGTGCAAAAAAGGACATACTTATGGAGGCTGGTTCTGTGTGTCACTCGTCAGACAACGCTAGTGGAAAAATATGAATCCACATAAGCAGCAGCAGTAAAACTCTTTCAAACCTTCCTCATCAAGCGTTGAGCATCGGCGCCAACCTCTTAAAAAGCAACGCGCGTATCAGAGCCACATTCATGGGACTAAGCTTTATTGTCAAAGCAGGAAGGAAAGTGGTATCGCGAAACATGGTCCACACTATACTTGGGAAACTCGAAATTTTCTTTCGAATATTCGAATATCGAACAATATTCGAAAATCGAATTTCTTGAATATTCGACTGTCGAATATCATTCGAAAATTGAAAACTTAGAATATTCAACTATCGAATGTTATTCGAAAATGGAAGTTTTCGAATCAAATATTATTCGAATATCGAATATCATTCGATATTCGGGTTTCGAATATTATTCGGTTCTCGAATGATATTCGATTTTCGAATACTTTTCGAATAATTTATGTCAGTGAGATTACCTATGAGAGACAAACATCTAGAAAAAAATTTTCTTAGGTAACTATCATGAATAGACACTTTTTTATGTTACAATTTACGATGAAAAAACGATTCAGTGATCAAGTAGAGAGACTCAAAAACCTAAAAGCGTACTCGTGCTACGGTTGTGAAGAGTTTTTTCAGACCCTAAAGAAGATAATTTATCCTCATTGAGAGTTGTGGATTGACACACAGGGGTCCCAACATCATATGGGTCTTTGCGCTGACATCAACTTAGACTTACAGTATGGAGCGATTTATCGATCGCTGTTGTTGCTTTCTACTGTTGTAAAATTACCGTAGAACACTGACAAGGAAAAGATATTCGGTGTTCGTGGCCATTTGGAATGCGATGTGTACCGTAAGATGCACTTTAAAACGCTGATTCTAAATCTGTGCTCAATATCTGCGAAACGATCTTCTGAAGGAAGTTATGAATTTTTTTCTTAGAAATTTTGCGTACTTTTGGGTAGTTAAATCACCGAAGTTGTTCTAGGTTACCGTTTGAAGCTATTGAAGAGAGTCTTCAAAGCAGTATTGTTCTATTTATACCTATTTGAATCATGCTCAGCATTTGAAAAGGGAAGAACCTTTTTCGATGATTTTTATCCTCCGCAGTAGCACAGTTTATTCAGGAGATAATAATCATAACTCCATCAAGGTCATCGCTTCACAGATATGGAAGACAGCATTCGAACCAGCCTTAAAAGGCGCATTTTTTGATATACAAATCTTTACGAATGGTCACGGTCACCAGGTATCCTTCCTTTGTAAGGAGGGTTTTGAAAAATCAAGAAAAAAGGCCATCTTACACTAGACTTCTAAAGCAAGGTACACCACCGTAACAGATGTTTCCCAACGCTTTTACAAAACGTGGTTGCACATTTGAAAAGCTTGAAAACTTGTGTGTAGTTAAATGATGGGGAAATTTTTTTGGATGTCTCATTTCACAGTTGCTCTATATGCTGGAAGTTCCTACCGTGATGACACAACAAGAAAAACATGGGTAATTTGCTTTCTGCTGTATTTGTAAGCTGAAGCCATCTCTACAGGATGTTACTTATAAGTTGGCAAAAGACTTCGTGAGAGGTATCAGCGATCAAAAGGTGTATAGATACTCTTGGAACACCACAAGAGTATCTATACACTGTCTGATAATGTGGATTGTATGTACATGTATCTATACCCTGTCTGATGTGGATATCGAATTTCCGAATAATCGATGTTTATCGAATTTTCGAATAGTCAATTCTTACCGAATTTCCGAATATTTGGTGCTCATTGAAGATCGAATAGGTGATATCGTATGATCGAATTAATGACCATCAAATATTCGACTATCGCATAATATTCGAAACTTGAGATTTTCGAATACTCGACTTTCGAATAATATTCGAAAATGAAAATTTTCGAATATTATTCGAAATCCTAGATTTTCGAATATTCGAATTTTCGAATCATTCGCATTCGAATGATTTATTCGAATAATTGAAGAGTCATTCGATTCGGTCCAAAGTATAGTCCACACGTACAATGCGTTTGACGGGGACAGCGCCGCGTAGTGCAGTTACACACCTGCGCGCGAGCGCTACCGTCGGCTGAAGCGTGCAGGACCAAGCCGCGCAAAGCGGCGTGGTCCTGCACGCTGCAGGACCACGCTGCTTTGCGCTTTTCTTGTATCAACTACTCTTCCTTCTTCTTTCCTGGCTTTTTCGCTGTTCTGCTTCCAAATTTCTGAGCTTTCCCTGTCTGAAACGCTACTTCGGTGCTCTTCCTGAGATCTCTCAAAGTATTACTGCGCCAATTGGAAGACAAATTGGAGGTTTGAAGTGTAAACGAAGATGTAATCTAAATCATTTCATCTGACAAGGGAGGTGTTTTCGGTCGAAGTGGCCTTTTCAAATGAAATTGATACGGCTATAAAGAGCATCAGACGCTGATTCCACATCTGTCTTCATTATCTGCCGAGCGCCTCTAGCCGTCGAGTCATGAGCGTTTTTTGAGTTGAGAAATTACATGCATAACTGGGACAATATTCGTCATAATTGCTCAAATGGTCCAATGTTGATTATCAAAGCACTTTATTTGAACAATACTTTTTATCCAAAGCACTCATACTTAACACTGCTATATTTGAGCGCTGAGAAGACCGAAAAATTTTATTTTACTTGATTATGCGTTCATTTTTCGCACCAAGAAAATATTCATAACTCGACGTCTAGGGGCGCTCGGCAGATAACGAAGACAGAGTTGGAATCAGCGTTTGATGCTCTTTATATTCGTATCAATTTCATTTGAAAAGGCCACTTCGACCGAAAACACCTCCCTTGTGAGAAGTCTTTACAGATGAAGGTAGATATGTGTGAGGTGTAATTGTATGTCGTATAGGTTGGAAGAACAGTTTGAGTGAACAGCGCCAACGCGCTGTTCACTCAAACCTAGACGATATACGATTATGCCCGCTGAAACAGAGTCGATGTAATGGATCATGACATCCGGAATCAGCCATCTGAGAAAGTCTGGATGAAATGAAAGATGTCATGAGCAAAAACGCTCAAAGATTGATACCTCCTTCCTTAGCTGCGAAAAAAATCATATTCGATATCATGACAAATCGCATTGAGCACCAGAGCAAGGAAAATGGCAGTACGCCGCTACAAAAAAAGGAAAAATTACAAGTACAGTGATAAGAACAAAGCCGCGATGTTGTGCGCAGCATGGTCCCTGCACGCTGCGCCTACGGTAACGCTCGCGCGTAGATGTGTGACTGCACTATGCGGCGCTGGCCTCGTTGAACGCATTGTATGTATCGCACCTGCTTCAGGAAAAGTTGGCGCAGGCTGACCTGCTCCTACTTCCGAAATAAGTGAAAGCCGAAAGTGATGCAATATGTAGTAAAAATTTGACTTGTTGAAGGTACGCCGGCAATCATATTCTGAACTGGGGGTTCGGATTCCTCACAAAAAGGCCATTCAAAAACTTATGTAAGGCCTCGTAACACACTAACTCGAATTACGAGTTAGTGTGTTACGACTTCATTGCAAGCCGATCTTCTTGCATTTCGATTGTGATATTTTTCCAATACGGCTAATCGTGACCAGCTATCACAACTGAAAAACAAGAAGATCGGCATGCAGCGATCTCGTAACACTTGTCTAGCGATTGAATCGCGACGGTCAAATTGCGTGAACTCTGCCTGAGGCCTAACAAATGTCGCAGTCGCTATGACCGTGCTTTACTCTATGAGTTTACACGTTTCTCCGACTGAGCACACCCATTGGAAGACATTTTTCATTATCTACCGGAATGGTGTTGCCAAATGCAGGCGGAGTGACTGGATGTTATAACCAGAGTCAAGCGTAGGGTGTGGCACGCCACACCTGCTCATAATCGTCGGGGGCAGGCGGCCATGCGATTTATGAGCGGGCGGGCACCGGAAAAATAGTTTGCTGAATTTTTGCGGTCCGCTTGCAGATATTTGGAAGAATATTAGCTAAATTTTAGACGAATGCTTGGAGAGGGTTCCTTCATACTACGCCGCGTACGCGGCGTACGCGGCCTAGTATGAAGAAACCCAGAACAATCGCGGTTTCCTTATAGATTAGCTGCGGCGCAGTGGCCGCATTCTCGCGGACTTTCCGCGAGAATATGCCAAAATTTCGAGGGCGGCACGGTCCTTTGTGCAAGACCGCGCAGCCCCCAGGTACTTTCCGCTGAGAGAAAGTACCTCAAACTTGAGTAATTAAACCATCGATGACACTCTCCCACATAGAGTCTCATCCTTGCTCGGCGTACGCCCGAAACTGCTTAAAAGAGTCCGAGCGCTTTCTGAAAGTTTGTCCAGCGCTCGCTGAAAAAAATTATTTGCCGAGCGCTTGCAGAAAATGCTGTATTGCTGCCCGCTGGCAGAATATGCGACCGTAAAGGAAGCGCCGCCCGCTGAAGGTTTGACGCCCCAAAATTCTGCTGACCGCCTGCAGAAAAGCGCGAGTTTGCAGACCGCCTGCCTCCGGCGACTATCTGAGTGGGGGGGTCGTAAAGGGGTCAGAAAGAGGGCGGGGGGGGGGCATTATCGAGGTGATAGTGATGTTGGCGACATTATATCACTCAACATCTCTAATAGGCCCAATGTACAAAATACCAGCGCTGATGTTTTGGCCTACCGTCGTACACGCACAGTAAGCATATTAAAAGAATCCTAACAGCTTAAGAGCACCATTTTCGCAATTAGCATGTCAAATAAACCCTGAGGGTCAAGTTTTAGCGAATTTTGACGTTTATACCGAGGCACTCAAGTGAGGTGGTCTTTCGACATGCTAACTTCGTTCCAAAGGTGAGTAAACTACTTCTTTTTGCACTCATTACAAGGTACTACTATTTCTTTGCTCGTATTAGGTATCCCGCTTCTACTAACTTCCAAACTCTGGAATTAAGAGCAAGCCAAAAACTCGTTTGTCCCATTTTTCGCTTTCAATTTCTCAGACTAGAGAAGATCAATCAGGCTCAAATCACTTTTGTGAAAGTTACGGGAATCAGGCTATCAAAAATACTTGTTCTTGACGCATTCCTTGGTGCTTCACCTAGTAGCGCAGACACAGCGTATTACCGTAATCCAATATTTTCAAAATGTTTTCCATTTGCTTAGCTAAAAAAACGACTATATCGTTCTCTAAGAAAAACAATTTTGAATGAAATTCTTGCCTATGCAGAGAAAAAGGTTCAGCAGCAGCAATCGTATAAAAAAGACAGAGATTTGAATGCTTTGAAGGTAAGTTAGTGGGGTATGGCACAACCCCTAAAAAGTTGTGGCAGCCATAGCTTTCTAGGATTGTGCCACACCCCACTAACTTGCCTCAAGAAAATTTTAGCGAACAAAATCCATACAGTTTGATAGCCTGAGTCTAGTACTTTTTATAGGAGTAATTTCGGCCTGATTCATCTTCTTCGCCCTGAGTAAAGGCTGGTGAAAGCGCAGCCATTGGAAGAGAAAAATGGGACGAACGAGATTTTAGTGCTTCTAATTCCATAGTTTGGTAATTTTTGAAGCAGGAATCATGGTATGGGAAAATAGGGAGTAGTGCTTTGTAGTGAGTACAAAATGAGTTAGCTAATTCACTTTCGAAATATAGTTGATTATGTTTGAAAATGATTACTTCACTTAAATGATCCAGTATCGGGAATCCTCAGAATTTGGTATAACTTGGCTAATGGTGGTTACTTGACATGATAATTACGAACATGTGCCTAATTATGCGTGGTAGAGCCTTTAGGCCATGCCTACGGAAGAAGATGGGGGGGGGATATTAAGAGAGAAGATAGGTGGGGCGGGGTCGTATCCGGCGCTTGTGTGCCACCCCTCTTGCTCGACCCTGGTCATAAGCAACTGGAATATTGCCAACTTGCATAGAGAATGAAGTCGCGTGAGGTCCCGGGGTTTTGGGCAATACACAGCAAGCTGCTCAGATAATCGCCGGGGACAGGCAAACTCGCGCTTTTCTGCAGGCGGTCAGCAGAATTTTGAGGCGTGGCCAAACCTTCAGCGAGCGGTACTTGTTCTGCTAGCGGGACAGAACACAGAGTTTTCTGCGGGCGCTCGTCAGACAATCTCTTTCAGCGAGCGCTGGCCAAACTTTCAGCAGGCGCTCGGACTCTTTTTAAGCTGTTTCGGGCGTACCTCGAGCAAATATGAGACTCTGTGCTGCAGAGTTGTCATCGATGATTCAACTACTCAAGTTTGAGGTACTTTTTCTTAACGGAAAGTACCTGAGGGCTGTGCGGTCCTCCGCAAAGGAACGCGTGGCCTTCAATAATTTTGCATATTCTCGCTAGGAGTTCGCGAGAATGCTGCCAAACGCGATAGTTCTCCGAGCATTCGTCTGAAAATTGGTCGACATTCTTCCAAATTTCTGCAAGCGGGCCGCAAGAAATCAGCGAACTACTTTTCCGGTGCCCGCTTGCTCAAAATTTGCATGGCCGCCTGCCTCCGGCGATTATCTGAGTGTATGGTCCTTGATCGCGCATTTTTTTGGAGTGATTCGCACTTTGTGCGGTTGAAATTATGGTAATTCACAAAAACAGGAATGAGTCATTTGAACTATTATATTATGATTTTTAGCAGAATTTCTGATCTGTCATTGTGAAAATTCAACGTTTAGGAGGTTACAGTGTAAATGTCGGTATCAAACTAAAAGTGATCTCCTCTCTCGTCACTGCCGTTTATTTTTTCATTCATCTTTGCAAGACCACGAGACAGCATAACCCGATCTTTGCAGTCCCACTTACCCAAGAGTTCTTGAGGATATTCATTGCTCATTATCTTCCAATTTGTAAGTAGAATTTTTTTCCTCTTACGTGTGATTTTTAAATCAAGGTCTATTGGCATTGTGTGAGGTGGCCTGACACGTTAATGCAGGTTACCGCAAAAGCGCGGTTATGGGGGAAGGGTGAAGTGGAAGCGGAGGGGGTCGTACCCATGGGTACCTCAATGGAGAGGGGTCGTAAAAAAAGGGTCCCGGATTGCATCAACGCGCTTGACCCTTGTTGTAGCGGCCACCTCGCTCACGTCTTACGCGCCTGCAGCGTTCGCGGACACCGCGCAAGACCTTAACGAGGTGATCGCGAGCAGCGGTTTCTCACGCCGAAGGCAAGAGCGACGCTGACGAGCTTGGGAGATAGTCCAAGGGATAGGATACATTCGCGAATGCTGCGGAAAGCCGAGCGAAGCGGCCGCGCGGGAACTGAGCCTCCAGTGCATCGACTCTTAGACTGAGATAGCTTGTTGCTATAAACGTACACAGTGCCAATAAAATGATAATTTTTTGAGCACGAGTTACAAGCATAGATAAAGCGGACTTCTACTAGATGTATAGATACCTTGCATTGACTGATATTGGGGAATTGTCTTATTATGAGCTCTCAGAGTTGAGTTCGGATGGCCAAAGCTAGATCTAGGCACAGGGTGGTGAACAGAATGTCGCCATAAGGGGAGATCCCGTGTAGACACTTGCAAAAACACGCGTTTCGATGCATGTACTGGCGCGAACGTTGCTATCCGCGCGAAATATCTCCTTTTGGCGACATTATGTTCTCTACCTCAGATAGCATATAGTTTCGACCGTATCTCATCTTCACAGCCGTCCGCTTTTTTAAGACATAGTCGTCCACCGAGCTGTTTACCAGGAGCAAAGTTCAGCTTCAAAACAGGGAGAGACCCAAGCTCACTTGCATGCAGTGTCTTCTTTGCATTTGGCACGCTTCAAGCATAATAGCGTGCCACAGTTCTGTCACGTATCGCTTTGCTATTATTGGCAACAGTTTTTCAAATTTAAGAATGTAATCTGCAGAGAAGGCTCTTGGCACCCTGTACGACAATTGTTTCAGCTAGTGTTTAACGCCACTACCAAGATCGATCTTTTATCGGAGATGGACCGAACTTGAGATCTTGGAAGGTTGCTTGGACAAACGAAGCATCTTGTACAATTTTGTTTCGTTTCCTCCTTGATTACGCTTGGAAATCATACTCTATAATAAAGCGCAGGCACCCCCATTTGATGTCAATGTCGGTGTGCCTGTCTGTTTGGGTTGTTTACCACTATGCTCCATGATACCTACATTTTACCACTGCCCTTTTTTGTACAAGTGATCTTTGCCATCAGACTCTTGTCTTCGGTATTGTTTATCAAGGCTAGCCACCACATCTCTTAAGCGGCGAGATCGATTAGTCTCATAACCGCTTCACGTTTCGCCTTATTTCAGCTATGATAACAAAGCGCAGGCACCCCCCATTTGACGTCAATGTCGGTATGTCTGTGCCACGTTTGGGTTGTTTACCACTAAGCTCCATGATACCTGCACTTCACCACTGCCCTTTTTTGTACAAGTGATCTTTGCCATCAGACTCTTGTCTTCGGTATTGTTTATCAAGGCTAGCCACCACATCTCTTAAGCGGCGAGATCGATTAGTCTCATAACCGCTTCACGTTTCGCCTTATTTCAGCTATGATAACAAAGCGCAGGCACCCCCATTTGACGTCAATGTCGGTATGTCTGTGCCACGTTTGGGTTGTTTACCACTAAGCTCCATGATACCTGCACTTCACCACTGCCCTTTTTTGTACAAGTGATCTTTGCCATTAGACTGTCTGTCTTCGGTATTGTTTATCAAGGCTAGCCACAACAACTCTTAAGCGGTGAGATCGATTAATCTCATAACCGCTTCACGTTTCGCTTTATTTCAGCTACGATTGAACTCCATTATCCGAGTCTAAAGACAGGTAAGGTATTCTTCCATCGTTAATAACCTCATCTCTCACAAAGTTTTATCGACAGGCTATCATCTTCTATCGCTCTGTGATATCTGCCTTTCGCATCTCATCGTTTCTATGATTATTTCTGATTTTTACAACTATCTCTCCTTTTATGCAACTCCGATCGCTCCTAGAGCAACAAAAGCGCACCAACATATGCAACCTCATTTTCATGAACAATTTTTCATTTATGTTAAAATTATATTAAATTTGAGGATTTCACAATCGCTGCAAAGTTTTATGCCTCAAGAAAAAGCCAAATGAAGTTATTTTTTCTGAAAAACTCGAAATAAAAATGAAGCGGATTTTAAAAGCAGCCACCTCCAATGTGGCTGCATTTATGTGGAATTTTTTTAGAAGCTGAACCGTTTTTTTAGAGTAACGTTTTGATCCCAAAGCGATCATCATTTGCGATGTTGTATCAGTAAATACAAAAAGAAAACACGGTACAAGTAAATTCAAATCGAAGAATTGGCAAAAATTGGCCAAAAAATCAATGGTTCTAAAAAGATTCTATCTATTATCATGAACACTATAATGATGCTGTTTCTTTTGAGAGTTTGTGTCATTTAAATACGCTGCTCAGACAGAAAAGGTTTGAGAAGGCGAAAGGAGGCGAGGCTTTATGAACCAGGAAATAATGAAATTCTTCTTCGGATTCAAACCGTTTCTTTTGTGGCAATCGAGATTTCTAGAAATGTTTTGAGTTTTTTTTTTGTAGACAACTCCATTTCTGATGTAAATGCACAGATGAAATCTTTTTTTCTCATAAAGCTTTCTTATTCGATCATTCCGCATTTTCAAAACAATCATTTTTGTCCTGTATTTTAACGACTCAAAAATTATGGTGTTATATTCTGCGCAAATAGGGTTCGTGAGTCAGACACCTTAGCATAACATCAAATTGATGGACATGGGTTATTAGTCTGGATAAAACAGTTCGCAAGATTACTAATCACTGTCTACCACTGTCTTACCTGCGATTCTGTCATCTGGATCTTAAGTTCTTGATGTTTCTTGACACATAAAATTCACAGCTGTTGCAAATTCCATGAATCAGGAAAGAACGAGTAACTTTTTTTTCACTTTCAATGTGGTTGCAATGTAAAACTTTCTTTTAGATTACTGAGCGTTTTATTCTGAAAAGTTAATTTCACAAATCTTTTTTAGACGTAAAACTGAGTTATGCTTGAATGTATTCTCTCTAAATACCTGTAAATACCCAAAGATAATGGCGCTAATGTTAGATGGATCGTAGGGGCAATCAGTGAGGAGAGCAGGGCCCCGGTTGAAAACAGTCAAGATGTTCTACATAGCTGGGAGAAGATTGGCGAGTTTGTGACGGCCACTTCAGTCAGAAAATTTCTGAATGTGAGAATTTGAGGGTATCGGAGGATCTTCGCAAAATGTGTGGATGAGCGACTTCGGCAGCTCGAGTTTATCGGAAGGCGATCATGCTGAAGTGTTGGCTCGAAACCTCACGCCAACGCTAAGGGCTTGCGCTGCATTTTCCGTTGCAGGAGAGTTCAAAGAAAAAGAGGGAAGAGACAGGTCCCAACATAACCAGCATTATCAAACTGTAGACATGACGCGGTATCTTGGCGTACGCAGCGCATCACGTCAATTTTGGCCTGATTTGGGAGACAGACTGTAAAGGTCCAAGTTCGCATTTTCTCAACAGCACCTTTGAAGCATGATTTGTAAGCGGTAAGTAAGATCTGAAGTATGTGAGAATGCGAGAAAAAATTGGTAGCTTGGGAAGTTTCATAAAGAAGACTTTTGAGTGAGAAGAAATTGGGAGATGCAGTTTGCCCAAAGAACTCAGGGAGGACAGCAAAGCGCAAGTTCGTAAACCGCAAGAGCATACGTAGAAAATCTGTTGGCACTTTGTTAATAGAACCTTACAGGAAAAATTTCTGACACTTGACTTTGACAATCTCTGGGTTCGTTAATGTGTGAAAAATCCGTGCCATACTTTTGGTATGCACTTATGATTCATCAACTGCCACGAATTCGAACATTGTCTTAACCTATCCTTCGCTTTAGGTTTCGAATAATCTGCATTTTGTAATGTATGAAGCTCAAGGTGCTCTGGATAATAGAAAGGGTGAGGTACTATGGCACAGATTGAAGAAGCCGGTAGAGGGTACGCAGGCATTTATTGACACCTTTGTTAGAAAAAACCTGTTGCACCAGAAGGAGCTCTGATTGCAGTACGATAACATGGGTGTAGGGCTGTTCAATGGGCTAAAGAGCGTATGGGCTAGCATATAGCTTTGGCTAGAAAGTTTGGAGAATTTTAAGAGAGGTAAGGAAGTAAGTGAATTCTTCTTTGACAAATCATGTGTGAGATCTTAAATGAAGTATTTTTCCGAAGGGAAGGAGGCCAGAACGCAATGATTTTTTACTTCTACATTTCAGGAAAGGAAAACATGTGATCTGATCAAAATTCGAAATGGTTAGGGAGTTCTGAAGTTAGATTTCATACTAGGAGAACGGATACAACACTAATTGAACCTTTTGTTTCAAAAAGATTCAAATAGAAAAATTTTGAGGGCTTAAATAGAAATGGAAAATAAATAGCAGGGCACCCGTTTACCATTCTGAAGGAAAGGAACTAAAAGTTACTTAGTAAGTAACAAAATCTTTTGTTGGAAAATCTGTCGGTTCATTTGAATTTAGAAGTTGGAAAACAACTCTGTCATTTTGCTGAAAACGGATGAATTCTGTCCTACTGCTTCACACATTTTCCGATTCAAATAATTCTATTAGGTTGTCGGATAATTTCTGTTACAATTTTTATTTTAATTCTTAAAAATCTCAGAAGCTTTGGAAACATCTCATGTTCACGGTGTATGGACAGGGTCAAAAGGCCTATTCAACGGTACCGTCGCATCCGCGATCCATGCGCAAAACACCCACTTTGTGGCTGAAATTCCGCTTCTTCCCATTTTTGTAAATGAGCTGGCGTTCTCTCATGTGATGAGCGATAGACCGGACAATGTGGTAATCAGGTAGGGCATAGTTTGTAGCGTTTAGCTTATAAGGGGGGGGGATAACACAAACATGTCTGCACACGTTTTTCTGAGCGGTTCAAATATCAACGTGCGCCATCTTTGCAATCATCGGAATTTTTACGAAGAAAACATCTTCAAAAAATTTCAAAAAATCATTTTTATGTTTTCTGTATTTATTTCTATACGATGCACATAAAAAGAGAATTTAGGAAAGTTTTTGAATTTTTTTGATATTTTTTTCACCCCTCGTTTTTGAAACGCTAAAAGCACCGGAATGCCCCCATGTAAGAGCCAATGCCAAAATACTTTCTAAAAAAATTCTGGAGAGGAAAAACGGAAGTAGGCGCAGAGAAAAAGATCAGACAAAAACTGAAAAATTTGACTGCTTTTACAAAACTGCCGTAAATTTGTTGGTCATTAGTGCACTTGCGGCATCAGTCATGCTGGTGGGTTGACCCTGCTATGTTCTAAGCGTGTTGCAGATTTGGGGTTTTCAGAAAGTTTCTGGAATTTCCTAGATTAGGAAAAAGTGTAACAGAAATTATCCGACAACCTAATATATAATTTATTACGTCTTTAGAATTAAAGCTATGTGGGAGTGCTTTAGGCTAGAAAAGACACGCTGCAAAACCCTGATGGCTTTGAGTTTCAAGCACATCCTACTCCACACACACACCCAGTTGTTTGAGCCCTCAAGAGCTTTGCATGCATTATGCTGAGTTGTAAAATTCGCAAAGCTCGCACGGCTTTACTATAGAAGCCACTACTTTTTTTCTTCGCATTGCTGGCTTATAAGGAGCGTGACGTTCCTAAATAAGCAAAACTTGTATCGATAATCTTCTTGTGAATGTCAGTGAAAGAACGTGTATGTATCCCACTTTTAACAATTCACATAAGACAATGAAGAAGCCATCAACAGGCTTTAATCGTATACGCAATCGTTATGAAATCGGTGATAAGACGATATTAATGCAAATGAGAAAGTGGAAGGAATGGTTTTTCGAAGCGATTGATTCTAATGTATAGATAAGTCAGATTTTTGTGTTGAAATGGACAAGCAACACTAGAAGAATCAAATTGGAAAACTGTTCATATACGTCACATATCAAAAGAAACCTTACGGCTGAAGCTGCTGTCTTGGAAAGTGGCAATAAAAGTAAAGCTATTTTTTTGCTCATGTAGCTCATCCTCACTTTAAAATCCTACCAAGAATAACAATCAACATGTTTAGAGATCGAGAACAACATTCTAAGAGATTCGGAAGAAAATGTTGTTGATTTCGCATAAAGTGCTGAAAAACTATAAATCGTATACTGAAGTCACAGCAAAATGTGATAGACTACGGCGGACTTTAGTCTTTCGAGTAAGTCCACCCCCCCCCCCCCTTCCCTCCTACTCTCACTACGGTCTTTTTTCTCTTCCTCTATATGAGTCTTTCTTTGCATAAAAGAAACGATCGGGTGTGATTTGTTGTGGTAACGTTTTTTATTTGTTATTAGCAGACAGTTCTCCGTAGTCTGATTCGGATGCATTTGAATGCAACTATATTTAGATTCCCAATGTAGCATCCGAGAAATTCAAATGAGAGATTTCAAGAATTTGGATAAATTCGCCTTGCAACTTCATTAATAAGCCGCACTGCATAATCGCAAGTTAGCCTCGCACTCTCTCCAATCAATGCAAAAATTTGCATGTTATGCTTCAGTCTTCAACATCGTGATCATGTGCAAGTACGTGAGATGTTTGAGAGGACCAAATGGTAGTTTCCGTTGGCGCATACGATTTCGATAATCGTATGCGCCAACGGTCTCCATGATATATAATGCCATGATTAGGCTTCCTCTTCACTCTAACACTCTCATTCTATCACCAACATGAAGGCTATCTTCGTCTTGCTTGCCCTAGTAATCAGCGGTAAGATAATCTAGCAAAGGTTAAAAAGACTAAACCTAACAACGTGTCTAAAATAGAGACTTTAGTTTGCTTCGCGCGGAAGTGTACAACAACTACCGACTGCGGCTCAGCCATGATGACCTGTGTTGATGGGAACTGTTTTAGAATAGGTATCGAGCAGCATGTGCTATATAACCAAAAGGCAGCAAATTTTTTTACGATTCTGAGCTAATAGCCAGTTGGTTCCAAATACTCTACAAACATGCCGCTTACCTATCTAACCTAGGTGCTCTTAGAACAAAGTTCACTTTAGTCTTCAGTGTTTAGAACAAATGCATCTTTATACTTAGTTGAACTTCTTCTATTATTCAGGGCGAAAAAATTCGATAGGCAAAAATTGAAAAATTAATAAATCAATAGGGGCAACCGTATCGGGTAACTGGTAACCATCCGGGAAACTATGTGCCGCAGAAGAAGGCGCATTAAGCTCTTCCCCATACATTAGGTCTGCCAAACTTGGTTCAGATTCCTTGGCTCCTTTTATTCTTTTTGGGCGAACGTACAAAATTCTCCAGGTAAAAACTGCAAAAAATCAATTAATCGATAGAGTCAAGAGTGGTTTCGATCAAAATGGCTTACTAACATACGCCTAACCTCATACATTATGTCTGCCAAATTTGGTCCCTATCTCATGGCTTCTTCTATCTATTTGAGCAAACATACAAAAAGTTGCTAAGCCAAATATACATATAATACCAGTGCGTCACCTCTGCTTCGCAGAGGCTCGCACTGGCTCTACTATCTATATGCCTTCCTCGTAGTTCCAAAATGATGGCTTTGAAACTTACCTCGCGATGCCGATCATCACGAATGAAATACAAACAACTACTCATTCTAAAAGCTTCTTCATGTCAGATCGGTGACTTTGAGGAAAGGAAAGTATTGTCCCAAAGATCAAAAGCGATTTTGAATTAGTTACTGGGGTTATAATGGCTTGATAGTCGCCATAAAGATGATGACAACCGTGAGTTACATTTCTGCGCAAAAATTTTCTCACATTCCCAAGTAAAACCTTGACAAATCGATCATCTACGCAATTATTCCTTTTTGGCGCCAATCTTGCGTAAAGTAAACTTTTTGTCACTTTTCGGGCTGGAGTCCATGGATTGCGGAATCACTTGCTAAGCGAAACCGTGACTTTGGAAAAAGTCAAATTACAGGCCCACTTCGACGCGCGAAATGTCGCATGGATCCGTTTGGCGCACAATTTCACAGGTTCCAATTATCGGATCGGCTTGTGATTTTGTATTAGGTTGAACCGAAAGTTCTTTCCCCCCATTTTCAAAAATTCATAACTTCCGATTTTTTCAACCAATTTGGCCGCTTTTATTTTTGTATGAAAGAGTAACTCATGCTCTTCATAATGACGTCTTAGCTGCTTGCTAATGATCATCTGTTGCATAGATAGGAGCGATAGAAGAAAATTAGTCGAAATTTGAATTTTCTGTGTAGGGTCATAAAAAATCGGAAACTTGCAATAAAAATCGGAGCAGTCAGTATTGTAGGTTCTTTTACCAGCTCTTTCTAATGGTGCAAAGTTTGCACCGATTGAGCGTCTCTGTCGAAAGTTATGATTTTCGAGCAAGCAATACAAAAGGGCGAATTTGATTTATTTTGGCATTTTTCAGAGAAATCATAACTTTTGATAGAGACGCTCAATCGACGCAAACTTTGCACCATTAGAAAGAGCTGGTAAAAGAACCTACAATACTGACTGCTCCGATTTTTATTGCAAGTTTCCGATTTTTTATGACCCTACACAGAAAATTCAAATTTTGACTAATTTTCTTCTATCGCTCCTATCTATGCAACAGATGATCATTAGCAAGGAGCTAAGACGTCATTATGAAGAGCATGAGTTACTCTTTCATACAAAAATAAAAGCGGCCAAATTGGTTGAAAAAATCGGAAGTTATGAATTTTTGAAAATGGGGGGAAAGAACTTTCGGTTCAACCTAATATATTTCACCTAAATGCTGATAGGGTGCTACAACCAAAATTCTAGCTCAAGAACTTTGCTGGAACTCGCTCTACGAATTTCGTGACAGACAGAGATTCACACACACACACAGACAAACGTAAACAACCCTTAGCCCGTTATTATAAGTTATGATTGATTGTTAAAGGCAGTGTCCCACCAAAATTGGAATGGTGCGGATGATCTCCACATATTTTGGACTCCCTGACTAGGCAACCAGTCTGTTTTTATTTCATACATTAGGTTGGCTCAAAAGTTCTGGGACACTTTCGAACTAGATCTGCTATTTCTCTAAACCTAAGGCATATGCACCAGGTAGAGGTACCATTCGATAGAGCAAAGCAAGCTCTACAGGATGGTATGCAAAAGTTCGCATTAGCTTCGACCCACCGTAAGTTTGCAACCAAAATCTGAGTTGTACTGAAATTCATAAAATCGCGAAAAATTCATATCTTTGTTCAAACAAATCCTATCTCCAACTTGCTCACAAAAGTTGCACACCACATTAGACACTCATATGCATCGTTCCTGTATCTTTACCTCATCTGGAAATCGAGAAAATGAAAATTTTCATGCTTGTATAAAAACTAGGCTGTGCTTTCCACCCATGTAATTGAATAGTACAAGCCCTTAGAAGTATAACCTTGAATTTTCAGCTTTCTACAGGCCTTATTTTCCGGAATTTTCCGAATTGAGCTGTCCTCACTCGGGCGTTCCATGCTTTTTTTTCACAACTAGGGCTTACGGAAGGCTGAAAATTTACGGTTATACTTCTAAGGGCTTGTACTATTCAATTACATTTGTGGAAACAGCACGGCTTCGTTTTTATATATGCATGAAAGTTTTCGTTTTCTCGATTTTCAGAAGAGGAAAAATTACAGGAGTGGTGCATATGAGTGTCTGATGTGGTGTGCAATTTTTGTAAGCAAGTTGGAGATCCCGATTTGTTTGAACAAATATATGAATTTTTCGCGATTTTTTTGAATTTCAGTACAACTCAGATTTTGGTTGCAAACTTACGGTGGGTCGAAGCTGGTGCGAACTTTTGCATACCATCCTGTAGAGCTTGCTTTGCTCTATCGAAAGGTACCTCTATCTGATGTATATGCGTTAGGTTTCGAAAAATAGCAGATCTAGTTCAAAAATGTCCCAGAACCTTCGAGCCAACCTAATAAAAATGTGAGTCCATTCGCATCTTATGTAGGCGTTTCCCATGCGTATAGCGGGCGTGGCCCTGTAGACATTTGAACACGTTAAAAAACGTGTTAAAGCTCCACTCTAAAGCATTAGTTTTTGTACCCTCTAGCTGCCAAAAACTGTCACGCGTATACGTTGGCAAACGTCGGCAAAGCTCCGCCCGCTATATTGTGGGGAAAGGACGATATGTAAAGCTGAATGTCTGTATGACTGCCTGTAAAAAATATTCCTAAAATAAAAAATAATTCTTACGAAGTATTGAAATCAAAATAACAAGTAGTAAACATAAATCTTATGTCTGTCTGTGAGTACGTATGTGCAGAATAGAAATTTTTATTTCTAAACCGATTTGGACCAAACTTGGTACACATATACTTCGGTGCAGAGAGCGTGTCACAGGCTACTTTTCCTTATCGATCGATATCGATTTTTTGCGTAGTATGGCGTACAAAGCTGGGAGTTAGCACAGGGGTGGGGGGGGGAGTAAGTTAGCATGTTGATTACGAATAAATATTAGTCCCTGGAATTATCGATTACTTTTATCGATTTTATCGATTTTTTGCAAATTTCAAGCTGCAGGGCAGGGAGTTGGCACAGGGGGGTAAGTGAGCATGCTGATTGCTACACAGCGGGAATAGGAAATTGACATGCAGAAGTGGGCACAGGGAAAGGTTGTACAGGGATAGGGATGGGAGCTTTGTCATAGTGTTTTGGCAGGGACGGGCGTGGCTGGGTAAGTCAACTAGTTTAGAATAAGGAACATGGTACAGGTAGCCTGCAAATCTTCATAATCCTTTCCTGAAAAAATTCGTACTAGCTTGTAAACAAGCCGCCTATTCCTACTTTTCAATTTACTATTGCGCGAAAGACAAGCCATGAAGTTCAGAAAGACTTAATTGAAGAGCAAAACACATATTGCCGTTGGATCTTTGTGCAATGTTGCAGCATGTCCGAAGTACAGTCCACCTATATTGAAGCCGGGCTGCAAACTAAAGGTCGTTGACAAAGAGGGATGCCCTATATTGAAACAAATTTGCTAGTGAATGTCAAGCAGTCAATAAATCTTTGCAATAAAGCCCTTGGCATTTGAAGAATACAGAAGGACGTTGCGTTGCGATGGGCTAGTAATTGAGCATAACGAGTAAAGTGAAGATATCGAATTGCACGTGGAAATATTAAGTTGGGCGGAAAATAATATCGCATTGTGTTTCATGCAATATCGCGGCAGGGTACGCAGAAAAGTAAGTGAATTGGGAACCAACCGATAGATCAAAGCAAACTCTACAAAATGAAGCTCTAATCTTTGCACCAGGTTTGATTTGCGTGAAATTTGGAGCCAAATTTCATAAGTCGCTCAAGACTTGAAAAAACGAAAAAAAGTAGTATCTCCATTCAGAGAAGTCCTGGAAACCCCCAACTTGCTCACGCATAGGCTCACTATACGAGACACTCGTATGCGCATTTTCGCGGTTTTTCCATGGCTGTAAATTGAGAAAACGAAATTCGGCACATTTTTGCCAAAACAATCTTGAACTTCTCTCACATGGGTGATTCTGTAACATGAACCTTTAGGAGTATAACCGTGAATTTTCAGCTTTAGACAAGCGCTAGTTCTCGAGAAAAATCAAATTGTCTGCAAAAAACCCGAAGAACGCGACATATTCGCACTTTTGACCGTTTTATTTCTCGTACTGTAGCCAAAGAAAAATACTACAAACTATATAGGTGACTGTATAGTGTAGAGAGTACATGGCTGTGCAAATGGGAGATCCATAAGACGTCTATGAACGGAGATACGATTTTTCGGATATCTAAAATTTTTTATATTTCAGATTCGAACTTCAGGTGGAGCAATTTGCGCAGAGGTTTGTAAACTATCTTGTAGAGATTAATCAAATGATACCCCATTCGCTGTTATTTTTGGTCATTCTATCGCGGTAGGATGCCATGCGACATTATTTTCAGGAACCTGATAAAAAAGCTCAAAGTATTGGGTTGGTGCAAAAGTAATGCGCATTTTGCGAGTTCTCAATTTGACGTGCTATAACTTTCTAAAGAATCCAAATTTTCCAGTGCGGCAAAGTCCTTCAGAGGTACCAAACCTTTCTCTATACAGCGCACATTGACATATACTGACATCGCAAAACGGTGGAAAAATATGGGTTGATAAGCAAAAAATTTTTTTTCGGAAACCTCATTTTTAACTGTTCATAACTTCCTTCAAAATTTTTCGGTATAAGTTAAAGGCTGACTGTCTTGTAGCCGCAAGCCAGTAGTACAAAAAAGTTGAAAGGGATTTAAACAAAGAAGATTTGCGAAAAGGAAAATTTACTATTCAAAATTATCCGCTTTTCGACATTTTTTCGCAGCCTTCAAAATTCCAAGATATGGAGATTTTTGATTTTCTGTGTACTGAACAGCTTCCACATTTCTACAAAAACTGTCAACAGGAGGCCCACCCTTACGCTTACAGAAATGAGCAAAACTTTGCCGATTGCCCTCTTCAAAGGAATTCCATGGGCCATAGAATGGTCAAAACCATCATTCATGTTGAGGCGCCGAAATCTCAGTCTAGATAATTTCTGTGAAAACAATAAAGCGTGCATAACGTGGAAAATTTCTACTACACACGGTAGTTAAATTTTTAAAAGAATGCGTTTACTCGCGCTCAAATTCTGGCCAAAAAGTATGTGCAATGAAATTCTGGTTTTAAGTGCGGTTGTATGAAGCTCTATAAACTTTTAACGAATGAGGCTAGAAGATTCTTTCAACCACCATTGAATAGAGCATGAAAGAAGCTTTTTGATAGTATGCTGGTTAAGTTTCGTAGGAGAAACTTCGATGGAGAAAAGCTATCTTGAAACAAGGGCTAGAAAAACGCGCATTGCTTTTGCACCAACCTGATATTTAGAACCCAATAGATTCAACCGTAAATGTTTTCACATGCGCAAAACATCTAGAATAGCGTCCGAAACTACTGCGGCTTAACATAGTTTATAGAAATAGTCTACATTTTGTGCCATCCACGTACCATAGTGCATTTCTCTTGATGAATTTGTTACGCTATAAAACAACATAAGAAGACGCTGTCATTGGGCTATTGCCGTATTGAGTCAAACCTCGCAGCAAGACAATGAACACAGTGACAACGTTTGTCATTTTTGAAGCTGATGCAGATCGGTTTAAAACATGAGCTTATAGGCCGAGAGTTAAAACCGTGGCCCGTTTTAGGAGGTATTGCTCTCGCACAAACAAGTCGTTGACCAGCACACATGACGTCACGATTTTGCAGGGAAATATCTGAATCTGGCATGTTGTTGTAACACTGATTGACATCGGCTTCCTTTGGAGTTAGTAAGGACAGAATGCTGGCAGATTGTTAGGGTGTGCAGTACATAATGGGCTTCGCAATTCGACGTCAAGCAGAAGTGATTAATAGAAACTGTGAAAACAAAAATCTTTTTAGAATAACTTAACATATTGACGACCGCTTGACACACATGGTGTGTCAAGCAATGACTACCGCGTGGGACCGCTTGACACACCATGTGTGTCAAGGCTTGGATTTTGTTAAAATAACTACTATATTTTGATAAACACACTCCACGAGCTTTCTTATACACTGAGTCTAGGGATGACCTCTACCGTTATTTTTAGCATTTCAGATCTACTGTAGGTTTACTGTAGATGGCAGTATGCGTCATCATAGTTGAAAAATGCGGGCTGGTCCGTAAATGGCCTTGGTCCCAGAAGGCAGACAACTAATAATCTGCATGGTCGTCAATGTGTTAAAATTTCCTAAGAACATGCAATTTTGAAAAGTACGCCATTACATGCCAATAATAACGTCTTCACTGTCTCTACCTTTCAGGGCCGGTAAATTGTTACCAGAGTAATCTAGAAGAATAAAAGTAACCTTTGCTTTAACCAGAGTGGCTGCTGAAGGGGAGGCTCCATGACCTAGGAGACGACTACTCGCGTCCGCGACGCAGTCTGCGCCTCCCTCGCTAACGTGCTCTCTGATCATTTTTTGGCCTTAATTAGGTCGCGAAGCCCCACCTTTCAGCCGCCGATCTGATTAAAGCGAAGATACTAACTTGGTGATCGGCGGACCCCCGTAAGTCGCTGTAATAGGTTTCGCAAGCATTAATTAGCCTTCGATTATAAATTAGAGCAAATGTAGCGTATGCCGGCTGTGGGTATTGAAGACGCCAGATCCTTTGATCTTCATCCTTTCATACACGCCTTTGTTACACCTGCAAGCATATTATTCCTACGCTATTTCACACGCACTGATAAATCCTCTATTTTCTTGTGGATAGAAGATATTACTACCTCATATATAAATGTCTGAATGTTTGTTTATTTGTGGGCTTGTACGTCTGTCACGAATGTTCCGAGAGAAATTTTCTATTTTTGAACCGGTTCGGACCAAACTTGGCACTACTTCGGGGCGGGGCGGGTGTCGTAGGCTGGCTTTAGTCATCAATCACTATCGATTTTGTCGATTTTTGCGATTTTCCACAAGACTGGGGAGCAAGTGAGCAGACTACAAAAATGTTAGACTGGAAATTAAGTTTTGCAAGTTCTTTCATAACTTTACTCTCTTGAGATGCGTCCCTCTCAAAACGTTGACAATCTGTAGAACGCAATGTGTGCTACAACATGCACGACTGTTTGAATTTTGGACACAAATTAAGAAAATATCAAACATTTTTGCAAAACTGGCAAATTTTAAGAATGTCTGGGGTCATAAACCAAAATGAAGCCGTTGGCGACCTAGATCATGCGCAATAATCTGTAGACATATTGCTAAAGATTGACTCATTCGGCTCAGTAAGAAAAATGAAATTTAATAGCGTGTCGCTGGCGCAAACATGAAGTCGAACCAGTACGCTGTACGCAAGGCTGCTGCGGACAATCGTCAATGACTAACAAGTCATAACCTTAGATTTCGCCGAGACTTCACGTAGTAGACATATTTGGCCCGTCAAACACGAATATCATATTCTTTTGTGAAACTAACGTTTCTTTGTTCAATGTTTTGGTATTGCTGTAGCCGAAGGAATCAAGATTGTTGAACTGTTTATTCGGCTAACGGCTTTCGGCCTAGTCGCCATCGTCAGAGCCTATAAAGCATAGAACATTTTGATTTAACCCATCAAACATCTCATCCATTGCATGAGAAGATCTGAGAAGTCGACTAGACTCCTGCCTAACCAAGAACATACCTCACCTTAGCCGATATTTTGAAGACCACCGCTGCTGGTATGCGCTTTGCGATAAATGAGGTCGGTCCCCGGAGGTTGAGATCAAAACTTACTTAAATTCAGGAACGGCGTGAGCTCAGTAGTCACGGCGATGCATTCATCTCTTCAATTTATTTTTGGATTTTTTGGATAAATTCCAGCACTCCTCAAGAGCCTATCGCGCCGACATCTTGTTCTCCCTCGATAGTACGCCAACTGAGATCGAATTCTGCGTTTTGGTGACAAAGCTTACGATGGGCGCCCAAAGGGGTCGACAATCGTGATTTTCTTGATCCGTCACATTGCTTCTTGATTCTGACGCATAGTGGCCTTACCGTCTCTCCTATGTATTCCTCCCCACAGCTCCTATGCATTCCTCCTCACAGCTCCTATGCATTCCTCTCCACGGCGCTTACAGGTGATGAGATAAATAGTTTCTGAGCACATGCAATCCCTAAGACTATTTGTTTCACAAATGATACAATTCTCGAGATAACATGCGGGAAGGGGAACGAAGGCCGCCAGTTTGAGCCGCCTTCGCGTACTACTGGTCAACGACATGCACAACATTGCAGAAGAACCAGTTGGCCGAGAACGGCTTAAACCGGCGGCTTTCGTTCCCCTACTTCCCCTACCCCATCGCATGCTCTATTGTGTGCTTTGTCCGCATTAAGCGCTGTCTCAAATTGGGGGTGGGGGGGGGGGGGGGGGAGGAATCTCTACGACTCTCAACAAGCTCTGCAAGCCTGATTTTTGCACTCATGCTCTGATATCATTGCTCACCTCGTCCGAGATGAAGGAAAGGCAGGATGGCACCCTTCTGTTGCTAGGCACACTAAGTAGTCCGCTGCTGTGACTTACTCGCGCCCCTCTAGGTGGGTAACCACTGGCCTGCGCTACTTGTAGTACCTTGTCAATCGAAACAGCTCTGAGGGTATACTATGATGACACCATTTTGGTTTTTCGAAGCATGTTATTAAAACCCCTCATTTTGTACGAATGGGGCGCGCGGAAGTGTAGCAGGCCCCGGGATCAGGCGGCTTCTAGGGTTTCTAAAAACGAAGTCTCCTCGACTTTCAGAAGTTTTACGAAGTCCCCTTTGACCTATCCGCTTAGGAGAAAACGAGAACAAGAAAGACTTACTAGTCTTAAAGAAAAAAACGTAAGATGAGAGTAAATATCAATATTGGAGCTGAATACTACGCATGCACAAGACTTTGGCATTGGAGCGCGATGTTTAATAAAGTGATTTATAAAGAAATTAAGGCAAAATACACAAAGGAAAAGCAATGATATGAAAATGTCTTCATGCTCTGGAATAGATTTTTGACTGGGGAATCCGTCCATGATAGAAAAATCCAAAACTTATGTGAAGTGACAGAAATATATGCTCCAGACGATCTCAGATCGTCTGGTGGTCATCTAGAGAGGATCTAATTCTGGAAAACGTATTAATTCATATAAGTTTTCAAATCTTTTTACAAAATTCTTTTACGAATAATTTTCTATGTATAGAGTTCAGTTTTAGTGTCATATGATTCTGTGTGCGCTGTAAACAAGCAATTTGTTTACTTTAGCCTTGCTTTTAAATCGCGCACACTTTTCGCCATGCACGATGGAGCATGTCAGTCGTGTCATAACCTGTCCGCAGAGCTTGTATTTGACTAAATGGCGCTATTGTTGGTGCTGGGCCCCGACTCGTTAAAAACGATATCTCCTTTGCTTTTTGCTCCAAAAACGAAGTACAGCCTGCTTCCAGACGATCTATGCCGGACCCTGAACTGTAGTGCACTAGAACATCCTTACTTGTTGGCTTCCAATATCATCTTGTCTTACATTCTCCCTTTCACAAACATATCTTATGATGAGAATGGAAGCCAGGGCATGCGCTGAGCCGCTTCGATTGATAAGGCACTGCGGTTAGCGCAAGCCAATGGTCATCCACCTAGAGGGGGGCGAAAAGGTCATAGCAGCAGACTACCTAGTGTGGCTAGCAACAGCAAGGTGCCATTCGCCTTCCCTTCATTTCGGACGAGGTGAGCAAAGATAACGGCATGCGTGCTAAAATCAGGCTTGCAGAACTCGTTGAGAGTCGTAGAGATTTCTTCCTCCTCCACCCCTCCCCCTCCTCCCCAGCGATTAGTGCGGAACAGAGCACCAATAGAGCATGCGATGGCGGAAATTGTATCATTTAAGAAACAAACAGTCTTGGGGGTTGAATGTGCTGAAGAACTATACATCTCATCACCTGTAAGCGCTGTGGGGAGGAATACATAGGAGAGACGGTAAGGCCGCTATGCGTTAGAATCAAGGAACACTTGGATGGGTTACGAAAATCACGACTGTAGACCCCTTCGGGCACCCACCTTAAAGGCAGTGTCCGGGCAAAAACTCGATTTTAAGATTTTGTGCTCACTCGGGCCTACTCGCCATGCTGAATCCGAAAATCCACACTGGAACGCGCGAAAACGGCAAAAAAGGGCTCTTGCGCAGGAGGGAAACAGCAGGTAGGCGGGGCCCTCTCCACTGTAAATTCACGGCACAGCGGTCTTCTCGATTCCGCTATTCGTTCTGATATCGCTACCGACTAAGTGCGAAAGATTGACTTGAAACTGGAAGCGAGAAGACCGCTCCGGAAGCTGGGAGCTTGAATATATAGTGGGGAGGCCAATATATAGTGGGGAGGCCCACCCACCTGCTGATTTTCCTCCTGTGTTAGAGCCGTTTTTCGCCGTTTTCGCGCTCTTCAATGTGCATTTTCGGATTCAACAGGCGAATAGGCCCGCATAAGCACAAAATCTCAAAATCGAGTTCTTGCCCGGACACTGCCTTTAAGCTTTGTTACGCAGAAGTCGATATCTCAGTTAGCGTACTATCAAGGGAGACTGAGGTGTCGGCGCGAAAGACTCTTGAGGCGTGCTGAATTTCATCCAAAAAATCCAAAAATGAATCGAAGAGACGAATGCATCGCCGTGACTACTGAGCTCGCGCCGTGCCTGACTTTATGCATGTTTTGAACTCAAGCTCCGGAGGTCGACCTCATTCATCGCAAAGCGCATGCCAGCCAGCGGTAATCTTCAAAAAGTCTTGTCGGCTAAGGTAAGCTTTGTTATATTTTGGCAGAAGTTCTACTTCCCAGTTTTTTCACGCAATGGCTGAAATGTTCGATGGTGTAAATCCAAATGCTCTACGCTTCATAGGCTCTGACGAAGGCGACTAGGCCGAAACGTTAGCTGAATAAACGGTTCAACAGTCTTGGTCCCGGCTACAGCAACACCAAAATATTAAGAACATGCCAAGATTATGGAGAGTCGGACATCGAGCATTAATGTTTCTTTCTTTGTTCAGGATGAGACTCTATATCGTAACCCTGCAGTTATCTTGCAAAAGAAGCACTTATCACGCAACTTTAGCATTGTTTTCGTGATCGGCATGTCGGAGAACCCCACTATGCTAAGTTTCAGTCAAATCTGACAAATTTTATGTTTTCCTTCTTATAAACCTACCGTAACTCCCATTGCAACGTCAGAATTTGACAGAACATTAGCGGCTCTTGTAGCTTCAGTTATAGCCTACACAATGGCGAAATTTGAGTGCGCCATGTTGAAAAAGAGGAAGGTTAATGAGTTGCAAAGCTCAAGTTCCAACCTATATTGACAAGGCCGGACAGAGCCGCGTTTGCCAGCGAATAAATGGTGACCCTAAATTGATAAGAACAGGAGTCTGTAAACCAATGCAATCTGCGACGGACAAAACTTATTACAAATGACCTCTGTGTCTTGAAATAGTGACTATCAAGTTATGAAAAAGTAAGGTAGCTAGTGCAAAATAGGTGAGTAGAATACGATAAATTCTCAGATTGACTACAGCAATAATTGGAAACTCAATACATGTAGTAAACAACCCAACAATGTTGGTGGACTTAATTTTGTTAGGCTAGCAGCTCCCACAACCTATCTCACAATGAAAAACCTCTAAATTAAAAGCAGTAAAGCTTAATTCGTTCTAAGCTATAAATAGTTGATGGCTGCAAATCTAAAGGCTGTTTGCCGTCATCCTGCCTCTAAGCGCTACTGACTATCCTCTCCAGCTGGTTCTTTGGGTAGGTAATTGCTTGTCTCAAAAAAAAAATTTGCCTCTGATTACTCTTGATAAGGTTTGTTCACGTACACTTTGATCGAGGATAACTAGGCTACTCGAGAGAACGTACCGCTTTGCACGTTAGATTAGGCACTTATCTGTCATTGCGGGTCAACGAAAGATACAGAAAGTGGGCACAATAATTGTGAAAAAAAATTCAGCCATTAGAAATATTAGTACATGTTGTACCTGCATAACTCTGGCAGGATAACAAAGAATATTTTTTGTCAAGAATTTTACTGCTATTGATAATCACTTGCTTTTACAGTTTACAGGGTAAGTCAACTTTTACAAAGAACTTGAAAAGTACAATACCGCTCACATAATGTGCAAAATTTCCGTGAATGTCGCAATTTCCAGAAATGTCGTGACCGATAAATTGATAAAGCAGACTCTTTTCCTTGCTGCTAGAAGAAGACCGCTGGAAACGCGTGAAAATTTTTTTTTCCATATTATACGAGAATGGAAAACAGTTGTGACAGTAAAATGTGAAAATTGTCGGCGATGGCGGCGAATTCGCCAATTTCGCCGAGATTTTTCACATTCTAAAGTCATGACTTTTCGGATGGCCATATAACGCTCTTTGAATTTCCGCTTAGATAAAGTACTCAGTATGCTGACATTAATTCTTACATTGTTTTTCTGCTGATGGCACAACATAAGGATGGAAATCCGTCAAAATACACTGTTCTCAATTTTGGGTGACAGCTTATGATGACGTGAATTTGTAACCCCACTTTCTGGCGAACAGTGCAGATAGGGGCATGTGCTAAGCATGACCCGATAGCGTTCTTTACAGAGTTTTTGATTTACAAAAATGCGCAAGCAAGTCTTTGATAGACCACGGGCAAGAAGTGCAGATGAATCCTTGCGTAGTTTGACTGATTTTTCTACTTTAGCGAGAAATAACTAGAATGATAGATAGACATTATTCGATACAGCAGTTTCGCGAGTTTCTTAGCGGCTAAACATAGTGCAAAATATTTTTCGTAGTGAAGGTGAAAGTGGGTACAAACTTTGCTGGAATCCATATTTATTTGAAATCTAGCCACCGTTAGCTTTAAAGAAAGGAACCTGTCGTGCGGGTCAGATGTGTTTTTTGTAATCAGCAAGTCCGATAACCTCTGTGCACCCATTATCTAAAAAAATGGTGCCACTTGATTTTCCTCGATCCCGCTCTCGACTTCGCCGTTATTCAGATCATTGCCGGGAAGGCGGCCATGCGATTTACGGGCAGGCGGGCACCGAAAAAATGGTTCGCCGATTTTTTTCGGTCTGCTCTCAGATATTTGGAAGAATTTTGGCGAAATTTCAAACGAATGCTCTTTCATGAATTAGCTGCGGCTCAGTGGCCGCATTTTCGCGGACCAGGCGCGTAAATATGCAAAGTGGGGCCCGCACGGTCTTCTGTGAAGGACCGCGCAACCCGTAGATATCTTCGGCTATGAGAAAGTACCCCAAACATTAGTAATTGAGCCATTGATGACACCTCTGTTATGCAGAGTGTTACCTTTGCTCGGCTTATACCCGAAACTGCGTAAAAAGTGTCCAAGCGCCTGCTGAATGTTTGGCCAGCACTCGCTGAAAGAGATTATTTGACGAGCGCTTGCAGAAAATTTTGTATTGCTGCCCACTGGCAGAACACGGAAGTACCGCTTGCTGAAACTTTGGCCACCCTCCAAAATTTTGCTGACCGCTCCCAGAAAAACCCGAGTTTGCGGACCGCCTGCTTTCGTCGATTATTTGATTGGTTTCTGCCAATCGACTATCTGGGATGGGTAATGAGCGTTCAAATATGAGAAATTCTTCGAGTTTCGACGAATATATTTCCTCTAGAGGCAACCTGATGACACTGATTTACAGTGGTTATGGTTAATATAATTACAAGGAAGAAGCGCATTCAAAAACTAAGTAAGTGTCTTTGGAATTTATTTCTGGAACATGCGCTACAGAACGCCTAACAAATCTCACATGTGAACGCTCATAACTCCTCCTAGATAGTCGCTTGGCAGATATAAAAAACATACGTTTGTGATTAGCGTTCCAGGACGACCGATGATATACAGAATGTTTAGTATGGCTGGGTTAATTTCTGACCATTCCCTGCTCAGAGTGGAACCCTAGTTTATCGCACATCTCATTATGCAAAAAAAAAACTACACATTCAAAAAACATAAGCATTTGATTACGTCTGTGCCACACAAGTTTAGTAGTCTTTTTTATTAGGTAGTCTTTTTTATTAGCCGAGTGTTTCCCAGTATTAAATGGTGCAAGGGTTAGCAGTTTACAGAATCAAAGGTGAAAGAAGAAACTACTTACCCTGATTTCACGCGTATAGGACGAGGGAGATTTTTTATGCAATCAAAGAGCACTGATTCGTCGAAAGACTTTGCAACCAAAAACTATCTACTACGGTGCTGCATATTGCCTGAGAGTATCGTGTGGCACAAATTTTGTTTTCCGAAACACAATGAGCCGGCTGAGCGGCACGATTGCCGAAAAAGGTGCTTTTCTACACGTGAAATTAGGGTAATTCAAAAACCTTTAATGGTTTGAAACACGTTGTATGAAACCACGAAAAACGTTCTCAGTTGACTAGAAAACTACCCATAATCTTGTGTATTTTAGTAGTGATTGAGAATATGTCCAAGTGTGAAAATAGATTTTAGAATTGGTAATAAAATTAGCATTTCTCAATATACAATACCGCTCATAATTTGTCAAAAAAAAGTCGCCGCACACCGATGGAGTGCGCCGACATTCGCGTCGCATCGCAATATCTCACTCATTGCGCTGAAAACAACAGCTACATTGATTTGTTGTTAACGTAATCTGCACAAGTTGTTTGTCTGATGCGCTGATTGCAACTAATACATTTGCCGCTTAAAGGCAGTGGCTCGGCAAATCTCAACCTAATCAAATTTTCGCTTACATGGGGTTATTCAATACGCTGATCACGAAAATCCACTTTAGAAAGCTCGAAAACGGCGAAAACGAGCGTTTTTTAACCCCCTTCCCTTCAAAGTTGGACGAGCGGAGCAAGGCGGATGACGCTGAATCGTTGCGGGACCCAATGATTATAGCATTGCGACGGGCACCCTCCAATGGTGAGAAGGAAGTTGCCAACTCGTCCGGGTGCGTGTAAGATTGGCTTGCGCGTGTAAATTTGAGGGCGATTTTCTCGACAGGGAAGGCATGCTGTGCAACCGGGATTGCACTGTTTTCATACTCGGAAGATCAGGAACCTACTGCGTTAAGATCCTGGGTTGTCAGGTTTTGCCGATCCACTGCCTTTAAGGCACAGTAAGCAGAGGTATCTACGCTATAAGTTCAATTTGTTTGTGTTCGAAAGCTGCTTACGGTTGCCTCCATGTGCTCGTTCTAATCAGGGAAGGATCTCAAGTCGCACTTACAATCTGGAATGTTGGTATCATCAAAAGCGTTTTGATGGGTTCATTCCACGCTTACCTTCTATATTTGCTGAACTTCTGTTTAGAAGAAATTATGGACATTGCCCAAATTTCGCAAACAGATAATATAAAACAATCAAGGGATGGCGGTTCAGTCTCTTTTTTTTGGAGGAATATACACTAGTGCGTAACACGCTGGTTGCAGATATCAACTTTACTCCGCATAAGAAAAACCCGGCAGTTTTCTCCTAAAAACGTGATTTTTAGATTTGAGATAAGTTCATGCGAATGTGTATTTGTAACTCATAATTCGGGAAATAGTGAAGATGAACACATAGGTAAAGCATGGTCCGACTGCACTGTACACAGAAACTCCGAGCTACAAAAATGCGCAATCAAGTTCGTTTGCTGAAGGGCGAGAAGAGCAGGCAACCTTGCGAGATAACAGACTATGCTAGATCTCAGTTACTGTAACTTTACTGTAAAGCTCTCTCGTGCAAATAATCAAGATTTTCGCCAGCAGTGGGTCCTGAAAGGTTTGTGAGCGATTGCGGTTAATCCGAGATCATGAATATTTCAGCAAACCTGCGAAGAGCTGAATGTTAACCGTTAAAGAGCAATGAAGAGCGCTTAGAAGATAAGCGCAAGAACCTGGTTTCGCCGATTTGCAAACACAGGCACCAATTGCACGATGGAGATGACTTTGAAGGCAGCATCTACTCAAAACTTTGACTCCCATGTTTTTGGCATTTCGGGGCCTTTCCGTAGTCCTGATTACAGTTATGAAGTTCAAATAGTCCAAGACCCCCAAAAACCCGATTCCTGAGGACCCTGTCTTGAGGGCGCGGGCAGCTTCAGTAAATGGGTGGGTGGAGTCTGATAAATCTGGACGGGGCCTGATAGCACTTTGGCTGTTCCATGCCCTTTATCTTCATTTGGAGACAACCTTCGAGGACCGGACCAACGTAGTCTGGATGTCTACATTCAAGACCGACCCTAATCGGAAGGGGTTAGGTTTGCCTGGACACTGCCTTCAGTATTAAAGTCACAATTCTAAAATGTGAAAAAAAGATCTCGGTTAGAAAAGCCTTGGAGTCTTTCTGGATTTTTGCGAAAAAACCAAAAAAAAACAGCAAGAACTGGGACTCATCCATAAAATTTCTGTCGTTTTCCTTATGTGAGCGATGACTATTTATGTGACATCCAACGGCGTATAGCTCAGTCGTCCGAACACCTACGGTATGGACATCTAACAAAGCAATGGTTCCCTGGTATGTCTTTTGTCATCACAATTTTTATAGCACTAATTGGGGGAAAAGCCGAGAACTGGCAAGAGTCAGTGGAGATGTTTGATGGGCTGAAATTACGGATGAAACTTTGAATTATTCCAGGCCTCTGATAAAGACGAAAGAGTCGAAACGTAAGGCTGAAGAGTATTGACAATAAAAGAACAATCTAACAACCTGTTCGGCACAACAATTTTCGACAATCGCAATCACGACTCAGTTGCATTTTAATGGGTTTCATTGAAATTATTTCTACTTGAATTTAGTTCATGCTCTTGAGAGCCTATCTCTGCCGTAAATTAGCGTGAGCAAATGAGAGAGTCGGTATTCAGCAAAATCACTTGAGGTTGGATTTTTCAAGCAGGATCACCAAAAATTTTGAAAGTATTTCCTGCAAAATAGGAAATTATGTGCTATTTTTGGTATGAATTAGAGCGGCAAAATGCGAGAGTTAGAAACAATCAAAGAGAATTACTTAGGAGTTACTCAACAAATTGACGACAAGCCATATTTTTGGGTTTGTTCCTGTGAACGAGCCGTTTGACAGCATTTTACGCCTAGTTGCATGCATGTAAGCATGTATATATGCGCGAAGAACAAAATTACAAGTGGTCGGGACAGCTCCGCTCCCTGGCAAACCCCTCCCAATCGACAAAAAATGCTGGATTTTGCTTAAATTTCAAGAATTCGTGCGAATTCTGGCATTTTTGAAAGGTGGGCGGAGCTTGCCACCGAGGAGACGGGGTCCGAGGATGGAGTCTTGAGGTTCCGCGGTCATTTATGGCCTCTTCTATGCGCTTTGAGGACGAAAAAAGCTTCTTGTAGAATCAACGGAGTGGACAGAGCCTGTTAAAATAGGGTTGGGGCCAACATGAAATCCCCTTAGCCTAAAATGATTATATGAACACAAATTAGAACGACTGGATACTTTGCGCCATGCGCCAGGGACAGACTGCGCACCATTGCGCAGCGCTGTCATCAAAGTGTTAAAGAAAGCGTTCAGGTAAATCTGAATATATGGGGATCTCATGTGAACAGTAATTTTGGGATGCTGACTAAGACACTGCCCAACCGGCAGTTCAGATGGTGTTCTGGCGGCTGAGCCATGAATCCATAAGAATACGACTGGGGTCCGGTTTGGAGGCGTATATCTCAGCCGTTAGTGAGTTATTTGCAATGCCGCTTGGGCGTGCCTTAGTTAGGGCCCCAAAATTACTTTCCACGTAAAATCCCCATAAGTCCAGATTTGCCTGGACGCTGCGTTCAAGTTTGAAAACTTTCAAGCAAGCTCAAAATAAAATCTGAAAATATCACAGCGGAAACCGAAACAATTGCAAGCATAGGTTTTATCTCTTCTTTCTAGCTGAACATTACGTGCTGATCGAGAGTAAAATTTTTATGAAAAAAGCAGAGCATTCCTTCAGATAATTAGAACTTTTTATAAGAACCATCATTGTAGATGAAGTGCTTTGAATTCTGAAAGGAATTTTGCTTACAGAAAGGGGAAATCATAGAGCTGTGTTTGTGTTCGTTTCGTTATTTTTTCAACGTTTTTGGATTTTTGGTGAGCTTGCTTATAATTAACGAAATTTGAGTAAACCCATAATTGCATTTTAAACCTGCGAGTCGTGCTGATTAGCACTTCATCTACATTTAGGAACTGAATGATCTCTTAACTCCACTAAAATCTATTGCGAGCAAATGCCTGCAGACAGCAGAGAGTTTCGATTTTTTTAAAATGATGCAGAAACTCTACGAGGAAACCATTATTGCCATACCGCCTCCGGCCCCACCTTGGGTATACGGGAGAGCGCCCTCAAATAGTCATAGTGTCTGATTTCTTTCTATTCAGTGATCATAACTTCAACTTTTCCAAAAGCCTTCTGATCTTGATTCAAAGTAATACCGAACTAGGAGTTTCTGGTTTTTGGCTCGCGTAAGAATGAAGGTTGTTCTTCAGGTAAAAATGACCGTGGTTTTGAGTGTCTTAGATCGAAATGTTCGCCTTGAAAGGCTGGTTCAGAATTATGCGAAACAAACTTATAAAAAGAGACAGCACTTCTTAAAACAAGCAAAAAAAGTCGTATAGCGGAGACCGACTCGAATATCATTAGTGAAATGATACAACGCACACTAATCGTATAAATATGGTAGACGAGGACATCAGCCATATTCTTGTACAAATTAACTAGAGGAACAACCTTTATGTTTTTTTCCTAGAAAATCGTTCTGCAGGTGAGAGCATAGTCCTGAATTTGTATCTCAAGGTAAACCTTACAATATTTATTATATTATATGTCGAAAGTTTATGGTCACTAAGTACCTTTTCCGTTAGATCGAATACTTATGAAATTTTACATTATTTGCTTATCTTTCTAGGTTACGAAGTGTGAGTTGCAGCATCAAATGCTTTTGAGTGTCTATTCTAACAGTGGCTTATTTCATTTATGATCATGTGGAACATTATTACCTTTACATTCTCCATCATCACATTTAGTACCCGGAATACAGTCGGTACTCGTTGTACATTTCTGCCCAAGGCAAGCTATAACATGCTATCATCAGTATACAGTGCGGTTACAGAATGTGCAAAATTTTCGTGTATGTCGCAGAACTCCGGAATTTTGCGAGAAACCGCGATATTTCTGTAAATCGGCGACATGCCAGGAATTTCACAGAATCACGTAAATCACGCATTTGTTTATTTAGCTCAGTTATTTTTATGAATCTTTGCCAGGTTTTCTTACCGCTGATCATAAGGATAAACAAGTATATAGCCTTCATGCTGCAAAATTCTCAGAATGAAACTGATGCGTAAGCATGGTATTTCATCTGATTCGACGCATACGATTATTAGAATGCGCTTCTTTTCGAATCCTACATGCAAATTTGTTATTACACAAGAAAGCAAGGCAAGAATGCAAATTTTTTTCCAGTAAAGGCGAATCTCCATCTACAATTACAAATGGCAGCTTGGTGAATTAGCATAGTAGACCTGTCCTCAGCTCACAGTTAGACGAATTCAACAAATCAACTGATACGGCAAAAAGATGATATTTAGCTTGACAGACGGTGATAAAGATCACTCCCACTTCTACTCATGACGCTCGTATGTAGGCAATGTATAGTTACAATAGATGGCTTGAACCAATAGGGACATAATAGGTGTGGAGGCAGTCTCTAACACACATAAATATAAAATTCGGTCGCATTACCAAGATGAAATACTCATTGGATTTTCAAGAGGTTAAAGCCAGCTCTTTCATTTTCAATTTTGCTGGTTGGCTTCCCTTGAAGATGATTGGTATCCGGGAATTTCAAGTCTGGGTATTAAGTCCTCGACATTATCAAATAGCTGATGTTGAGACAAGTTAGGCTACGTTCACACTGATCCGAAAGTCCGGGAGCAATACCGCATAGCGCTCGAAGCGCTGCGTTGGAATTGTTCTCGGACTTCGGGATTAGCATGAACGCACCCTTAGAGACTAGCCTCAACCATATTTTGCAATTTGCCCTGAGCATTCGACCAATGCTGGCCCTTACATAAAAGAAAACATGTTTCACAAATTCACTGTCCCATTTCCTTCATTAAATGGCTTGAAAATGATTTGCATCTACACTTTTGCGAGGCCATTTGGTACGAAATTGTGGGTCATTGAAAAAATCTGTCTTGTTTTCGAATTTAGCGATTTAGGACTCTGTACTAGCTCATTCGCTAGACTCATTCCCCACGTCACTTTTCAGTAACATTCCCAATATGTTTATCCTGCTTCTTCATGGTCCATGTTCCCGATGCTTATGGAAATTGTGAAGAACAGAATCGTAGTCAAGGTTAATTTTTCGCAACTTCCTTTAATACTTAATCACATGACATACCTCTCACGCTATCCATTTCTAACAGCAATAATCCAAGAATAAATTGTCATAAAGGGACAATTTACCTTGGTACGTCAACTGTGAAATAAACAACAGAAATCCATAGAAATCTTTTTAGTTTTATCGTAGATCCAGTCTTTGCACACACTTTTGAAACTAACAGCACACACGTTTCTCTTGCACCTAGATCCATATTAACAAAGCGAAGCCATTACAGAATAAAGATAAAAGAAATGTCACCTATCTCATGTCTCACTGCAATGCGTATCTCGATGACTCTAAGAGGTAGCGTTGAAAGTTTTGGCGATATATATTATCTTGCGGTACACCGTTTTCGAGTTGTTTGATAATCTGATTCAACTCTGGCCCTTCACTGGCTTACCTCCTGTGTATGGCATTTAGCACTGATTGCTTTCTTCTAGTCTCAATTGGGCCACGGAGCCCGCCTTCCAGTCGCCGATCTGGTTGAAGCAAAGATACTGACTTGGTGATCAACGGGCCCCCGTAAGTCGCTATATGTGCGGGTGTCGTTGATTACATTAACTATTTTCGATTTTGTCGATTTTTTCACAAGACTGAGGTATGATCCGGGGGAGGGAGGGATTAAGTGAGCAGACTACGAAAATAATAGACTGGAAATCAAGTTTTGCAGCTTCTTATATAAGTTTACTCTCTTTGAATGTGTTCCACTTAAAACGTTGGCAGTCTATACAACGCAGTATGTGCTACAACTACGCACAACTGTTTAGATTTTGGACACGAATTAGAAAAATATCAGGCAATTTTGCAAAACTGGTGAATTTTGAGAATGTCTGGGGTCAAAAACCAAAATGAAGCCGTTAGTGACCTTGACCTGCGCAATAATCTGTACGAATTATTGCTAAGAGGTTGACTCATTCGGCTCAGTAAGAGAAAAAATGAAATTTAACAGCGTGTGGATGGCGCAATCACAAAGTCGAACTAGTCCGCTGTGCGCAAGGCTGTTGAGGACGACCTCCAGTGAACAAGTCATAACCTCAAAATTCGCCGAGACTTCACAAAGTAAGCATATTTGACCCGCCAAACACGAATATCACATTCTTTTGTGAAACCAACGTTTCTTTGTCAAATGTTTTCGTGTTGCTGTAGCCGTAGGAACCAAGACCGTTAAACCGTTTATTCGGCTAAAGTGCCGGGCACACTTTACGCGATTTGAGTCGCGACGCGATTTGGCAATTCGCCAGAAGCCTTCAGATTCAACACTAGCATTCTGACATGCATAGTGTGTATGACTTACGTGGAATGATAAAATGCTCTATCTTCTGTACATTTGAAATGTGCTTACGGTGAGTTATAGACAGTTGAAATAATTCCATGTCGCGTCGCGACTGAAATCGCGTGAAGTATGCCCGGCCCTTAACGTTTCGGCCTAGTCGCCTTCGTCAGAGCCTACAAAGCACTGCACATCCAAACAATCTGCCAGCATTGCTGTCCTTACTAACTCCGTTGGAAGCTGGTGTTCATCAGTGTTACGGCAACATGCCAGAATGATATATGGCCCTGCCAAGTCGTGACGTCATGCGTGCTGGTCAAAGAGTTGCCTGTGCGAGAGCAATACCTCCTAAAACGGGTCACGATTTTAGCTTTCCATCTATGAACTCATGTTTCAATCCTGTCTGCATCAGCTTCAAAAATGACGAACGTTGCCGTACGCACTTGTTCATTGGCTGCTGCATTGACTACCTTACAAGGTTTGGCTCAAATACTGCGATAGCTTCATAACTGCGTCTTCTTATGATGTTTTATAGCGCAATAAATTGATCAAGAGAAATGCACTATGGTACGTGGATGGCACAAAGTGTAGACTAGTTCTATAAATCTATGTTAAGACGCAGCAGTTCTTCGCAAATCTTCATTATGCGGTCGGAGTGGCGCCAACAAAATTTTTGGATGCTATTTCTAGATTTTTCTGCATGTGAAATGAAACATCCACGGTCGAGATCTAGAGCTTTTTATTTCACATGCCCTAGGATGCTTGTAAAATAATAGTATATGATACTTTCAGCAGCTCATATATCGCTTGAGGTTTCTACTTGTCCAGGCCAGAATCAAAAGGTACAGATTCGATATCTTCACTTTTCACTTTATGCCCAAATACTAGCCAATATTGTAACACAACATCCTTCTGTATTCTTCAAATGCCAAGGGCTTTATTGCAAAGATTTATTGACTGCTTCACATTCACTAGCAAACTTGTTTGAACTTAGGGCATCCCTTTTCGTCCAAGACGGTCTCTAGCTTGCAGCCCGGCTTCAGCTGAGGTGGTCTGTACATCGGACACTCGGGTCGAACTTAAAGGGCAGTTATTCAATATAAAGACTGCAACATTGACAAAGATCCAACGGCTGTATGTGTTTTGCTCTCCATTTAGGCCTTTCTAAACTGCATGGCTTGTTTTTCGCGCAATAATAAATTGAAAATTAGGAAGAGGGGGCTTGTTCACAAGCTAGTACGATTTGTATTCTCAGAGAAGGATTATGAAGATTGCAGGCTACCTGACACCTTGTTCATTCTAAATGCGAATGGACTTACATTTTTATATAAAATAAAGAGCTTAAAGACTGTGGCTCGGAAAAAGAACAAGTCGAAAAATTGATTCAGTAGATTGCCTACACCGCCGTTGTGAAAAGAGCAAGTCCGGGGCACAGCATGCTGCCCCGCTAAAAAATTGCCCCAAACTCGTGCTCACAAGCCATTTTTAGGCGCTTCCGGACGACCTCGCAATTTACATCCCACTGTCATAAGCGACATGTCGTAATGTTATATCTATGAAGGTCCCGCAACGACTCTGTTTCTCCAACCTCGGCGGGAACTGTTTCACTCTTCCACATTTGAAATGAGAGGCCTTGAAAGACACTGGTTTTCGACATTTGCGCTTTTTAAGGTAAATCTTTGCATTCGGTGCGTCGGATCACCCCAGGTATAGGCGTTTCCCATCCGTATAGCGGGCGTGGCCGTGCAGAAATCTAAACACGTTGAAAAACTTGTTGAACCTCCACCCTAAAGCATTAGTTTTTGTACTCTCTAGCTGCCAAAAACTGCCACGAGCATAAGTTGGCAAACGTCGGCAAAGCTCCGCCCGCTATATTGTGGGAAAAAGACGATAACAAAAAAATTTAGGTTGAGGATTTGCCGAGCCACTCTCTTTAAAGGCAGCGTCCAGAAAAATCTGGACCTTTGTCGATTTTACGTGGAAACTAATTTTGGGGCCCAAGCGGCAGTGCAGGTGACTCAATAACGGCTGAGATATACGCCTCCAAACTGGACTCCAGGATCGTATTCGTATGGATTCATGGCAGTTTTGCGCGAGGGCCCACACGTTGCGCCATGAATCCATGCGAATTACGATCCTAGGGTCCAGTTTCGAGGCGATATCTCAGCCGTTAGAGCACTACCTGAGCTGCCGATTGAGCAGTGGCTTATAGGGCCCCGAAATTACTATCCACGTGAGATATCCATGTGTCCAGACTTGCCTGGACGCTGCGAATGTGTATGCCAAGAGGGAGACCTATTGGAACGCGTAAAGGAGAAACCGTAATGTCGGCCAGTGCGGGTCACTTCGTATGCAAATATCTCGGAGGTAAAAGGACCTGGATCGTCGGACTCGGGGCGGTTGCCTACACAGGGAGTCCAAAATATGTGGAGACCCGCACCATTCCAATTTTAGTGAGACGCTGCTTTTAACAATATGTCTATACCAGAGGTTCTCTGTGTGTGCATATGATTTCTACGCTATGCATTTGACAAGTAGAAAGTATTAAATCTGTTGGATATTTCAGGGTGCAATCCGTGAAGTGGATGATAGATGTAGTGTACTTCAAAACGTAACAAAAGTCATTCTTCCTCATCGTTACAATCTGAAAATCTCCAAAATCCCTTACAGTAGCTTTTGATTTGAACTTCCATAAAAGTTGGAGTCAATTCCATTGAATAGAATAAGAGCAAAATTTGCGTTAAAGACTAAAATTGATAGATCTTCCAAAAGTGAGCCTTTTGTTCAACGAGCACCTAGGTTGGACAGGTAAGCGGCATGTTAGTAGAGTATTTAGAACAACTCGGTTAATCGCCCAGAATTGTGAAAAAAAATTTGCTGTCATTTGCTAGTATTGCATATGCTAATCGGTACCTATTTTAGAATTGAGCAAGCTTCTCTTCCATTAATGATGCCCAATGAGCAAAATTCAGTACCTTTACACTTCCCATCAACACATTTGGTGCCTGGGCCGCAGTCGGTAGTTGTTTTACACGTCTGCGCGAAGCAGGCTAAAATCATTATTTTAGACACATTGTTAGCTTCTTCTTCTCAACCTTTGCTAGATTATCTTACCGCTGATTACTAGGGCAAGCAAGACGAAGACAGTCTTCATGCTGGTGATAGAATGAGATTGTTAGAGTGAAGATGAAGCCTAATCATGGCATTATATATCATGGGGACCGTTGGCGCATACGATTATCGAAATGTGGTCCTCTCAAACATGCCACGTACTTGCACATGATCACGATGTTGAAGACTGAAAAAACATGCAAATTATTGCGTTGGTTGGAGCGAGTGCTAGTTTGAGACTTGCGATTATGCACTGAGGCTTGTTAATGAAGTTGCAAGCGCATGCGTTCAAATTCTTGCATTCTTTATCTCATTTGAATTTCTCGAATGCTACATTGAGAATCTAAAGATCGTTGCTGTCAAGAGCAGCCAAACAATCATAGACGTTCTACGGAGAACGGTCTGTCAACATTATACAGAAGAACTATCACAACAAATCATACGCGATCGTTTCTTTTTATGCAAAGAAAGACTCATATGGAGGAAGAGAAAGAAGACCGTAGTGAAGGTGTAAAGGCTAATATTGAAAGACTAAAGTCACTCGTAGTCTAAAGTTTTGCTGTGACTTTAGTGTACGATTTATGACTTTTCTTTACTTTATGCGAAATCAAAAGCAGCTTCTCCAAATAAAATGTTGTTTTTTTGAAAATGTTAAATGTTAGTTTCTTAGTAGTATTTTCAAAGTGAGGATGAGCGACATAAACAAGGAATACTTATGGCTTGACTTTCACTGCCAACTTCTCAAATTGCAGCTTCAGCCGAAAGGTTTCTGTTGATATGTGACGTATATGATCAACCTTCCAATTTGGAAAATGTTCTTTTGTGTAGCTCGTCCATTTCTGCACGGAAATCTGATTTCTATACATTAAAATCAATGGCTTTGAAGAACCATTCCTTCCACTTTCTCGTTTGCATTAATATCGTCTTGTCAACGATTTGATAACGATGCGTGTATGATTGAAGCCTGTTGATGGCTTATCAATTTCATTGTATAATGTGAATTGTTAAAAGCGGGATACATACACTTTGTCATTGACAGCCACTAGAACATAACCAACAGAAGTTTTGATTATTTACGAACAACCCGCTTCTCATAAGCCTGCAATGCTTCTATGTAAAGAGGTGCGCACAGCTTTGTGAATTTCTCATCTCAGCATGATGCAGATGACGCAAGCGCATGCATTATGTTAACTTGCAAGCTCTTTCGAACGTAGACATAGTGGTGCATCCGTTCCGTCACTCTTTTGAAGGGTTTCATTCTATTATATATCAGCTACTCTAATCACATGTAGAAAACACCATCTTGTATGACCCGAAAAATCATTGTTGGCGAGCAACGCAAAAGTTGATGACACCAGCGAAGAGAACGCGTACGATACCCGGCCGCATAATCTATTTATTATGATATTTTCAAGCGTAATCAAGTAGAAAGCGAAACAAATTGTACAAGCTGCTTCGTTCGTCCAAGCAACCTTTCAAGATCCCAAGTTTGGTCCATCACCGATGAAAGATCGATTTTGATAGCAGCGTTGAATACTAGCTGAAGTGTCGTGTAGGGTGCCGTGCCAAGAGCTCTCATTACAGATCACTTTCTGAAAATCTAGAGCTGCCAATGCTGCCAAGATGCCAATAATTGCAAAGCGATACGTGACAAAACTGCGGCACGCTATTATGCTTAAAGCATGCTAAATGCAAAAAAAGACACGGCTTGCAATTGCGCTTGAGTCTGAGTCCCTCCCTGTCTGAAGCTGAATTTTGCTCCTGTTTGTTAACAACCACGTGGGCGACTTTGTCTTAAAAGTGCGGATGGCTTTGTAAATGACAAACGGTCTAAATTGTATGCTATTTGAGGTGAGGGACATATTGTCGCCAAAAGAGGATATTTCACGCGTCGGATGGCAACGTCCGCGCCAGTACATGCATCGAGATGCCTATTTTTGCAGATGTCTGCACGTGACCTCCCCTTATGGCAACTTTCTGTCTACCATCCTATGTCTAGATCTAGCTTTGGCCATTCGCACTTAATTAAGAGAGATTATGAAGTAAGACAATTCCCCAATATCAGCTAATGCAATACCTTGACACATCTGATGAAAGTCCGCTTTATCTTTGCTTGTAGCTCGTGCTCCAAGGTAAAATTGTATTCTTACCTGCATCGTGTACGTCTATAGCTACAAGCCATCTTAATCTCTTGTTCATGCACTGGTTGGAGAGTCAGTTTCCGCTAGCCGCCTTGCTCGACTTTCCGCCGCGTTTAAGATTGTATGTTATCTTTTGAACATTCTCCCACGTTCGTCAGCATCACTCTCTGCCGTCGTTGACCCTGCTCAGACACCGCTGTTGTCACCCGCAGGTGGACCGCCCACAAAATGGCTGATCGCACCAAAACCCGGTGCACCGTCGGGAGACATGAATTTAGTTTTGACCGGATTTTACTGCGATTTTGCCCCAATGCACGCCGCATGCGTGTATGATAGTGATGTTGCGGAATAGTCGTCTTCTCTTGGTGATTGCTTTTTGTTGATTGGTGCCTTTTTCTTCAGTGTTTTTGCTTTCATTCTTTCTTATACATCGCTTATAATCGCTCCTTGGGATCATTTGTGTTCTTTCATAACATAAACTTGTCATTATACCAGACCTATTCTATCTTAATCATACTTAATGGTGGCTTTTGATTCAATTTCGCTTATTTTTTTTCCTTAATTTTCCAGCACATCAATAAAAGTGAGCTCACCGTTTCCGTAGGACATCGATTTGACGGTTTGTCAGTTCAGATGAGATGCGCGTCCAAAATGGCAACTTCACTTGCAATCTCTGCGCTGGCGTTGTAGATCGAAGGTAAGCATTTTCTTCTCAATTCAGTAGGTTACTTCAGGACTCCTTCCAACTCAGCAAATTTGCGGAGTGCAATTTTGTGAGCTTAGACTCAAATGTTAACCACAAGCCTAATTTGACTAAGTTTCAAGCCAACTACAAGCTTAAACAAACTTGAAATATCGTAATCTTGTGTCGGGTTCAACAAACCGTTGAGGCGTCGCTAGCTAGCTAAAATTTGTCAAAACATGTAACTTATACTATCCATTACTTATTGTGGGTAGCTTCAAGCTGACACGTGCAGAACAAAAATTGCGAAAACGTCATTTTACGAGAAAATCTTTTTGACACAATACTTTTCTAGCAAAAAAAAATAGTTTAGCGCCCGAAGTATTGTCATAGTTCGAAAAATGTGTTTTTATAAAAAAATTTCTCCTGCGGAATGGGCTTTTCCACAGCTTGTTTTCGCAGTTTCACAGAAGTAAGACGGCTGCAGCCGTATATGGACTGCTGCTGTGTAAAAAAATTTACTCAAATTTATTTTCAGCAGGAAACAAAGAGCTAAATCTGGGTGTAAAATGCACGTTTGGTACCCGTACCCCATCAGATCTTTGAATTCCCGTCTGCAAAGCCATAGCTAGTCAAATGACCAGCTATGGCTCTGGCTTCCGGCCTTGATAAGAGAATTTATTCTCTTCAGAGAAATTTCCACAATGCATGCAATGGTTTTTTGCGGACTTTCGTCCACAGCTCTCGTTGGGTCACTTTTTGGCAAGTCTGTGGTCCGTATTTGAAAGAGGGGTCTTTTTTCTCGCAGATAGACCAGAAAGAGAATTCGTGGGATCAAGAATGGGCGAGTTAGAAGGCGAAATCCTGCTTGTTCAAATATGGCTCACATGAAGTTTGATGGGCTGCCAAAAATCCATTCTTTGCTCTATTTTATACATGTTTCGATGGTAGTCGTCTTCTCCACATTCTTTTGTTCCATTGTGGTCCTTTCTGACTTCATTCCTTACTTAAAAGTGATCTAGCTCAAATTTTAATTAACCAGCCGCTGTAACCCGAAAATCGCAATTTTTCGAAATTAACGAGTATCAGAAGCTGTTTGAATTTTGGCATGATGAGGCAACAATCCACACCGAAAAGAAGAAATCGCAGTTGTCAAAACCCATCTTTCAAACACGGAAAAAATGATATTCAGCTTTCTAACTCGCTCACTCATAGTCCCACAATTGCTCTTGTCTATATAACTTAAAAAAGAAAGTCTGCCTTTTAAAACCCAGCCCGATTGAGTATAAAGTTGTTTAGTTGAAGTAATTTGAATATGAAATGAATTGACGAAAGGCATCGTATTTTTAGGAGCTGAATTTGACTGAAATCTTAAAACGGAAGAGATCGGCTTGCGCACATAAACATGATCATTTTCTGCATTTTCATCATGTTTTTGATTTTCTTAGGCACTATTTCGTCAATGCAAGGGATCACTGCTAAATGAGTTCTTGCCTTGCACATAATTTTTTGGACTTGTGAACCGGCAGAGGAACTCAAAAGTATGCATGTAGGCAAACTGGCAAAAAAGGAAAAAAATGACCATTCAAGGATCTCCCGGAAAGCACTGTGGATTTCCTAATAAGTAGGTTGTTCCGTCATTTTGTATCAATTCGAATAATTTATTCAGGGTTTGTATTGGACGCTTTTGGCCTACCGGACAAAGAACTTCTACAATTTGCACAAGAATGCGACAAAGGCGTCAAAGGTAAAACTTTCGTCTCAAAAAGTTTACGCATCTGGTACTGATGTTTTTCAGAAGAACCGGCCCAGGACATCTAACGTGAGCATTGACTTGAACATCATCGAAAAAACGGACGCCGACATTGCAGTGCCGATGCGAACGACACACATTAGTCCAATTCCAGTTGTATTTTGTCAAGTGTTCTCTCGATGTAGTTTATTTGATTTTGCGCTGATGTAGATTTTTCTGTACCATGAAGTTTTTAATAAATACTATGGCTTGATTTGTTAGGGACAGTGAAAGATGACAGCGCGGTAGACGTGAAACACACCAGTATAGAATATGTGCTCTATACTTTGTTCCACTATATACTTAATATTAATATATATATACCACTATATATGTACCGATCAGGGTGAACCACTGCTTTAAGGATCGGGGCATTATGGTGTCTCCTGCAGGTCACTCTGATAACGACCGGAGAATGCCCTGTCGGGGCATTATGGTGTCTCCCGCAGGTCACCCCGCTGCAAACACAGGTGACCTGATTTTGCCCCGACACCGATTTCGTGTGACGCGCCGTTGGTCAATGAGATCACACCATTTTAACCTGCGGGTGACAACCGCGAATGTCTGAGTGGTGGGGCGGCCACCTTGCGCCGCAAACGCGGACGCGGCGCAAGACCTGAGCAAGGTGGCCGCTACAATCAGGCTCAAGCGTGTTGATGCAATCCGCGACCTTCATTTATGACCAACTCCCCCTTTGAAGGTACCCATCCATACGACCTTTTCCCTCCTTTCAGTTCACCCTTCCCCCATATCCACGCCTTTGCGGTAACCTGCATTAACGTGTCAGATGACCTCAAAGAAGCCAATAGACCTTGACTAAATATCACACGTCAGAGGACAAAATCCTACTTACAAAGTGGAAGATAATGCTAATAATGTATGATCTCGTGATCTCGTAAAGGTGAATAAAAAAACCGCATTGACGAAGAAGGAGATCACTCATAGTCTGCTATCGACTGAGTAATTAGAACTAACAATCGCAGCATAGTCCCTAATCTGTTATTAGAAGATAAATTATCACAAATTATCAATTGTATCGACTGAGGTGATCGCTCTGTATACTCAAATTGAAAAAAATTATTAAAAAAACAGAGCATACCTTCGATAGTCTAGAAACAGGGCGTCAAAAGTGAAGGTTGTTTGAGCACCTGACGTCATAAATAGATAAGGTTGTTTAAAGATGATCAGAGAAGAGAAAATGACATAAAACAAATATAAAAAGCAAAAGAAACTGCTGCAATCCGAATAAAAACGCTGCAATGAAGCTTGAAATCTTTAATTCGGCGGCTTTTCAAAGTGCAAGTTTTCGCTTTAGGACAAGCAATTCGCAACCCGGGGTTTTGATTTTTGATGCGTCCTTTAAATTTTTACTCCCGCATTAATGTTCCTGTTTCCCGGGAGGTTGTCTGGATTGTTGCGCTTATTGTTCTGAGCAACAATCGCCCAAGCTGGAAAAAAATCGATGCGAAAGCACTGAAACAGAACAAAGTAAAGAAAAACGCACTTTTCACGATTTTTCGCCAAAAATTCCACAATAATCGAAGAGATAAATGCTGGGTGGTTGTCTGCATTATGAACAGAAGCAAGATCTATAGAATGCATGGAAAAACCGCGTGGAAACAGTTGAACTAGGAGAAGAACAAGAGATTTTCGAAAACAAGGTTTTTGCCGGATTTCTCGATCAAACCAAAAAGTTTGGTTCTGGGACGTTGTCAGCGTGATAATAGAGATCAAGAGCTTCAAATTATATATAGCTTGCTAAAATTGAGTTCGAAACAGCGAAGAAAAGGGTACCAGAGCCAAATGCCCCGCGCCCCACGTTTAGAGTAGCGAGGTAGCGCGCAGCGCGCGGAGACGCAGACGAGCAGCGGAGACAGACCAGAGCCGACGGGGCATTTGGGTCTGGTCGTAGATCTCCGCGGGGTCTCAACGAAACCCCGCAACAATTGTATCATTCTGATCGCCATGACACGACGAGGAGAACTGACAACGTCCCAGGCATTCAAAATCACTCATTAACGAAATAGACCAACGTTTCCCTGCGCACTCTCTGCGCAAGATTTAAGCGCAGTTTCTCGTTCCTATTTAACTCCAATAGCTTTCTTAAATTTCTGAAACTCAATTTTGTTCAATGAGAGGTTAACTAAGAAATTTTGTTCTGAATTCTGGCGAAAATCCCACAGAAACATTTTTTTAAGGTAAAAAAGGCTATGAAGACGCAAATTCCCGGTTTCGCTGAGATAAGCTAAAGATATTATCTTATATATAAAGCTGAATGTCTGTATGTCTGTATGTATGTATGTCTGTATGTATGTCTGTATGTATGTACGTATGTTCCGAATAGAAATTTTTATTTCTGAACCGATTCGGACCAAACTTGGCACACATACACTTCGGGCCCCGGCGGGTGTCACAGTCCACTTTTCGTCATCGATCGATATCGATTTTATCGCTTTTTTGCAAAGTTTGAGCTACGGGGCTGGGAGTTGGCACAGGGGGGTAAGTGAGCATGGGGATTCTGAATACAACATTAGTTGCTGATCACCCCCACGGGGGTGATCAGCATGCTCGATTACCCCCCCCCCCCTGTGCCAAATCCCAGCCCCGTAGCTCAAACTTCGCAGAAAAATCGATAAAATCGATAAAAGTAATGCACGGTTTCGAAAACTAATATTGTATTCGTAATCAGCATGCTCGATTACCCCCCTGTGCCAAATCCCACCCCCTAGCTCAAATTTTGCAAAAAATCGATAAAATCGACATCAATCGATAACGAAAAGTGGACTGTGACACCCGCCGGGGCCCGAAGTGTATGTGTGCCAAGTTTGGTTCGGATCGGTTAAGAAATGGAATTTCCTATTCGGAACATACGGCGGAGCCGGGTAAGCCAGCTAGTTCCCTATATTTGCTTCATTAACATTCGTTCCGATATAATCAGGATTATAACAGAAGTCATCCGGGGCTTTGCCCCGGATGACTTCTGTTTTTTTTCCAGGTGAAGGTTGTGTCCCCTCATAACCCTCAAAGTGAAGGTTACCAGAGTACGTGGCTCTATGTATCGAGGGTATGCTTCTTCTCGATCAAATGCAAACGTGCCAGAGATTGATAGATAAATGAAATAAATAAATAAATAAATAAATAATCACTCTTTGTCAGTCAGCTGCCTCTAAGCACTGTATATAATGCACATTCAATTCGGAGGAGCCGCGCCGCATCAGACATTATTCTAGAAGGAAAACAGCGTACTACCAATTCTTTTTATCGAATTCACTGTATTGACCAATCTGTAGGCCCTTTATGCGTTCAGGATGGAGCTGAACGCTGAAATTGAGGAAAACTTATCAGTTCAAGAGTGATGCAAAAAAAGAGCAGCAAAACCTACACCAAGGGTCCTGCTTATGCGCAGTAACATCGATGTCATATCAATCATCATGAGTCATGATCGGTTATGTTCGCGATTATCGTGAAATGAGCATTGAAAGCTAGCAGTTGATGACCAAGATAGAAACGAAAGATGAGCTTTATTTCTGTTCGAAAAAGAGGCTGGGACAATCAGCAAAAACACAGCATTTTTCTAGAGCGCCACTTATTAGAAATGAAGCGACCATCGCCGTTTGCAATAAAACGGCGATTGGGAAGTCTCAGGCCTTGGCCACACCGCTTTTGAGCCCACGCTCAAAAGCTCTCAAAAGCGCCCAAACTTCTCTGGCCTCACCACACTCTCTTTCATCTCTCCTCACACAAGAAAGTGAAGAGACATTAGATTCGGGCGCTTTTGAGCGCTTTTCGGCGCTTTTGAGCGAAGTGTGGCCAGGGCCATATATAACCTGGACATTTTGAACTGAAGTCCTTTTACGCCAGGTCCACCTTATAGACTAAGTAAACCAGAAAAAAGACGCAATTTTATTGTTAGAAAGCTTGAAAAAAGCGAAAATTCTGTATTACTGAAATACCTTCTTTCTTAAATAGTAGTCCCATGACGACTTCGAGCGTGCCTCTTCCCACTAAACATCGACTCTGATTGTTCTTCATACCACAAACACAGCGACAATTGCAACATCAACAACACCAGAAACTTTAGGTTTCTGAAGTTTTTCTCAAAACAGGCTATCTCAAATACAATTAGCACTTTCAAAACTATTATAACAGGAAATGGTGTTGCCGAACTAGCCAAAATCATATAATCGCAGATCATATAAACTACCTGGCCTGCAACCTTTTGCTCTCTGATTTCCTTGGTCATCCTTAACGTGCTAGCCAGGGCTGGTACATCAGCTGAAGTTGTGACAATAACAATACAATACATCAACATAATCATACAATTACAATACAATACATCGACAAACTGCGACAATTCAGTAATACTTGTAAGTACCTTGAGACGTGTATTATGTGCTCATATGTGAGGATGCACGAATCGCCGAGGAAGTATGCCCATGGGCGAGTAGCTAGCGACTTAGTCACAGCATCGGAAATCGCGACGATGAAATCGCGTCTCAGACATTCGCGGTTGTCACCCGCAGGTTAAAATGGTGTGATCTCATTGACCAACGGCGCGTCACACGAAATCGGTGTCGGGGCAAAATCAGGTCACCTGTGTTTGCAGCGGGGTGACCTGCGGGAGACACCATAATGCCCCGACAGGGCATTCTCCGGTCATTATCAGAGTGACCTGCGGGAGACACCATAATGCCCCGCTTGAAGCAGCGGTTTACCCTGATGGGTACATATATAGTGGTATATATATATATTAATATTAAGTATATAGTGGAACACACAAGTGTAGAGTACATACTCTATACTGGTGTGTTCCACGTCTACCGCGCTGTCATCTTTCACTGTCCCTAACAAATCGAGCCATAGTATTTATTAAAAACTTCATGGTACAGAAAAATCTACATCAGCGCAAAATCAAATAAACTACATCGAGAGAACACTTGACAAAAAACAACTGGAATTGGACTAATGTGTGTCGTTCGCATCGGTTACTGCAATGTCGGCGTCCGTTTTTTCGATGATGTTCAGTGCTCACGTTAGATGTCCTGGGCCGGTTCTTCTGAAAAACATCAGTATCAGATGCGTAAACTTTTTGAGACGAAAGTTTTACCTTTGACGCCTTTGTCGCATTCTTGTGCAAATTGTAGAAGTTCTTTGTCCGGTAGGCCAAAAGCGTCCAATGCAAACCCTGAATAAATTATTCGAATTGATGTACAAAATGACGGAACAACCTACATATTAGGAAATCCACAGTGCTTTCCGGGAGATCCTTGAATGGTCATTTTTTTCCTTTTTTGCCAGTTTGCCTACATGCATACTTTAAGTTCCTCTGCCGGTTCACAAGTCCAAAAAATTATGTGTAAGGCAAGAATTCGTTCAGCAGTGATCCCTTGCATTGACGAAATAGTGCCTAAGAAAATTAAAAACATGATGAAAATGCAGAAAATGATCATGTTTATGTGCGCAAGCCGATCTCTTCCGTTTTAAGATTTCAGTCAAATTCAGCTCCTAAAAATACGATGCCTTTCGTTAATTCATTTCATATTCAAAAACCTCAATCGGGCTGGGTTTTAAAAAGCAGACTTTTTGGTTATACAGACAAGAGCAATTGTGGGACTATGATTGAGCGAGTTAGAAAGCTGAATATCATTTTTTCCGTGTTTGAAAGATGGGTTCTGACAACTGCGATTTCTTCTTTTCGGTGTGGATTGTTGCCTCATCATGCCAAAATTCAAACAGCTTCTGATACTCGTTAATTTCGAAAAATTGCGATTTTTGGGTTACAGCGGCTGGTTAATTAAAATTTGAGCTAGAACACTTTTAAGTAAGGAACGAAGTCAGAAAGGACCACAATGGAACAAAAGAATGTGGAGAAGACGACTACCATCGAAACATGTATAAAATAGAGCAAAGAATGGATTTTTGGCAGCCCATCGAACTTCATGTGAGCCATATTTGAACAAGCAGGATTTCGCCTTCTAACTCGCCCATTCTTGATCCCACGAATTCTCTTTCTGGTCTATCTGCGAGAAAAAAGACCCCTCTTTCAAATACGGACCATAGACTTGCCAAAAAATGATCCAACGAGAGCCGTGGACGAAAGTCCGCAAGAAACCATTGCATGCATTGTGGAAATTTCATTGAAGAGAATAAATTCTCTTATCAAGGCCGGAAGCCAGAGCCATAGCTGGTCATTTGACTAGCTATGGCTTTGCAGACGGGAATTCAAATCTGATGGGGTACGGGTACCAAACGTGCATTTTACACCCAGATTTAGCTCTTTGTTTCCTGCATGAAAATAAATTTGAGTAAATTTTTTTACACAGCAGCAGTCCATATACGGCTGCAGCCGGTCTTACTTCTGTGAAACTGCGAAAACAAGCTATGGAAAAGCCCATTCTGCAGGAGAAATTTTCTTATAAAAACACATTTTTCGAACTATGACAATACTTCGGGCGCTAAACTATTTTTTTTTTGCTAGAAAAGTATTGTGTCAAAAAGATTTTCTCGTAAAATGACGTTTTCGCAATTTTTGTTCTGCACGTGTCAGCTTGAAGCTACCCACAATAAGTAATGGATAGTATAAGTTACATGTTTTGACAAATTTTAGCTAGCTAGCGACGCCTCAACGGTTTGTTGAACCCGACACAAGATTACGATATTTCAAGTTTGTTTAAGCTTGTAGTTGGCTTGAAACTTAGTCAAATTAGGCTTGTGGTTAACATTTGAGTCTAAGCTCACAAAATTGCACTCCGCAAATTTGCTGAGTTGGAAGGAGTCCTGAAGTAACCTACTGAATTGAGAAGAAAATGCTTACCTTCGATCTACAACGCCAGCGCAGAGATTGCAAGTGAAGTTGCCATTTTGGACGCGCATCTCATCTGAACTGACAAACCGTCAAATCGATGTCCTACGGAAACGGTGAGCTCACTTTTATTGATGTGCTGGAAAATTAAGGAAAAATAATAAGCGAAATTGAATCAAAAGGCACCATTAAGTATGATTAAGATAGAATAGGTCTGGTATAATGACAAGTTTATGTTATGAAAGAACACAAATGATCCCAAGGAGCGATTATAAGCGATGTATAAGAAAGAATGAAAGCAAAAACACTGAAGAAAAAGGCACCAATCAACAAAAAGCAATCACCAAGAGAAGACGACTATTCCGCAACATCACTATCATACACGCATGCGGCGTGCATTGGGGCAAAATCGCAGTAAAATCCGGTCAAAACTAAATTCATGTCTCCCGACGGTGCACCGGGTTTTGGTGCGATCAGCCATTTTGTGGGCGGTCCACCTGCGGGTGACAACGGCGAATGTCTGAGGTAATGTATGCCCGGCCCTTTATACATAAAGCTGAATGTCTGTTTGTCTGTATGTCTGTATGTCTGTTTGTCTGTCTGTACGTATGTTTCGAACAGAAAATTCGATTTCCGGGCCAAAATTGGCACCCATACACTTCGGGGTAAGGCGGGTGTCATAGGCCACTTTTCGTTATCGATCGATATCGATTTTATCGATTTTTATCGATTTTTTTGCTGAGTTCGGTTACGGGGCTGGGAGTTGGCACAGGGGTAAGTGGGCATGCTGATTACGAATACTATATTAGTTTTTAGAATTATCGATTACTTTTATCGATTTTATCGATTTTTTGTAAAGTTTGACCTGGGGGCTGGGAGTTTGCACACAGACGGGTAATCGAGCATGCTGATTACGAATACAATATTAGTTCTCAAAATCGTCCATTACCTTTATCGATTTTATTGATTTTTTTGCAAAGCTTGAGTTACGGGGATGGGAGTTGGCACAGGGGGGTAATCGACCATGCTGATTACGAATACAATATTAGTTTTCAAAATTATCGATTACTTTTATCGATCTTATCGTTTTGCAAAGTTTGAGCTACGGGGCTGGGAGTTGGCGCAGGGGGTAGGTGAGCATGCTGAGAAAACGGAGATAGGGAGTTTGCTGGAGAAGTGGCACAGGGAAGGATTCTGCACGGATAAGGATGGAAACTTCATCATAGTTTTCACTGAACCGGGCGGAGCCGGGTAAGCAAGCTGGTCGATAATTATTGATGACTAAAGTAGCCTACAACACCCGCTCCGCCTCGGAATGTAGTGCCAAGTTTGGTCCAAACCGGTTCAGAATTAAAATTTTCTCTCAGAACATTCATACAGACAGACATAAGACACACAAATAAACAGACATTCAGACATTTATATATGAGATAATATATTTTCTACCTGCAAGAAAATAGAGATTTATCAAAAGCGCTTGCGAGATAACATAGGAATAATATGCTTGCAGGTGTAACAAAGACGTGTATGAAAGGATGAAGATTAGAGGATCTGGCGTCTTCAATATTCACTGCGGGCATGTGCTGAATTTACTCTAATTCATAGTCGAAGAGGCTAATAATGCTTGCGACCAGTAACTTACGGGGCCTGCCGATCATCAAGTCAGGTCAGTATCTTTGCTTCAACCAGATGGGCGGCTGAAAGGTGGGGCTCCGCGATTTAATGGCTAGAAAATGATGATAGAGCACATTTGCGAGGGAGGCGCAGACTGCGTCGCGGACGCGAGCAGTCGTCTCGTAGGTCATGAAGCCTCCCCTTCAGCAGCCAGTCTAATTGAAGTAAAGATTACTTTTACCCTCCAAGAATACTCTGGTATTAATTCAACGGCCCCGAAGGGTGGGAGGGAGTGAAGAGTGTATTATTAGCATGTATTGGCGAACTTTTCAAACTTGCATGTTTTTGGGGATTTGTAAGTTATTGTTCGGCCATTTGCTACGTATTGTGGCCGAACCGACCTATACATTAATCATTCCGCAGTAAAGCGGGCGGGTTCGGGGGTCAACGGGGCTCTTCTGTTATAAGCTTCCTCAGTCTCATAATAAACGTTCATAGCGACGTGTTGTGTTATCTCCCAGTTATAGTTGCCCTATAGTGGCACAATTCTGGTGCATCGGCCAAATTTCTGAGCCGTTATCTAGCCCTGCGGTAAGCAGTGCATCAACAGCTCTATCCCTTGTGAAATTGAACTACGACAACGCCTTGTGCAATGTCGATGTCTACACATAAAAAAGCCATTACTCGCGGCATACAGTCCCTTCAATCATTTGTGGATAAATTCACAATATATACGAAGGAATTGCAACTAAACGCTTCACTCGAAGAAAACTATGAAGCGTGCCGCGAAACAATTAGCAGCATAAAGGGTGCCATAGATGCCCTCCAAATCAGCAAGGATTCGCTGCAGTTATTGATAAACCAACTCCTACAAAGTCACGAAGAGGCCCGTAAGATCAATAAACTAGATGCGGAGAGTATATGGCCAACGCCACCGAAATGGTGTGCATATTGATCAAAAGGCTATCGGAAGCGCAGAATTACGCCGAGAAAATGGCGAGAAAGCTGGGTATAACCAGCAACCTATCCCAGACCGGAACATTATCGGATACTGGAAGACCTACACAGAGTAAAAGTACTGATGAGGTAATTAACCCAACAGAAGCTGCCTGGCTTACAGAGGACAGTTCTGATGAGCAAAATGTCGACAGATGGTAACGAAATGGCCTGTCAAAGTTTAAAACTCCACCAAATGAAGCTACCACGCTTTTATGGAGACGAAGAAGAATTTCCCGAATTTTGAGGAGTATTTACCACACTAGTGGATCAGAACAAAAGTTTGACCGCAGTAAAAAAATATTCTTTCTCAAAGACAGCCTTAGAGGAAAGGGCTGAGCTAACTGTGAAAGGAATACAACTAATTCCGCAGAACTATACATGGATGACTGAAGAACTCAAAAGAAAATACGGTAATAAACCGATAAATCGCACAAGAATCGTGCAAAAATTAGAGGATATGCTACCTGCAAATGGCTCCGCGGAGAGTTGCATGGATAGATACGACAAAATACGTGTCCTCATCAATCAAATGGTATCTGCCGGCCAAGACATCCGGCAAAGTAACGATGTCCTGTGGACGGAAAAAAATTATAGAAAAATTTCCACAAAATATTGTATTAGGTTGTCCGGAAATTAATGTCCGATTTGAATTTCAACCGCAATAAGTCACACACTTCTCATTTCTGAATAGGTTGCAAGGTATCATTCGATAGAGCAAGGCAAGCTCTACAAAATGGCCATCTTGTTTTTGCAGCAGCTCTCATTAACCTTGAGTTTCGAGTCAAAAACTAAAATGATTTAGCTGCACGAAAAAAATTAGAAAAATGGTAACTTAGTTCATAAAAATCCCACAAAGATTCTAACTTGCTCACGTAAACGCTATCCGCATAAAACATCTATATACGCCTTTTCCATCTTTCTTCACCTTTTAGAAATCAAGAAAACAGAAATTTTCGTGCGTTTCCAAAAGTGATGCTGTGCAGTCCGAACATGCGTAGTTGTATTCTATAAGCCTGTAGGATTACAAACGTAAATTTTCGGCTCTTTAAAGCTTTAGTTCTCAAGAAATTTAGATTTTGGCTTGGATCACCTGGTTAGGGAAAGTCATATTCAATATTTCTCGAGAACCAAGGCTTGTACAAAGCTGAAAAATCACGTTTTTCTAAGGCTTGTAGAATACAACTACGCATGTGCGGACTGCGCAGCATCACTTTTGGAAATGCACGAAAATTTTCGTTTTTTTTTTTTGATTTCTCAAAGGTGAAGAAAAATGGAAACGGCGTATATAGATGTCTTATGTGGATAGCGTTTACGTGAGCAAGTTAGAATTTTTGTAGGATTTTTAGAAATAAGTTACGATTTTTCTAATTTTTCCGTGCAGCTGAATCATTTTAGTTTTTGGCTCGAAACTCAAGGTTAATGAGAGTTGCTGCAAAAACAAGATGGCCATTTTGTAGAGCTTGCCTTGCTCTATCGAATGATACCTTGCAACCTATTCAGAAATGAGAAGTGTGTGATTATTGCGGTTGGAATTCAAAACGGACATTAATTTCCGGACAACCTAATAAGAAGCGTTCTCAGAGCCGTTTAGCAAAAAGTATCGGTCAGGATAGAGAATTTAATGAAGGAATTCGATATGGAAATCTCGGCAAAAATGTTTGTAGATTCCAGACTGAGAAACCATGGAAGAGAACCACCAAAACCTCAGGATTTTCACCATAAAGAAGATACCAGAAGCAAAGTACGACAATGTATACAGGGTGTACCAAAAATGTGAACACTGTTTGATCGTTAATAACTCCCTTGCTTTCATGTCTTTGGCCGAGCTTGAGACACATTCTGTGGAGCGAGGTTCAGCTTAGATTTGTAGTATGGAGCGAATCATCGATCGCTTTTCATTACTGTAGGATTACGGTAGGAACTTTGACAAGGATTTTAGGCCTTAGAGGCCATATTCTGCCTCGGAACAAAACCAAACGAGCCAAAAGCTCTTATACCCTGGTAATGGAAGCCGCTGATTTCGAATATGAAATTTCCACTGTACTGTGACGCTTCTTTCCGAAGTTATCCCAGGTAAACCGTAATAACAGAATTCCCAGCATTTGTCAAAAATGTGATAACCCCGTATAAAAAGCTAAAAACTCTCGTAAAAAGTTGTGCAATGGATTCAGCGTGTGCGGAAACCCTAGTACACGATTTTTCAGATTTTTTGGAAAAAATTTTATCAAATGGCATATTTCACAATGGATTCACACGCTGGAAGTTCCTACCATAATCCAACAATAGCGAAGGGAGATCGGAGTTTTGCTTCATACTGTAAATCTAATTGTAAGTTGAACCTCGGTCTACGAAATGGTGCCCAAAGCTCGGCGAAAGACATAAAAGCAACGGAGTTATTAACGATTAAACAGTGTTCACATTTTTTTTGGGACACTCTGTATTTTGCAGCAGAGACCAATTAGGCACGGTATGCAAAGCAACTGATGCACACGCCAAAAAAAAGTGGTTTTAGCAAAGAAACTTTGCTGGAAATGTCTAGCAGACAATCACAATAGCTTCCAGTGCTCCTGGGCAAACTGCTCAGTCTGCAACCAAGCACACAATACTAGTTTATGTATAAGAACTAGAAATAACAATGGGCCGTATAACCCGGCTAACAACAATCAGTATCAATACAGGCGTACGCCTGCACAGTCGTGATTTGCGAACAATCCATTGCGCAATAGGCCAAATGAGCCACGGTGGGGACCTAACCAAGCTAATATTCACACCACCGACGTACCACAAAATGAGGAAACGCCACCAAAACTCGAAAATTCACGAACAAAAGAACAAATTGTGCTCATGACTGCAGAAGGCAATATTTGGAATTACAATACTCGCCAATACGAGGAAGTCTTGTTCCTTTTCGATACAGGAGCACAAAAAACGCTCATTCAAGAGCAGATCGCCGCAAAACTTGGACTACCGCGTAAAGGTGCAGAATTGTGTGCTATGTCGGGAATAGGCGGACAAATTGAGAAATTTCAAAGCAATAACGTCCAAATCAAGGTTCTGTCAGCATTTGGCGTCGAATTAAGTTTTGAAATTCAAACAAAACCAATCATAACCAACGGTTTCCCGTCTTTCAAGTTAACAGCTGACGATAAAATAAGGAAATCTATTTATGCAATCCAAGATATAGCTTTATGCTTGCTACGCAAAACACTTCGATCCTACCGTCGGGATTACATATTGCGAGGACCATTTTCGGCCCCGCAATTCACGGGTGAGGAACTGAACCCAACTCAGAAGTTGCCGAACCTCCAATAGTGTATGGATTAACGCCCGTAAATGAAAAATCTGAAGCAGTCATCTTGCAAAACATGTTTGAACTTGACGGTTTAGGCATAGTTGCTGATGACGCAAAACAAGATGAGGTTACCTACAATTACTTTCGAGAGTATTCAAAATCGATATCTTACGATAACGATTACGCTACAGCTCCGTTCCCTCTGCGAGACAACATCGCTGACCTCGCGGATAACTACCCCGTCGCTCAGCGTCGGCTCGTTTCTTTACGGCACCAGTTGCGCAAACATAACGAACAAAACAACTGGTATTGCAAAATTATGGCAGATTATCTCAAAAACGATATTATCAAAGAAATACCAGAATTATCAGAGAAACATTGTGGTGTTTACTATATGCCACATTCGGGAGTGTGGGAACCCCAAAAACCAAAACCACTGAGAATTGTATTTGATGCATCATCAAAGAAAAAAGGGAAAATATCATTCAACGAGGTTATTGCAACGGGAGAGTCGTTTACAAACAAAATTCACGACATCCTAATAGCCAGTCGCATACCAAAAATCATCGTTTTGTGCGATATTGAAGCAGCATTTACGCAAATCAGACTACCAGATGCCCACAAAGATATGTAGATTTTTATGGCTCAAAAATACCACTAAACCACCTGTAAAAACCAACATCATACAGTACAGATTCAAAAGATTGCCTTTCGGCATCACCGCATCACCTAGCATATCAAATATGGTGCTTGTGAAGTTTCTCGATGCAAAAGACACAGATTTATCAAAAGAAATTGCAAATCTGTACGTCGACAACATAATGCTTCAAGCTGAAACTGTGGAAGAAGCAATTTCAAAATGCAAACTTGCCAAAGAAATGTTTGCAGAAATTGGGCTAAATCTGCGAGAATTCCATCTCTAGTTCCGTAGAAGTCAACAATGCCATACCCGAAAAAGATAAATTAGCGGGTAAAAAGGTGGTGTGGAATATGATATTGAAACAGATCAATTTTGGGTCAATACGAATTTATCATCGTTAGAAAAATTACGCAAAAGGGAGATAGAAGCCAGCTAAATTCAGTCTATGATCCTATTGGATTAGCAGCTCCGCTGCTAATCAAACTTAAGTCTCTTATGCGAGAGATTCACACTCTAAATATTGGTTGGAAATACGGTACCAGAAGAATTGCGCAAAAATGGCAAGTAGCATGCCAAGAAGTGAACAGTGCATCAATTACCGTTCCGCGATGCATAAGAATGCACCTTCTGCCAACTGCCCCATCGCTGATGTGCCCTTCAAAAGCACAACAACTTCACGAACCCCACTTCAAGAAGAGGAAATACCACCATTCCCCCTACTGAATCTGCCAATCAACAATACTACTCTACTATCTACTACTCTAAATATTCAAATACCCACTGCCAACCTACTACTGCCAACCGCCTCATCTCGCCCACCAGCCGCTGCCAACCCCGAAAATCAACAACAACTTCGTCAACCTACAACTCAATCAACGACAACCACCTCAACGTCAATGCCGATCCACAATCAGCTACGCTCAAGGAGACGCGACGCCGTGTGATATAATTTCATTTTCATTTATTCAATTGTCGTTGTTATTATTGTTGTTGCCCCCCCCCTGGCCGGAGTGTTCGGCCATTTGCTACGTATTGTGGCCGAACCGATCTATACACCAATCATCCCGCAGTAAAGCGGGCGGGTTCGGGGGTCAACGGGGCTCTACTGAAGCTTCCTCAGTCTCACAATGAACGTTCATAGCGACGTGTTATGTTATCCCCCAGTTATAGTTGCCCTATAGTGGCACAGTTATTTTGAACAATTTTGTTTCCACAGCCTCTCTGAATCACTTTTGCTTAAAGGCAATGGTTCGGCAAAACCAAACATCTCAAATATTCAATATGGAAGGTTGCTTGCATCCCATAAATCAGAACAGAGCAGGTCCGAGCGCACTACATGCTGCCCCTACCTAGAAAACTGTACTTTTGAAACTTGCATATTTTTAGGGATTTTTAAGTTATTCTAAACAATTTTGTTTCCACAGCCTCTCTAAATCACTTTTGCTTGAAGTCGAATTTTTAAACGCCATTATGTACTGCACATCCAAACAATGTGCCAGCATTGCTGTCCTTACTAATTCCATTGAAAGCCGATGTCCGTCAGTGTTACGGCAACATGCCAGATTGATATATAGCCCTACCAAATCGTGACCATGCGTGCTGGTCAAAGACTTGCTTGTGCGAGAACGATACCTCCTAAAACGGGTCACGGTTTATACTCTCGACCTATGGACTCATTTTATGTACCGGTCTGCATCAGCTTCAAAAACGACAAACGTTGCCGTACGCACTTTGTTCATTGGCTGCTGCTTTGACTACCTTACTACGAAATTTGACTTAAATACTGCGATAGCTTAATGACTGCGCCTTCTTATATTGTTTTATAGCGTAACAAATTGATCAGGAGAAACATGTGAAATAAAACATTCACGGTTGAGACTGCTGGATTCTAAATATCACATTTTCGAGCTTTTTATTTTCACATGCCATAGGATACTTGTAAAGTAATGGTCTATGATACTTTCAGCAGCTCATATATCGCTTGAGGATTCTACTTATCCCGACCAAAATTAAAAGGCACAGATTCTATATCTTCACTTTCTCAATTTATGTCCAAATAATAGCCAATAATAACACGACATTCTTCTGTAATCTTCAAATGCCAAAAGCTTTATTGCAGAGATTTATTGACTGTTTCACATACACTAGCAAACTTGTTTGTACTTAGGGCATCCCTTTTCGTCCAAAACGGTCTCTAGCTTGCAGCCCGGCTTTACTTGAAATGGTTTGTACATCGGACACTGCATCGGTCGAACTTAAAGGCAGTTTTTTATACAAAGATCCAACGGCTATATGTGTTTTGCTCTCCACTTAAGCCTTTTCAAACTTCATGGCTTGTCTTTCTATAATAAATTGAAAAGTAGGAATAGGGGGCTTGTTCACAAGCTAGTGCGATTTTTCTCAGAGAAAGATTATGAAGATTGCAGGCTACCTGATATCTTGTTCCTTACAGTAGATTGCCTACACCGCCGTTGTGAAAAGAGCAAGTCCGGACGCACAGCATTCTGCCCCGTTAAAAAAACTGCCCCCAAACCCTTGCCATAGGCCATTTTTTAGGCGTGTCCGGACGATTTCGCGAATTACATCCCACTGTCATAAGCGACATATCGCAATGTTATATCTATGAAGGTCCCGCAACGACTCTGCTTTTCCAACCTAAATCTTTGGACTCGGCTCATCGGATTACATCAGGTAGGCAAGGAAATTTAGGTCGAGGATTTGCCAAGCCACTCTCCTAAAGAGCAATGTTTCACCAAGATTTTCGTGTCGGGATTTTTGCATACTGCAAGATTTTTCGACTATTTAACCTACTGTGCGTCCAAAATCGCTTGAAATATACAAAAACTCCACTCTTTTAAGGCCCCGTGAAACCAACATATATGAAATGTGCCTGCTCCCTTTGCCTCCGCCAATCTAGCAGCAAGACTATGAAGGTGGATGCCAAGATTGGAGACATATTGAAACGCTTAAAGGAGAAACAGGAGTGTCAGCCAGTGCGAGTCACTTCGAGTGCAAATATCTCGGAGGTAAAAGACCTGGATCGTCGGACTTGGGGCGGTTGCCTACTCAGGGAGTCCAAAATATGTGAAGATCCGCACCATTTCAATTTTAGTGGGACACTGCCTTTAACAATATGCTTATACCAGGGAGTTTTCTGTGTGTGCATATGATTTCTGCGCTACGCATTTGACAAATAAAAGGGTATTAAGACTGTTGGAGATTTCAGCGTGCAATTCGTGGAGTGGATGATAGATGTGGTGTGCTTCAAAACGTAACAAAGATCATTCTTCCTCATCTTTACATCTGAAAATCTCCAGAATCCTTTTCAGTAGCTTTTGTTTTGAATTTCCATAAAAGTAGGAGCCAATTCCATTGAGTAGAATAACAAGAGCAATAATTGCGTTCAAGGACTAAACTTGATAGATCTTTCAAAAGTAAACCTTTGTTCATTGAGCATCTAGGTTAGAAAGGTAAGTGGCATGTTTGCAGAGTATTTAGAACCACCTAGCCACTGAGAACCACTCAGATTCGCAAAAAATTGCTACCTTTTGGTTGTATTGCAATGCTGTTCAGTACCTATTTTTCTCTTCCATTTATGAATGCCCAATGAGCAAAATTCAGTACCTTTACAGTTTCCATCAACACATTTGGTGCCTGGGCCACAGTCGGTAGTCGTTTTACACTTCTGCGCGAAGCAGACTAAAATCACTATTTTAGACACATTGTTAGCTTCAATCTCCTTAACCTTTGCTAGATTATCTTACCGCAGATTACTAGGGCAAGCAAGACGAAGACAGATTTCATGCTGGTGATAGAATGAGAGTTGTTAGAGTGAGGATGAAGCCTAATCATAGCATTATATATCATGGAGACCGTTGGCGCATACGATTATCGAAATGTGGTCCTCTCAAACATGCCACGTACTTGCACATGATCACGATGTTGAAGACTGAAGCAAAATGCAATGCAGCCGAAGTCATGACTACGGAAAATTGTCTACTAATACCAAATAGAAGGCGTTACCACAACAAATCACGATCGATCGTTTCTTTTTATGCCAAGAAAGACTCATGTGGGGGAGAGAAGGAAGACCGTGGATAAGAGTAGGGATGTATGTCGAAAGGCGCGCGTTCCCTCAGCCTTCATTGCCAGACTGGTTCAGATTTCTGCAAAAGCAAGGTTTCCAGATTGCGAGATTTTTAAGGATAACCAGTTGAAATCCGAAAGTATTAAAATAAATTTGAACTTATTTCTTGCTTTTCCCAGTTAGTAAAAACCGATCAATATGCGCCTTACGACCATCTCCCAAGGAGTAAAGGGGAGGGACTTACTTGGAAGACTAAAGTCCGCCGTAGTTTTTCAAATTTTGCCTGACTTCAGTATACAATTATTTTTATTTATAGTTTTTCAGCACTTTATGCGAAATCAAGGAAATTTTGTTCCGAATGTCTTAGAACGTTGTTCTCGATCTTTGAACATGTTAAATGTTATCTTGGTAGAGTTTTTGAAGTGAGGATGAGCGACATGAACAAGGAAATAGGTTTACCTTTGTTACCAACTTCCCAAGACAACAACTTCAGCCGTAAGCTTTCTGCTAATTTGGGAAATTCCTTTCGCAAAGATCTGACTTATTCATACACTAAAATCAACTGCTTTAAAAAGCCATTCCCTCCACATTTTTCTTTGCATTATTATCGTCTTATCACCGATTTTATAACGATGCGTATACGACTGAAGCCTGTTGATGGCTTCTTCATTGTATTATGTGAATTGTTAAAAGTGAGATACATTCATGTTCTGTCATTGACATTCACCAGAAGATTATCAACACAAGTTTTGCTTATTTAGGAACGCCACGCTCCTTATGAGCTAGCAAAGCAAAGAAAAAAGTAGTGCCTTCTATAGTAAAGCAGTGCGCACAGCTTTGCGAATTTCTCAACTCAGCATGATTCAGGCGCATGCGTTATGTTAACTTGCAAAGCCCTTTCTACCATAGACATAGTGGTGCATCCGTTCCGTCACTGCTTCAAATGACTTATTTCTATGTAAGCTTGAATGTAGAAAACACCATCTTTGTAAAACTCGAAAAACACCAGCGAGAACAACGCTTACGGAATACCCGGCAGCACGATCTAGTTATTGTGATATTTTCAAGCGTAACCAAGGAGGAATCGGAACAAATTGTATAAAATGCTTCGTTTGTCCAAGCAACCTTCCAAGATTCCAATTTCGGTCCATCTCCGAGTAATATCGATCTTGATAGTGGTGTTGGACACTAGCTGACACTTGTCGTACAGGGTGCCAAGAACCTTCTCTACAGATCACATTCTTAAATTTGGAACACTGGTGCCAATACTAGCAAAGTGATACGTGACAAAACTGCGGCACGCTATTATGCTTAAAACGTGCCATATGCGAGAAAAAAGACACTGTCTGCGGGCAATTAAGCTTGGGTCGCTTTCTGTTTGGAAGCTGAATTTTGCTCCTGTTTGTTAACAACCTCAGTGGCGACTTTGTCTCAAAAAAGCGGACGGCTCTGTAGATAACAAACGGTCGAAACTATATGCTATCTGAGGTAGAGAACATAATGTCGCCAAAAGGGGATATTTCGCGCGAATAGCAACGTCTGCTCCAGTACATGCATCGAGACGCGAGTTTTTGCAGATGTCTACATATTCTGTTCACCACCCTGTGCCTAGATCTAGCTTTCGTCATCCGCACTTAATTCTAAGAGCTCATAAAGTAAGACAGTTCCCCAATATCAGCTAGTGCAAGACATCCGTACATCTAGTAGAAGTCCGCTTTATCTATGCTTGTAGCTCGTGCTCAAAAAAAAATTTCCTTTTATTGGTATTGTGTACGTCGATAACTACAAGCTGTCTTAGTCTGAAGTCGATGCACTGGCGGCTCAGTTCCCGCGCGGCCGCTTCGGCTGCGTTCATACTGGTCCCGAAGTTTGGGAACAGTTCCAGCACAGCGCTCGATCTGAGCATTGTGCAGGAACTGTTCCCGGACTTCGGGATTAGTATGAGCGCTGCCTCGCTCGGCTTTCCGCAGCTTTCGCGAATGTATTCTATCCCTTGGACATTCTCCCAAGCTCGTCAGCACCGCTCTTGCCTTCGAGGTGAGAAACTCTTGCTCGCGGCCACCTCGTTAAGGTCTTCCGCGCAAGACCTGAGCGAGTGGCCGCTACAACAAGGTCAAGCGTGTTGATGCAATCCGGAACCCTTTTTTTACGACCTCCTCCTCCGTTTAGGGTACCATGGGTACGGCCCTCCTCCCCTTCCAATTCATCCTTCCCCCATAACCGCGCTTTTGCGGTAACCTGCATTAACGTATCAGGCCACCTCACACAATGCCAATAGACCTTGGCTTAAAAATCACACGTCAGAGGAAGAAAACTCTACTTACAAATTGGAAGATAATACAAGTAATGGACATGCTCAAGGACCTCTCCAAATAATTCTGTGTAGATTGGGTAAGTGGGAAATTCCTGCAGAGCTCGGGTTGTGCTGTCTCGTGGTCTTGCAAAGATGAATGAAAAAAAAAACAGCAGTGACGAAGGAGAAGATCGCTTTTAATCTGACACCGACATTTACACTGTAACCTCCTAAACGTTAAATTTTCACAATGACAGATGAGAAATTCTGCTAAAATCATAATTCAAATGACTCATTCCTGTTTTTGTGGAATGCACCATAATTTCAACCACACGAAGTGCAGGTCACTCAAAAAAATTGCGCGACCAACGACCACACGGCTTGCTGTGTATTGCCCAAGGCTTCAGGACCTCACGCAATTTCAATCCCTACGCGAGGTAGCAATACTCCAGTTGCTTATGACCAGGGTCGGGCAAGAGATGTGGACACAAGCGCCGAATACGACCCCCCCTCAATCCATCTTCTGTCTCAATACCCGCTCCCCCACCTTTTTCCGTAAGCATGACATAAAGGCTCTACCATGCATAATTAGGCACATGTTCGTAACTACCATGTCAAGTAACCACCATGGGCTAATTTATAGCAAATTCTGAGGATTCCCGATATTGGATCACTCAACTGAAGTAATCATTATCATTTTGAAACGTAATTTTTTTGTAGTCAGTACAAAGCAGTACTCCCTATTTTCATACCAATCCTGCTTCAAGTAACCATCAAACTATGAAATTAGAAGCAGCCCAAAATCTCGTTTTTGTCCCATTTTTCGCTTGCAATGGCTACGAGTTCACCAGCTTTTGATCAGAGCGAAGAAGATGAATCAGGCCCAAATTACTCCTATGAAAACTACAAGACTCAGGCTATCAAATTATATGGATTTTGTTCGCTAAAATTTTTTTGGAGGCAAGTTAATGGGGTGTGGCAGAGTAAGCATAGCACCGCAGAAACGTGCTGACAAACTGGTAGAAACACCGATCCGTACTAATCGTTTATCTGTTATAGCACCAAAGAGATAAATAGCACCGAACGAATATGAGCAATATCGATAAAGGGATAAACACGTATATAATAAGGCAGATCATGAGGATGAGATCAGGTGTAGCACTGGTGGTACGGCGGCGGCACGAAGAGGATAAGATAAGATGAGCGATGAGCGTCCACTCGGTGGCTCGGCATCGGAGAATCTCCCCAGAGCATCGCTTGACCGTCGTCGTCACGCCCTAGACATATGAGTCAGCGTCCACCGAAGAAGCATGCGTAGACATGCTTACAGGCACAACCCCTAAAAAGCTGTGGCGGCCACAGCTTTTTAGGGGTTGTGCCACACCCCATTAACTGCGTTCAAAGCATTCAAATCTCTGTCTTTTTCATATGACTGCTGCTGCTAAACCTTCTTCTCCACGCAGCAGAAATTTCATTCAAAACTGTTTCTCTTAAGGAAAGATATAGTCGTTCGTCTTTAGCTAAGCAAATGGAACACATTGCGAAAATATCGGATTACGGTAATACGCTAATTCTGCGCTACTAGGTGAATCGCAAGGGAAGGCGTCAAGAACAAGTATATTTGATAGCCTGATTCTCTCTATCTGCAGTTTTCACAAAAGTGATTTGAGCCTGATTGATCTTTTCTAGTCTGAGAAATTGAAAGCAAAAAAATGGGACAAACGTGATTTTGGCTTGCTCTTAATTCCAGAATTTAGAGCTTAGTTCAAGCGGGATTCCTAACAAAGAAATAGTAGTACCTTGTAATGCGTGCAAAAAGAAGTAGTTTACTCACCTTTGGAACGAAGTTAGCATGTCGAAAGTGACCACCTCATTTGAGTGTCCCAATTTTTGAAAGCCTCAAAATTCTCTAACTTTGCCCTTAGGGGTTATCTGACATGCTAACTACGAAAATGTTGCTCTCATGCTGTTAGGATTCTTTTAATATGCTTACTGTGCGTGTACGACGGTAGGACAAAACATCAACGCTGGTATTTTGTACAATGGGTCTATCAGACATTGCTGAATGACATAATGTCGCCAACATCGCTATCACCTCGATAACGACCACCCAGGTGTGGCGTGCCACACCCTATGCTTGACTCTGGTTATAAATCCAGTCACTGCGCCTGCATCTGGCAACACCGTTCCGGTAGATAGTGAAAACTGTCTTCCAATGGGTGTGACTCTTTGGATACCTCTGACTCCTGCTTGCATTCTTCTGCAAATGTTTTTGTACCTCTTTTCAATAGATTACGTAAGTTGTGTGGATTTCATGTGAAACTTTCTAGCGTGCTTCGTTTCACAATAGTCGAAGAAAATTCTTTATCCGCAGTTGCCGTCTCCAACTCACGATCTAACAACACAGAACTTCCAGGTTCTCTGACTTACGAAGCCTATAGTTTTCGGTCGAGCTGCTAATTCGAGAAATGCGGCAAAAATGAAAGAAACGCGTTGTTTTCGAATTGTGCTCAGTCGGAGAAACGTGGGTAGGGGAACGAAAGCCGCCAGTTTGAGCCGCCTTTTGCGGCTAACTGGTCCTTTCGCAACGTTGTTGCATGTCGTTCCAGAAACAGCAGTCCGCGCAGGCGACCGAAGCTGGCGGCTCTCGTTCCCCTACCCGAGAAACGTGTATAAAATCATAGTGCAAAGCACGGTCACAGCGATTGCGACATTTGTTAGGCCTCGAGAGTTCACGCAATTTGATCATCGCGATTCACTCGCTACAAGACAAGTGTTACGAGTTCATCTACACTTATTGTTAGAAAAGCACTTCATCTACATTTAGAAACTGAATGAGTTCTCAACTCCACTAAAATCTATTGCGAGCAAATGCATGCAAACAGCAGAGAGTTTCGATTTTTTGAAAATGATGCAGAAACTCTACGAGGAAATCATTATTGCCATACCGCCTCCGGCCCCACCTTGGGTATACGGGAGAGCGCCCTCAAATAGTCATAGTGTCTGATTTCTTTCTATTCAGTGATCATAACTTCAACTTTTCCAAAAGCCTTCTGATCTTGATTCAAAGTAATACAGAATTTGGCTTTTAGCTCGCGTAAGAATAAAGATTGCTCTTCAGGTAAAAATGACCGTGGTTTTGAGTGTCTTAGATCGAAATGTTCGCCTTGAAAGGCTGGTTCAGAATTATGCGGAACAAACTTATAAGAAGAGATAGCACTTTTTGAAACAAGCAAAAAAGTCGTGTAACGGAGACCAACTCGAATATCATTAGTGGAATGATACAACGCACATTAATCAATGGTATAAATATGGTAGACGAGGACATCAGCCATATTCTTGTACAAATTAACTAGAGGAACAGCCTTTCTGGTTTTTTTTCTGGGAAATCGTTCTGCAGGTGACATAGTCCTGAATTTGCGTCTCAAGGCAAACCTTACATTATTTATCATATTATATGTCGAAAGTTTATGGTCACTAAGTACCTTTTCCGTTAGATCGAATACTTATGAAATTTTATATTATTTGCTTATCTTTCTAGGTTACGAAGTGTGAGTTGCAGCATCAAATGCTTTTGAGTGTCTATTCTAACAGTGGTTTATTTCATTTATGATAATGTGGAACATTATTACCTTTACATTCTCCAGCATCACATTTGGTACCCGGAATACAGTCGGTACTCGTTGTACATTTCTGCCTAAGGCAAGCTATAACATGCTATCATCAGTATACAGTGCGGTTACAGAATGTGCAAAATTTTCGTGTATGTCGCAGAACTCCGGAATTTTGCGAGAAACCGCGATATTTCTGTAAATCGGCGACATGCCAGGATTTTTACAGAATCACGTGAATCACGCATTTGTTTATTCAGCTCAATTGTTTTTATGAATCTTTGCCAGGTTTTCTTACCGCTGATCATAAGGACAAACGAGTATATAGCCTTTATGCTGCAAAATTCTCAGAATAAAACTGAAGCGTAAGCATGGTATTTTATCTGATGGTCGACGCATACGAATATTAGAATGCGCTTCTTTTGGAATCCTACATGCAAATTTGTTATTACACAAGAAAGCAAGACAAAAATGCAAATTTTTCTCCAGTAAAGGCGAATCTCCATCTACAATTACAAATGGCAGCTTGGTGAATTAGCATAGTAGACCTGTTCTCAGCTTACAGTTAGACGAATTCGAAAAATCAACTGGTACGGCAGAAAGATGATATTTAGCTTGACAGCGATAATGATGATCACTCCCACTGCTACTCATGACGCTCGTATGTAGGCAATGTATAGTTACAATAGATGGCTTGAACCAATAGGAACATAATAGAAAAAGGTGTGGAGGCAGTCTCTAACACACATAAGTATAAAATTCGGTCGCATTACCAAGATGAAATACTCATTGGATTTTCAAGAGGTTAAAGCCAGCTCTTTCATTTTCAATTTTGCTGGTTGGCTTCCCTTGAAGATGATTGGTACCCGCTCAGACAATCGCTGGGGGCAGGCGGGCACCGGAAAAATAGATTGCTGATTTCTCGCACCCCGCTTGCGGATTTTTTGGAAAGCAATCAGGACTTTTCGGAAGACCGCTTGCTGAGTCAGCGGATTTTTGAGAGACCGCCTGTTGGATTTTTTTTGCTCTTATCTTTTGCAGATATATTGCTGAATCTCTGAGGAATCGAGAACTCAGCAGGCGGTCTTCCGAAAAGTCCTGACTGCTTTCCAAAAAATCCGCGAGCGGGGTGCGAGAGATCAGCGATCTATTTTTCCGGTGCCCGCATGCCTCCGGCGATTGTCTGAGCGGGAATTTCAAGTCTGGGTATTAAGTCCTCGACATTATCAAATAGCTAAGGATGTTGAGATAAGTTAGGCTACGTTCACACTAATCCGAAAGTCCGGGAACAATACCGCATAGCGCTCGAAATGAGCGCTGTGTTGGAACTGTTCTCAGACTTCGGGATTAGTATGAACGCACCCTTAGAGACTAGCCTCAACCATATTTTGCAATTTGCTTCCTGAGCATTCGACCAATGCTGACCCTTACATAAAAGAAAAACATGTTTCACAAATTCACTGTCCCATTTCCTTCATTAAACGGCTTGAAAATGATTTGCATCTACACTTTTGCGAGGCCATGTGGTACGAAATTGTGGGTCATTGAAAAAATCTGTCTTGTTTTCGAATTTAGCGATTTAGGACTCTGTACTAGCTCATTCGCTAGACTCAAAGATTCCCCACGTCACTTTTCAGTAACATTCCCAATATGTTTATCCTGCTTCTTCATGGTCCATCTTCCCAAGGCTTTTGCCAATCGTGAAGAACAGAATCGTAGTAAAGGTCAATTTTTAGCAACTTCCTTTAATACTCAATCACATGACATACCTCTCACGCTGTTCATTTCCAACAGCACTAATCCAAGAATAAGTTGTCAAAGGGACAATTTACCTTGATACGTCAACTTTGAAATAGACAACAGAAATCCACAGAAATCTTTATTAAGTTTAATCGTAGATCCAGTCTTTGCACACACTTTTGAAACTAACAGCACACACGTTTCTCTTGCACCTAGATCCATATTAACAAAGCGAAGCCATTACAGAATAAAGATAAAAGAAATGTCACCTATCTCATGTCTCACTGCAATGCGTATCTCGATGACTCTAAGAGGTAGCGTTGAAGTTTTGGCGATATATATTATCTTGCGGTACACCGTTTTCGAGTTGTTTGATAATCTGATTCAACTCTGGCCGTTTACTGGCTTACCTCCTGTGTATGGCATTTAGCACTGATTGCTTTTGACCTTCTAGTCTCAGTTGGGCCACGGAGCCCGCATTCCAGCCGCCGACCTGGTTGAAGCAATGATACTGACTTGGTGATCAACGGGCCCCCGTAAGTCGCTATATGTGTCGCGGGTGTCGTTAACACATTGACGACCATGCAGATTTTTAGTTGTCTGCCTTTTGGGACCAAGACCTTTTTACGGACCAGCCCACTTTTTCAGCTATAGTACGCATACTGCCATCTACAGTACACCTACAGTAAACCTGAAAGGCTGACAAGAAAGATAGAGGTTATCCTCAAATTCTGTGCAAAAGAAAGCTCATGGAGTGAGTTTATTTTGTAATAGTAATCATTAAAATTTAAGCCTTGACACACATGGTGTGTCAAGCGGTCCAACGCGGTAGTCATTGCTTGACACACCATGTGTGTCAAGCAGTCGTCAATGTGTTAATTACATTAATTATTTTCGATTTTGTCGATTTTTTCACAAGGCTGAGGGATGGTCCGGGGGAGGGAGGGATTAAGTGAGCAGACTACGAAAATAATGGACTGGAAATTAAGTTTTGCAGCTTCTTATATAACTTTACTCTCTTTGGATGCGTCCCACTTAAAACGTTGGCAGTCTATACAACGCAGTATGTGCTACAACTATGCACAACTGTTCAAATTTTGGACTTGAATTAGAAAAATATCAGGCATTTTTTGCAAAACTGGTGAATTTTGAGAATGTCTGGGGTCAAAAACCAAAATGAAGCCGTTAGCGATCTTAACCTGCGCAATAATCTGTACGAATTACTGCTAAGAGGTTGCATTCGGCTGTGAGAGAGAAAATGAAATTTAACAGCGTGTGGTTGGCACAATCACAAAGTCGAACTAGTCCGCTGTGCGCAAGGCTGTTGCGGACGACCGCCAGTGAACAAGTCATAACCTCAAAATTCGCCGAGACTTCACAAAGTAAGCATATTTGACCCGCCAAACACGAATATCACATTCTTTTGTGAAACCAAAGTTTCTTTGTCAAATGTTTTCGTGTTGCTGTAGCCGTAGGAACCAAGATTGTTAAACCGTTTATTCGGCTAAAGGGCCGGGCATACTTCACGCGATTTGAGTCGCGACGCGATTCGGCAATTCGCCAGAAGCCTTCAGATTTAACACTAGCATTCTGACATGCATAGTGTGTATGACTTACGTGGAATGATAAAATGCCCTATCTTCTGTACATTTAAAATGTGCTTACGGTGAGTTATGGACAGTTGAAATATTTCCAAGTCGCGTCACGTCTGAAATCGCGTGAAGTATGCCCGTCCCTTAACGTTTCGGCCTAGTCGCCTTCGTCAGAGCCTACAAAGCTCTGCACATCCAAACAATCTGCCAGCATTGCTGTCCTTACTAACTCCGTTGGAAGCTGGTGTTCATCAGTGTTACGGCAACATGCCAGAATGATATATGGCCCTGCCAAGTCGTGACGTCATGCGTGCTGGTCAAAGAGTTGCCTGTGCGAGAGCAATACCTCCTAAAACGGGTCACGATTTTAGCTTTCCATCTATGAACTCATGTTTCAATCCTGTCTGCATCAGCTTCAAAAATGACAAACGTTGCCGTACGCACTGTGTTCATTGGCTGCTGCGTTGACTACCTTACTATAAGATTTGACTCAAATACTGCGATAGCTTCATGACTGCGTCTTCTTATGTTGTTTTTAGCGCAACAAATTGATCAAGAGAAATGCACCATGGTACTTGGATGGCACAAAGCGTATACTATTTTTTTAACTCTATGTTAAGCCGCAGCAGTTGTTCGCAATTCTTCCTTATGCGGTCGAAATGGCTTCAACGAAATTTTCGGACGCTATTGCTAGATTTTCCTCGCATGTTAGATAAAACATTCACGGTCGAGATCTATTGGATTACAAATATATTTTCGAGCTTTTTATTTTCACATGCCATAGGATGCTTGCAAAGTTGATTGTATATGATACTTCCAGAAGCTCATAGTTGCTCGAGTTTTCTACTTGTCCAGGCCAGAATTGAAGGGTACAGATCCGATGTCTTCACTTCACTTTATGCCCAAATACTAGCCATTATTGTAACACAACATCCTTTTGTATTCTTCAAATGCCAAGGGCTTCATTGCAAAGATTTATTAACTGCTTCACATTCTAGCAAACTTGTTTGAACTTAGGACATCCCTTTTCGTCCAAAACGGTCTCTAGCTTGCAGCCCGGCTTCAGTTGAGGTGGTCGGTACATCGGACATTCGGGTCGAACTTAAAGGGCAGTTTTAACACAAAGACTGGAACACTTCGCTATGATACACCGGCTATATGTGTTTTGCTCACTATTCAAGCCTTTCTAAACTGCATGGCTTGTCTTTCGCGCAATGATAATTTGAAAAGTAGAAATAGGGGGCTCGTTTACAAGCTAGTACGATTTGTATTCCCAGAGAAAAATTATGAAGATTGCAGGCTACCTGATGCCTTGTTTTTCATTGTAAATGCGAGGACTCACTTTTTTATATGCAATAAAAAGCTTAAAGAGTGGCGGCAAAGAAAAACAGGTCGAAAAATTGATGCAGTAGATTGCCTACACCGCAGATGTGAAAACAGACAGAGCAAGTCCGGGGCACAGCATGCTGCCCCGCTAAAAAATTGCCCAAAACTCGTGCGCACAAGCCATTTTTAAGCGCGTCCGGACGACCTCGCGATTTACATCCCACTGTCATAAGGTCATGCATTGTTATATCTATAAAGGTCCTGCAACGACTTTGTGTCTCTAACCTTGACGAAAACTGTTTGACTCTTCCAGATTTAAACTGTGAGGCCTTAGGCAAGGGACATACCTCACGCGATTTCAGTCGCCATGCGATCTGGCAATTTGCCAGATGTTTTCAAATTCAATACTGGTAGACCCCAAATGTACAGCATGTATAAGTTTCGTAGGTTGATAAAATGCCCCATCTTCCGTACATTCGGAAACCCCGTACGATGAGTTATGAACGTTTGGACTGTTGCCAAATTGCGTCGCGACTGAAATCACATAAGGTATGTCCGAGGCCTCAGGAAACACTGGTTTTTGCCATTTGCGCTATCTAAGGTAAATCTTTGGACTCGGCGCATCGGATCACCCCAGGTAAGCAAAAAAATTCAGGTCGAAGATTTGCCGAGCCTCTCCTTAACAGCAGTGTTTCACTAGGATTTTCGTGTCGGGATTTTTGCATACTGCAAGATTTTTCGACTATTTAACCTACTGTGCGTCCAAAATCGCTTGAAATATACAAAAACTCCACTCTTTTAAGGCCCCGTGAAACCAACATATATGAAATGTGCCTGCTCCCTTTGCCTCCGCCAATCTAGCAGCAAGACTATGAAGGTGGATGCCAAGATTGGAGACATATTGAAACGCTTAAAGGAGAAACAGGAGTGTCAGCCAGTGCGAGTCACTTCGAGTGCAAATATCTCGGAGGTAAAAGACCTGGATCGTCGGACTTGGGGCGGTTGCCTACTCAGGGAGTCCAAAATATGTGAAGATCCGCACCATTTCAATTTTAGTGGGACACTGCCTTTAACAATATGCTTATACCAGGGAGTTTTCTGTGTGTGCATATGATTTCTGCGCTACGCATTTGACAAATAAAAGGGTATTAAGACTGTTGGAGATTTCAGCGTGCAATTCGTGGAGTGGATGATAGATGTGGTGTGCTTCAAAACGTAACAAAGATCATTCTTCCTCATCTTTACATCTGAAAATCTCCAGAATCCTTTTCAGTAGCTTTTGTTTTGAATTTCCATAAAAGTAGGAGCCAATTCCATTGAGTAGAATAACAAGAGCAATAATTGCGTTCAAGGACTAAACTTGATAGATCTTTCAAAAGTAAACCTTTGTTCATTGAGCATCTAGGTTAGAAAGGTAAGTGGCATGTTTGCAGAGTATTTAGAACCACCTAGCCACTGAGAACCACTCAGAATCGCAAAAAATTGCTACCTTTTGGTTGTATTGCAATGCTGTTCAGTACCTATTTTTCTCTTCCATTTATGAATGCCCAATGAGCAAAATTCAGTACCTTTACAGTTTCCATCAACACATTTGGTGCCTGGGCCACAGTCGGTAGTCGTTTTACACTTCTGCGCGAAGCAGACTAAAATCACTATTTTAGACACATTGTTAGCTTCAATCTCCTTAACCTTTGCTAGATTATCTTACCGCAGATTACTAGGGCAAGCAAGACGAAGACAGATTTCATGCTGGTGATAGAATGAGAGTTGTTAGAGTGAGGATGAAGCCTAATCATAGCATTATATATCATGGAGACCGTTGGCGCATACGATTATCGAAATGTGGTCCTCTCAAACATGCCACGCACTTGCACAATCACGATGTTGATGATTGAAGCATAACATGCAAATTTTTGCATTGGTTGGAGAAAGTGCGAGTTTGAGACTTGCGATTATGCATTGCGTCTTGTTATGAAATTGCAAGCGAATGCGCCCAAAATTCTTGCATTCTTTATCTCACTTGAATTTCTCGAATGCTACATTGAGAATCTGAAGATCGTTGCTGTCAAGAGCAGCCGAACAATCATAGACGTGCTACGGAGAACTGTCTGCTAACATTATACAGAAGACATTACCACAACAAATCATGCGCGATCGTTTCTTTTTATGCAAAGAAACACTCATATAGAGTAAGAGACAGAAAGAGACCGTAGTGAAGGTGTAGAGGCTAAGATTGAAAGACTAAAGTTAAGTCGTAGTCTAAAGTTTCGCTGCGACTTTAGTATACGATTTATAGCTTTTCATTACTTTATGCGAAATCAAAAACAGCTTCTCCGAATAAAATGTTGTTTTTCTTTTTTGAACATGTTGAATGTTAGTTTCTTCTCAGATAATCGCCGGGGGCAGGCGGCCATGCGAGTTTTGAGCAAGCGCGCACCGGAAAAATAGTCGTTGATTTCTTGCGATCCGCTTGCAGAAATTTGGGATAACTTTAGCGAATTTTTGGACGAATGCTTGGAGAAGAATCGCTTTTCTTGTAGATTAGCTGCGGCGCAGTGGCCGCATTCTCGCGGACTTTCCGCGAGAATATGCAAAATTTTCGGGGGCCGCACGGTCCTTTGTGGAGGACCGCGCAGCCCCCAGGTACTTTCCGCTGGGAGAAAGTACCTTAAACTTGAGTAACTAAACCAACGGTGACACCTCTGCCACACAGAGTCTTACCTGTGCTCGACGTAAGCCCGAAAATGCGTAAAAAGAGTCCGAGCGTTTACTGAAAGTTTGGCCAGCGCTCGCTGAAAGAAGTTATTTGCCGAGCGCTTGCAAAAAATGCTGTATTGCTGCCCGCTGGCAGAATACGCGACAGTAAAGGAAGTACCGCCCGCTGAAGGTTCGGCCACGCCTCAAAATCCTGCTGACCGCCTGCAGAAAAGTGCGAGTTTGCGAACCGCCTGACCCCGGCGATTATCTGAGTTGGTAGTATTTTCAAAGTGAGGATGAGCGACATGAACAAGAAATACTTATGGCTTGACTTTTACTGCCAATCTCTCAAGACAGCAGCTTCAGCCGTACGGTTCCTGTTGATATGTGACGTATATGATCAACTTTCCAATTTGGATAATGTTTTTTCTGCGTAGTTCGTCCATTTCAACACAAAAATCTGATTTCTATATATTAAAATCAATCGCTCTGAAAAATCATTCATTCCACTTTCTCTTTGCATTAATATCGTCTTGTCAACGATCTGATAACGATGCGTGTATGATTGAAGCCTGTTGATGGCTTATCAATTTCATCGTATAATGTGAATTGTCAAAAGCGGGATACATACACGTTTTGTCATTGACGTTCACCAGAATATAATCAACACAAGTTTTGCTTATTTACCAACGGCACGCTTCTTATAAGCCAGCAATGCAAACAAAAAAGTTTAGAGGCTTCTTAGTAAAGAAGTGCGCACAGCTTTGTGAATTTCTCATCTCAGCATGATGCAGAGTTGCAGACGCATGCAATATGTTAACTTGTAAGCTCTTTCTACCTCAAACATAGTGGTGCATCCGTTCCGTCACTTCCTTGAAGGACTTGATTCTATGTTAGCTACTCTAATCACGTGTAGAAAACACCATCTTGTATGACCCGAAAAACCATTCTTGGCGAGCCACGCAAAAGTTGATGACACCAGCTTGTCGCACGATCTATTTATAATGATATTTTTGAGTGTAATCAAGGAGAAAGCGAAACATATTGTACAAGTTGATTCGTTTGTCCAAGCAATATTCCAAGATCCCAAGTTTGGTCCATCTTCGATGAAAGATCGATATTGATAGTAGCGTTGAATATTGGCTGAAATTTCGTGTAGGATGCCGTGCCAAGAGCCTTCTTTACAGATCACCTTCTTAGAATCTAGAGAAATGATGCCAATAATTGCAAAGCCATACCTGACAAAACTGCGGCACGCTATTATGTTTAAGCATGCCAAATGCGACAAAAAATACACTGCTTGCGGGCAATTGAGCTAGGCTCGCTCTTTGTTTTAAAGCTGAATTTTGCTCCTGTTTGTTAACAACCTCGGTGGACCACCTTGGTCTAAAAGTGCGGATGGCTATGTAGAAGACAAAGGTCTAAATTACATGCTATTTGAGGTGAAGGACATAATGTCGCCAAAAGAGGATATTTCGCGCGGCGGATAGCAACGTCACCAGTACAAGCATCGAGACGCGTGTTTTTGCAGATGTCTACTCGGGATTTCCCCTTATGACAACCTCCTGTCCACCACCTGTCTAAATCGCTTTAGCCATTCGCAATTATTTCTGAGAAATTATAAAGTAAGACCCTTCCGCAACAGCTAAGGCAAGACATTTACACATTTAGTAAAAGTCCGTTTAATCTTTGCTTGTAGCTCATTACAGGAAAATTATTACTTTTATTGGCATTGTGTACGTCTATAGCTACAAGCTATCTTAGTCTGAGTGTCCGTACAATAGCGCCTCAGTTCTCGCGCGGCCGCTTCGCTCGCCTTTCCGCCGCGTTCGAGAATCCGTACCCTCCCCCACCTCATCCTTTCCCCATATCCACGCTTTTGCGGTAACTTGCATCAACGTGTCAGGCCACCTCAAAGGCTTAGGTTGTTCCATAAGTTTGTAGCGTTTTTATAAACCAACAAAATCATCAATTTACGGTAAAAATCAATCAAAATTTTGATCCACTTGGTAGCGCACGACCTTTTGGCACATTCTCTTTAGCTTTTCAACCTCAATTTTTCAAACGGCAGCGCGCCGGGTCCCAAAAAAGTCATATAACCAGCGCTCAAACTGCTTGCTGAAGTCGAGACATGCACTATTCATGAGGTTTGCCAGAAAGCGGAGCAAATGAAAATCTGATAGAGCGAGGTTTGGAGAGTATTTCGGGTACTGAAGTGTCTTCCAGTCAAATCGTGGAGGACAGTTTTGACGACATTTGCCGTATGACGCCTCGTAGTGCAAAAAACTCACTGGATCAGTCTGTTAGGCTTTTTCTGCGGTAGGACCTGGTCTACACGGTGCAGTTGGATTGCTTACGGTACGGTTGTCCATCGCTTACCTGCACAGCAATTTTCAGTGCACGACGTCCTGCCCGTCCCCTGAAAAGTCTTGCTCAGAGACACCCTGATCAGCTCCTGCTCATTTGTAGCAATCCAATCCTTTTTTGTCTTATATGGATGATCGAGCGCCATGTTCCATAATCGACAAAAAATATGCGCAAAAGCGCTTCTTTTCATAACGAAAAAGGCGCAAATGCCGAAAATGCTCCTTTTTGCCTTTCAAGATTTTCATCTTTGGAAGCTGCGAGATCCGAGTGAATCACTTTCCACCGCAATCAGTAGATGTATTTCAAAGAGCACAATCAGCCCTTCAAAATGATGTACGCATCCTGCCGCAAATCAACCGCTCCTCGAAGATTTAAGCACGAAAATAAAAACGCTACGAACTTAAACCACCTAATATAGACCCCGACTAAAAATCACACGTCAGATGAAAACATTCTACTTACAAACTGGAAGATAACGCAAGTAATGGATATTCTCAAAAACCCTTGAAATAATTCTATGTACACTTTTAGTCTGATATCGATTTTACACTGTAACCTGCTTAAACGTTGAATTTAAACAAAAAAATTCAGGATTACAAAGCAATTTACCTCAGTCAATACAATTGATGATTTGTAATAATTTATTTTTTAATGACAGATTAGAAATACTGTTGCGATTCATGGTTTAAATTACTCATTAATGTTTTGGTGATCATACCATAATTTCAAGCATACAAGGCTTGGGGCACTCCAAAAGAATTCGCGACTAAAGGATCATACATCTTGCTGTGTCTTGCCTAAGGCCCCGGGCATACCTTACGCAAATTCAGTCGCGAAATTCAGACTCCATTGCTTATAACTCGCCGCAATCTCATTTGAGCACAAGGAAAATGGCACATTTCAGTGACTCACAAAGGTCGAATACACCATGCATCTGGGTCTGCGACTGTTGGGATTGAGGAGACCTGGCAAATGGCCAAATCGCGTGACGACTGAAATCGCGAGGAATTTGAGGGCTAAGAGAATCGTGCGGGATGAGGATCGCCTACTAGAACACAACAAAGCTGCTGAGCGATTATAAATTCAAAAAAGGTGTGCTTTGTACTCGCGCAGTTAGGGTACCAAAGAAATTTTATCAAGGTTCTAGAAAGAATAACGCTTTGGCTATGCTGATAGTCTTGAAATCGATCGCCGTATGCGATGCAATTTCTGGAAGAAGAAAATGTTATTTTTGGAGCGCTAAAGACTGTTTGTAATCAAAAACTTGTTTCCTACTTCTCGCCCAGATTTTCTAGCAAACAAAACGTTTGAGTGTCTTCCCGAACGATGCCAAAAAGTTGCATGAGCACGGTACTTTAAAAATTCGTAATTCTTGTCAAGAAGAGGCTAAGAAGCTGCAATGGACAGGTTGTGTATGAGAGAGCCTAGACAACTGAAGGAAAAAGTTGCAGAGCAGTGAGGTGAAAATTTTTTATGCGATTCTAGCATATACGAAGCAATCCTAAAAGCCAAAAGGGACTTTTCAGCTTAAAATTTTGTAGCACATGGAGAAGCTACAAAATCTATCAAAACGAAGTTTGAAATTCTCATGATAGAAAGCGGTAGAATGGTTTCATAATACATTGAAATGTAGCAAAAAAGCTTCTATAGCTCCTATTTAGATGCGACCCAGATACGATCCCCTTTTTCATATTTTGTTGCCATACATAGAATTATAGGAACATCTACAGCTTATAAACTAGTTTCGCCTAAATATATTAGAGCCTCCCCAAAGTACAACTAAATTGTATGGGCCTGAAAAACATTACAGAAAGATTTACAAATTATTGATGGTGTTGGTAGAGATATGCGCTTTTGAAGATGTGTAAAGCTTCAGTGAAGCTTCGGAAGTAAGACTTCCAAGTCAATCCTTACACACGGTATCTTTATTACACATGTATGCCCTTGTCTTTGTTTGCTACTGTGAAGCTTATTTCCTACTTCCTGCACTTTTTATCCAAACTTCTGCTTTTAGGACCCCCCTCCCCCACCACCACGTAGGTGCCCTCAGTAGTACTCGCATTGCGATAGTGGCACTGAAGGCTTGACCATAATTACAACACGAACGGTTGGAGCTTTGACACTCACACTGAGGCGGCACTTAGTTTCCATCCCCAATAACAAATTTGGGTCAATACATCTTTTCCGTGACCCTGCAAAAGGAAAAAAATTGCGGCTTTCGCCTACCAAGCCTTGTCGCAAAGTGCACTATGACCAGCCTTTTTAGAAACAGTAAACGTGTCTCGCTAAACAAGAAAAGCTTTTTAGAATGGCATGCAAACCTTGTTGCAAACCGGCTAATTTATGCGCAATCGAAAGCAGGAATAATAACTTTCAAAAGACATGGAACAGACCATAACACAAGCTAATAGATTTATTTGATAAGAAATCGCATGAGGATGAACACGAGGCAAAGTGTTATGCATTTAGGTTCGGTGAAAATACCTCAACTACGTGCGGTTTTCCCCACGAGTGAACCGCTACAATTTTCAAGTAAAAGTGATTTACTGAAGTTTAATCGCTTTGGAGTTGTCGTTCGTAAGTAATTCTAACCGTCCGTTTGGTGCATCAGAAGTGAAGTACATATAAGAATCGTGAAAAGGGCAACGGAAAAGGATGCAAATGCAAATGTGTTTGTGGGGGGGGGGGGTGGGAGCTCAACATGAGATTTTTGAAGGGCGTAACGCGAGTCCCAAACTCCGAATTTTTCTGAGATGCCTCTCAACTTTCTGGTGGGTCAACTCAAGTATTCTCACAGAAGGAGCAGGCGTTAACCACTCCCGAAAGATTTCATTACAAAGCTATTGAATTTTCAAATGTCCTGAAAGTCAACTCAATTGTTTACGAGTGAAAACAAGCTTGCACAATTTTTAGCACATGTAAAAGTAATTTCTGAAAAGTTCGCGATAAATTCTTGGAGAAGGGGGGGGGGGGAAGGGAGCGGTACGCCACGCTGTTGGGAAATAATGGTGCTTAATAATTATTGCGCTGGCAATTGTAACACATGATGCCTTCGCGCTAGGATTTCAGTTTGACATTCTTCTGCACTAGCATGAAGGCTGTTTTCGTTTTGCTCGCCTTGATAGTCGGCGGTGAGATACCATTTAATTTTAATCGTTGCTCGATTTTGGCATTGCAAAGTTGCTTATTGGAACTGCTTGATAACAGTTCTGCGCATAAGAGGGCCGTACAAAAAATTTCATTCTGGGAAAGTAAGAAGATTTTATTCAAACAAGGACGTGGTGTCCCAAAGGTAATAACAGCAGTGTGCAGCTAAAGCAGTCCCAAAAAGCAAAAGTGGAGAGATAATTCAACGAAGATTCATAAGACTAAGTGATTTAGCTACAGAACTAATACTTGATTGCAGATTGCTTCGCGGAGAAGTGTGAGACAGCTAAGTGTGGCCCAGGAAAGAATGAGACAGTTGAGTGTGGCCGAGGAAAAAATGAGACAGCTGAGTGTGCTCCAGGAACCAAGCGCGTTGGCGATGACTGTTACGGTATTGAATATTCGCTTCATAAGTATTTTCAAAATTGAAGAAAAGAACTGCTCTGCTCATAATGGAAGTTGCTAGCATATTTACCCCTAAGCGAGTTTTCCATATAAAAAAGGAGTTATGCAATAAATCATCTCCTTTTACTGTAGTGCCGGGCTGATTTGATATTTTATCGCTTAAGCATTTCTAACTAATACATAACATTGTTCTCTCTCTACTCAAATTAAAATCTATCTTTTAAGCTCGGCCTGAATGTCCGATGTACAGGACACGCACGAAAGAAGGTTGCAACTTGACGACCACCTTGGATGAAAAGGAATGTCCCAAGCTTAAACTTGCTTGCAAAGACAAAAAATAATTAATAAAGTTTCTGCAATACATCCTCTTGATATTATTCATTTTTGCACCGTTACATATAGAGAAAAGGCATAGATTCATCAGTGCTCAAGACGATGAATTTTTATAGAGACAATGTAGATATTATTTCTGGGGGTATCAAAAAAATCACAACTCGATGTTATGTATTTGGCAAACTGTGTGCAACACGCAGTGTTTCAATCTAACAACATTCAACCGATACTGATCAAACAGAATTCCGCATTCAGGCAAGTTTCGCAACTGATAGATAAAATTGGAGAAGCATAAGAACATTTATCACCACATCAATATATTTCACTGTGAGCAGAGGCACCACTATAATAGTAGATTATGCTAAGAAAAGCTTCGTGTTTTCTTCTGAAATTGGCTCAAAGAATAGAAGGATAGCACGGCTTTGCGTTACTTTGAAAAAGGATTTTCTCCAGTGATTACTTAAATAATTATTTTGTCGCTCCCGTACAGCTGTTCGCAGCCAATTCTTTTTATCTTTATAATGTGCAAATGAATTTAGACACGAAAGCCACTTTTAGCTAGAACTTTTTGCCATAGGAAATTCTTTTTGTCTACTTCTAAATATAAACGCTATATGTATAATAGCATGGTGCAAAAGTTTAGTCAATTTTTTGAATCCACTCGCAAATTTCGCGAAGAAATGAAGTACTTCAAACTGCATTCAGCAGCTATGTCCAGGATGCGTCTGAGACGAGTGCGAAGACATTAGCCAAGGGTCACGATCCCTCGTTTTTTCCACCATTTGAATTTAGTTGACTTCCAATTCCTTTGTCTGATAAAGAGGCTTCAGAGATCAGCAGATAGCCTTTTGCAACTTTTAATAAATGCAGTTTCTAATTTTTCCCCAGCCTTATTCTTGATAGTTTGCTGAATGATTGTCCAATAGTACTGAGTTCTGCAAAGTCGCACAACACCTAACTGCGACAGGCACTACAAAACCTCCAAGATATTGATTTTCGATAGCTCAACTATTGTTACCCCTAACCTTGCAAAGTAACTGAGCAATCATCTCTTCAAAATTTGGAGATTAAAGTTCAGGGTCATGGCGCACTATAATTGTAAGGACCGAAAAATTGAATACTTTGGAAATAGCTTGAGTGGAAGTTGCGGAAGATCCTTAAGAATAGCGATTTCGAAATTACAGCTAAAACGGCTCCGCGAATATTGGTCAATATTACAATGGAATTTGTGAAACACAGCAAACGATAACTTCAGACAGGTATTAGATTAGTGTTGATAGTATTGGTAGCAGCCAATATGCAGCTATTTCCATAACTTTCTATTCCCAATTTTATATAAACAGTCAGTCACTGCTTCACAGAAGTTTACTGGCTCACTACTGTATGCCTTCCTTATGCTCTCCCAATAGTAGCATAAGAATTCACCGCGCAATGCTGACCATCACGAATATGCAGTAAGTAGCCTATCCGCACCAGGAACTCTTTTCTGTAAGAATGGCACAATAGGGATAAACGCTGTGCAGCAATTGCACATTTGAATTAGGAACTTATAATAGCTCAAAAGTCACCATGTATGTAGGACAGTAAACTTTTGAGCTGCATTGTAAAATTCTTTTCATTTTATAAAAGTAGAACTTTGATAAAGCGATGATAACCTAGTTATCTAGATCACGCCGTAAAATGTGGCAGATTGATTTTTGAACCTAGCATACAATTATCGGCTACAATTCATGGATGCATATAGCGACTGATTCCTGTCGCAGAAAACTGCAACAAATAAAAGCCTAACAATTTGAGCCACTAGATTATTCGAATTATTCGAATGGTCTTATATAGGACAAAATCATTTATTCGGACATTCCTTCATTCGAATTTCAAAATTTGCGTTAATCAAATACTCGAATTCGAATGATTCAGAAATCGTAGGTCGAATGATATTTGTTCGTTCGAAAATTTCTTGAAAGACAATTATTCAACATTGTTCGTTCGATGAAATTTTTCGGTCTACAATTATAGTTTGTCGTGAACCCCGTTACTCTCCAAATTTTGAAGAAATGATCACATAGTTACTTTGCATGGTTAATGATAATAGTAATTGAGTTATCGAACATCAATATTTTGGAGATTTTGAGTGTTTGACGCAACTAGGTGTTGTTTTGCAGAACTCAGTACTTCTGGACAGTCATTCAGCAAACATTTTCAGGTTTATAAGCTGCACCTTTTTCGTTTTTTCAAGGGAGCTGCTCAGCTGCCTCAGAGTGTTTCGGAAAGCGATCCTTGTGCCGCACTATTCTCCATGCAAAACGCAGCGCGGTATAGGTTCCATTAATTGCGAAGTCCTTTGGCGTGTTTGAGCTATTCGATTCTAAAAAAAATCTCGTGGCTTATACACCTAAAATTAGGGTAGTTGTTCAGATGAGATTTTTTTGCGGGGAAGCGACTTTAAGTACTCCCTTAAAATTTTCGCTGTCAATAAATGACATTACGCCCTCTATACGGCTAGCTCACTAACAAATCACCTTTTTTGACTTTCTTTTATTCGATCTTAGAATGTAGTAAGTGCTTACTTTCAAAGTAGAACAAAGTAAAGGGTACTAGATTTGTTACAGAGCTTCGTGTTTGCTTATCAAGCCGTAGCGTATCAACTGGGACTGCTAATGTGGAGGGCGGCTGGCGTGAATACAGAAGTAATAAAATTCAGAAGTTCATACCGAACAAAGCCGGCAACAACAAAACAATAAAAAAGCAACACAACAGAAACTACGGCCGAGAGGCCTTATTTATAGGCCTCTCGGCCGTAATTACAAAGTACATAATAAAGATCAACCTATATCCGATCATCAATGCCTAGTGCACAGTCTTTCACAAAAAATGGCATCTACCCTTGACAAAACGAATTATTTGTTAGCGAAAATAATACTTTCGGCGCTATTCCACAACAGTTGACCCAAAAATGGAATCGCAAATTTGGCTAAAACTTCGTCTAGGGAGGTTATTTTGTACGCTGATTACGAATATCATATTCATTTCGCACGTTATTACCATCTGGTATAATTACGGTAGGGTTACGGTAGGAGGTTAAGATCACGGATTTGCCTCAAACCTCGTCCGGGGGGGGGGGGTATTTGGTACGCTGAACATGACTAACATATTCATTTTTTACAGCAGCGCCGCTTTCTCGGGTCACGGTTGGAGTACGGTAGATGGCTAAAAATTCCGATTTGCTCGAAACTTCGCATGGAGGGGTTCACAAGCATGCTGATAACGAATATCATTTCGTTCGCTGCAACAACGTCTTATTGAGCCTGATATTGGTAATCATTTCCTGTTAAGCTTTCTTCATTCAAAAACATTTTGAAGGATTATCTGCAGTTCAATAGTTGATGTTGTTACTAACACGGTTTTATGTTGTTTTCAAGGTATATCACCCCACTTGATACTGTTTTCTTTGACTGTTATTTATTGGTTACCTGACATGGGTCCCCCCCCCCATGTAATAAACAAAATGACTGAAATCAGCATGCTTAAGAACCATTTTGGCCAAGCTTTGAGCAATTTCGGAATTTTCAACCATCTACCGTATAACCACCGTAGCGAAAATAAAGCGCTATCATACGAAATGAATATAATACACATGTTTAGCGTGCCAAATACCCCCCCCCCCTCCCCAGACAAAGTTTGGGGCAAACCCATGATTTTGATTTTCTACCGTAATCCTACCGTAACTTCAACAGATGGCACTACCATGCGAAATAAATGCGATGTTCGTAATCAGCGTGCAAAATAACCCAATTAGACGAAGTTTTAGCGAAATCCGCGAATTTGATTTTTTGGGTCAGCCAATGTATTATACCATACATTCTTTTAGACTGCAGATATATAAATTACACTTCACGGTCCAGAGTTACAATCACAACCGTCACGACGGTGTTTTACATGCGCGAATAAGTTTTACAATCATTGTCCTGGTTCGCGCGAAGTCTTTGTCATCGGAGTGTCCTTGAACTTCCACATGGCGACGAGCCAAGCCGCTGTTTCATGTGCGATTTGATCAATATCGACATCACATCATTCTTCGTCATATTTTTCTCCTCAGATTCGAATTCCATACATTGCGTATTGTGTTTCTTATGTAGAATTTCATAGCAAGACGATTTCCAACCGAGACCGCAATTTCAAGATGATTGATTGACATCGCTGTTGATGAGTTCGCCGTATCAAAATGTATTATGAAGGTTTTGAGGCAAAAAACGTACCGAATTCCTTACTGCAGATGCAATGAGCATTTTTTCCTTAAAGTAGGGAATAAAGTTCGAAAAGAGGAAGTGATTATTGTTTCAAAGAACAATTTCATGCGAAGTAATTAAAGTTAATAATTAATTAGTTTATGCACATGGGCTATACAAGTTTCTGTTAACTTTGTAAAAGACAATCTTTCTCGAAGAATGAATCGCAATCGATTATTTGAAAAAAATTGATCCATTAAAAAAAATATTGATTGATACAGCTGAGTTTTGAATAAGCCGTCATTTCATTTAGAAAGCGAGAAAATGCCATATATGTTCTTTATGCTCATCCGTTGTTCTTTTTAACCATATATCTCTCGTATTTTCTGGAAATCTTTTATTCTATTTTCTGATTAATGTGGCCAAAAAAATTGCAAAATCGCAGAATTGTTACTCACAATAATTCGGATAAGCAAGCTAAAAAACCTTTATCCGAAAAATTTGCAAAGTTTTTGACGTGTGACCATTTCAAATCAAATGTAAAGTCCTCGCCATTTCATGTTCCCCAAACCTCTTATTCAACCACTCCACTTTTCAAACTCAAGTAAGCAAGCGTATAGAACTACTTTTCCATACAATGAGCAGATTTTTCAAGTTAAAAAAGCAAAGTACTTCTATGCATTTGTATTAAAAATAAAGCAGTTTAGCAATTGCGGCACACTGACTTTCTTACAACTTTTAGAACTGCTAGATTCTACTGATTTCATATTTCATTCTAGTTGTATGCAGTTATAAGCGTCCGTTTCCATTGAAAATTGCCAACAATTTTTCTATGAAAGGCAATTATTGCAAGGTTCATGATAGCAAATTCAGTTTCGGTTATGTTGCGCTCCCAATAACCGGATTTGTTCCGGCATAGCCCTTTGGAGCAGTTTGAAACTCCAAACTCGTAACTGCGCAGGCCTATGAGACCAAACAATTGAATCAAAAGCGAAAAAAGTCCACATTGGACCATATTCGATCAAATTTGGAATTGGTCATATCATTAGCTGAAAAGATTCATGGAAATGCGATAAAGGCTGTGATATAGACGTACGGCCAACATTCTTTGAGATGTAAATCTCTTAGCCCATGGAGTTGCGGTAACCGAATAAATTTTCTCGGTTAGTAGCTGTTGTAGCATAATTTATCTGCAAGAATTCTTAATCTTGTGTATTCTCCAAATCTGAGAGCATTCTATACTTTTTCATCTCATCAACGTGGATTCGTACTTGCAGCAGAACTCAAAATCTAAATTACTCTTCTAAGGCATTCTCAAAAGCTGCTCTTCATTTATCTTTTCAGAGGAGTGATTTTAAAGATTTTAAAAATTCCTTATGATCAAGAAAATCCTATCATAATATAATTTCAGCGAATATTCTAGTTCGGCAATGATAGTGAAGTAAACTTTGTAGATTCTTAGGTTCGTTGAAGACAAACTCTACGTCGTTATTCTTTCAAAATTTCACTATACGGAATTCATAGAAAATTCCAGAGATGTGCTTTTTGAGTTGGCATTAACCAAAATTTGCAAATTTTCGAAAAAAAAACAGAATCAACAGTGTAAAAAATTCTGAAGCTTTATTTTCTACCATCAATAACAAAAAATATAAAGAGTCGTTGATTCTTTTAAGTTTACAATGTTTTGGTTTTTCTATGATCTTCATAAGGAAATCAAAGTAAATTTGCGATTCTTGAATAAATAAATAATTTACTGATAATAGCGATGATGATGACTTTTTTGTCGGATTTATCATTTGCGAAACTAATCAGTGACTTTCCTTTTCTCGCTGTAAGGGTCAGAAATTCGACAAATTTTGGAAACCAATTTGCAACAAAATTGAAAATTGACAATAATTCAGTGTTAAGAACCAGACGTTAAAATTCAAAAAATCTAAATTTTAGCTTTGGCTTCCAATACAAGAGGATTTGTCAGAAACCTTTGGATAAAATACCTTTTTTATCAAAGAAAATCTTCAGCAAAATTTTTTGCACTTAGCGCTGGTGCCCTTGACGTCGACCTCGACATGAAAAAAACGCCGAAAACCCGCCCGTTCCCAGCCAGAACTGAACGCGTGCTCAGTTCATTGCGCAAAGAGTTCAGTTTAGCGCGCCACTTCATAATTGCAGCGACTATGCGCGCCGAATGTGTCGGACGGGTTCCAAAAGGGATACGCGGGTGGCTACGACGTCGTCGAAAGAACGTGAAAGTGCACTGAGGGGCACATACTCTACGGCTACCGGCTGTCCATCGTCGTCGACGGCGTCGTCGGGTGTCACGGTCACTGCCAGGCGATCTCTTTCTTTCCGAGATTCGTCGCCGCTCGCCTCGCACAAGTCCACTCGCACCCAGTTTCCTTTTCCAATCCGACGACGACAACCACGACGGCTACGACGTCTCTCTAGCTCTGATCAGCTAACTGAGACGCTCCTACTCCTATTGCTGCTTTTACCAGTGTGAAATAATGCGACTGTGCGATTTGGTAGGTATTTTTTAATCAATTCTGAGTATAGACAATACAACCTATGCTCCATTTTATACTTCGCGTAACCTCCTCTATCCATCATTACTCCAATAAATATCTTGATCAAGCAAACGTCTATCTATAGTCAATGTAATCTACTACCAGGTGGAGCACATCTGGTAACTTCTTCGTACCTCAATAGAAGTCTTCAGAACATTTATGGCTCATAATGAATTTGACACAAGTAACTGTTGCAGATTCGTAGTTAGATTCAAAGAACTCAAACAATTCTTTGAGTTTTCTTTTTTTCTAAATTGAAATTTTGCGCTTAAGTTTATCCTTATCTTCTTGAAAACCTTTCATTCAAAAAAGATTTATAACTACGCGCACAATCACTTTGTCCTTTCTACTCTAATACGTAGTACCAAATTGGCTTCATTCTTGTTGATTTAGGACATTTGAACAGGAAAATCTATAATGAAGCTCTAAATTTTCTGAATTTCCAGCTTGGAAAACTCTCCATCAAACCAAGACATCGTTAAAAATCGTTGATACAACATAGCGAGGCTACGTTTTTATGTTCTCGATCAAATCACTTTTTTCAGAAATGCATACAAAAGACTATGACTTCGTTGTTAAAGTTTTGAGGATTTGTATCAAGCATATGTGGACGGAATTGGGGCGAACTTGTTATTTTCCAAATCTTTTCCTTTTTGAATCTTATATATTTTTTTTGATTTGTAAAGCGCTTTTGTATCTTGGTTTCAATCTTGTAAATCATGAATTCGAACTCGTCAAAGCAAGGGTCATTTTGTAAAACTTTCTTTCCTCTATCAGATATTGCCCACTTAACCTCTTCGTCATGTCACTTTTGCTATAGCACAATTGAACATTACCTCTTTTCCTACTTAATAAATGCACATAATAAACTGTAAATACTTTTGTGCTGGACTTCTCTATTGAGAATATCTAACTACATCTTATCAGCCATATTACGAAGTTCTTGTTTCTTACATGCAAACATTTCTCACAACTTTATTGTTTCGACAGTCAAAGCTCAGAAACTGAAGGAACACTATAGTTCAAAAATAGCATAATCAAAATTGGAATATGGAGTTGCATTATATGATAGAGTTGCAAATAAAATCAATAAAATAATAATGTACTGAAAACTGCAGTATTCAGGTCATATTTTCTTGAAAAGTACTAAAATTTTTTCGCTAATTTTTCTAAAAATCTCTAATAAGTAAATAAAGCTTTCTTATACCACAAACCATTTCAGAGATCAATTCTCGAACAGGTTATCAGCGTACAAAAGCTTCTGTGATACAAAACAGATCGCATGGAGGTCACATCTCCAGACATAAGAAAAACTCGTTGCAATCATGAATCGAGTTCTTAAACGTTCCAATCTGAGGCCTCATTGTTAATTTCTTGTTGTTCGCATCTGAAGCATCTGAACAAGTGGCTCCGGAATAATTTAGTGGACTGCACTTTTCATTCAGAGACACCGGTCATTATGTTTTGATAGATTCACTGTGAAATTCCTTGGGAAGAAGCAACGTTTTCAAGTTTTTTCTTTCGAACGTCGAACCATAGAGTTGTCACGATTGATTGTATACACATATGGAATTGTAGCCTCAATGTACTGCGGCCTTATTCGTGCAAAGAAAACCGGCCCGGACTAGTTTCATATGTTTCATTCTTTATGGGACTTAGGAGACTTTTTTGCTAGAGTACGCAATTCAAGCCATATTCCAAGGTTATTACTTTGTGGATTCGTGAACGTGAGAAAAGGAAACGAAAGTGCTATAGCGCATTAGGTTTCTAACAAATCTTTAGCGAAGACTTTAGCTGGGTTCATAGTTGCTTGTGCCAGCGCCGTGTCAGCGTTATCGATCAGTCGGCGGGTTCACGTGGACGCTAGCACGGCACTGGCACACGCTCATCTCCGAACTCAGACACACACAGTTATCAAAACATTCAGTGTATGAAACTACAAAAAACTCTTACCTGCTTATCTTTGATGTTACAAATTTCCAAATATTCGATCCCCATGTTTTTTGCACGTCTCGCACCTGTTTCATTTGTGTGGTTGGAATTGGAAAAGGGTATCACTTGAACTGCGTTCATAGTTGCTCGTGCCAGCGCCATGTCAGCGCCGTGCCATTGCAGTGGAATTTCGATCAATCAATACGTTGCGCAGGAGCGTGACTTTCGGCACGACGCCGGCACAGGCATGCGGCAATTCTGGTGTAGGCGTCGCTTGATAATTTGTATCAGACGAAAGAACGTTGAATCAAATTTTGTGCACTTTTTCGAGTATATGCTAAACATGCCTAGTAAGAAAATTAAACTTTCTTGAAATCCCAAAATGGATAGTGCAACTCATGTTTTAGGTTTTGTTATAGTTGACTGCACGGAATCGACCGGAATGAACGCCCGCGCGCGTGTCTCCTGCGGGCTAACATTGGCATTCGCGCGCATCAGTCATCATAGCGTCAGTACTCGGCAGCCGCGTTGCGGGCACGCTCGCGCGCCTTCAGCCTATAACGACCCGTGCGATTTCGTGCAGTCGACGTTACCTTTTTCAAAAACAAATCCACATGTGTTCGTCCCTTCTCCCGCCTTAATCCATCTATCTATAAAATAACATAATTTAAATGAATTAGCAGTTCTTCATGAATGCCACACTTTTATGTTGCATACTCGTAAGAACATAAGAGCAGGAAAATACTTAAGAGGGCATATTCATTCAGACGTCTGCGATTACATCACATTTTTATATTTGTAGTGTCCTGACATTTGAAACATCATCAAACACTCTACTCCTAAGATCTCCGATCTCCGAACTAAGAATGGCAACAAATCATACTGTACAATCTGTCTTCGCAGTATACGTAGTCTAAAAGTTGCGGAACAAATTTTTTAGTATATTTCGTAGACTATTCATGCTGGTTGCCACTTTTTCCTTAGTGTTAATTTTCAATGTAAGTATATCAAACTGTACAGCGAAATGCAATTCAATGACTCGAGAGCCTACATATGTATAAATTGAAAAAGAAGACCAACAGCACAAGTGTCGTATAAATGAGGGCTTAAAATATTTTTGGAAGCGTGCCAATGATTATACGAATCACTTCTTTAGCAGTGTAGGCATTGTATCCCATCTAAAATGCAGATATAATTCGTAAATGACTTTGTATGTGAGGCAAGAAGTCTCGTAACTAGTAGTAGTAATTCTAAGAATTTTTTTCAGCCACAGAAAATTTTAATGGTATACGGAATCTTACCAAGTACAGAAATTTTTATTGACAGCAGTAAAGATGTAAGAAAATTTTGTCGAGGGGATGTTTGGTTTTGGAAAGGTGCGCTTGAAACATGAATTTTCCTAATATTGCTCATTTTATTCACCTTCGGCTTTTGGATGACAAATTCAGAAAAAAATCTTCCTCGTTTTCTATTGAACATGGCATGCCTGCAAAATTAGAATTTCGGATTTTTTTAGCTGCCTGCAAATAAGTTATTTTAAAATTGATTTAAACAGGAAGTTTCGCAAGATTGTTATGCAACAGCGGCACCACAACACCTGCACTTTCACTTAGATCTGAAAAGAAGATAAAGAATGTTTTCATCATGTACCGTCTCACTTCTTATCTCTCACCTTTCCTTCCACTTTCAGTCAGTCATACTCTGGGCCTCATAACTCCAAGCCCCCACAAATATTTTCTCTTTTCTGAGGAGGATTCTCGTGTGATAATGGAAGTAGGGTGAGGAGGAAGGCTTGTGGGTGGAGGAAAGACGGGAAGTGGCGCCATTCTCATCGGAGCAAAAGGATTGATTCCAGCTACTTTTAGCCATTCAGAGAGAGTGTGGCAATTTCTACCCCTCTCCCCTTTTTTCTTCCTTTAAACATACTAGTTCTTACCCTTATAAGATCCTCACTTCTGTTTCTTGCGAATTTATTGATTCAAAACATAACTCTTCACCAAATTTTTTTTGAAATTTCGTGTCTTAAAGGTTTACTAATTTTTTCAAAATAATATAGTTTAGAAAGGAAAAACCTTAGTACTTCTAAACATTCTTTAAGAAATGATTATCATTGTCACATCGCGGCAATAGATCACGTTGAATGAGAAGAGTTAAAATGCGTTATTCCATTTTAATCTCCAAAAATGCTGCAGTCATTTTTAAATTTCCTTTTGTTTAAGTCAATCTACGCTTTTCAAATGTCATAAATTTGCGCTGATAGGACGTCTCTAAAAAGTTGTCATTTTCAAATTTTTATTTTCGAGCTTTAATATTGTTTAAAAATAAAATCTCTAATTTACAACATAGAATACTGCATGAATCATACACAGTAAAATTGTTGTACAGATTAGAACGCAGCTCTGAGCATTTTTTAATGAATTTCTTGGAATTTTATGCAAGACTTATGTTACTCCCCATTGGTCTATGATTTCCGACAAGATGCGAATGTAGTAGACATTTTCACTTTTCTCTATATTTGCCTTTAAAAGCAATAGTATCGTCTATCCGGATTTCAAATCTGTCTAATGCTGATATTTCTTCCAAGAGAATATTGAGATGGCCTTCTAGGCCTTCCATTCCATCCAGAATTTACAAAAATTATCGCCCGCATGCTCCAATTTATAGTTTGTATCATGAATTGGAACACGTGGGCATTTTATAACGTTGTTGAAGATCTGGTTTAGGTCAAAATCCTACGCTTTGGGTTAACTGCCCCAAAAACTTTTCTAAATGCAATGTCCGAGAACTTTCGAGCCAACCTAATACATGCTGCAGAAGGGAAACTATGACTCAGTCCTTGTATAAGCCTAAGCTGAACGCAGTCGGCAAAGATCAGATGCTCTTCATTTTTTTGTAAAGTTTTACACAAAGTTTTACACTAATTTTATGGTAGGGTTTAGAATAGAAGGTGGCTGTGTCAGTCAGCGAAAGGTGATGTTTGGTCCCTTACCTACATTCCCATGTCGATTCCAGTTGAATACCGACCTACCCCGGAGAGACTTTGGCTTCCTACATACTAAGTTATATAGACAGTACATATATTCGAAGCTTATGCTGTTATGATTTTCTAAGGAAATAATTTTTTCAAATAATTTGATTGCAAAAAACTTTGCAGTTTGATGTTTCATATTATGCATTAACAACGAAAAAGTTATCCCAGTCCTCAAATTCCCTTACCTTCATTTTGAGATAAACTTGAGTGCGAAAGTTTAATATGAGGTAATGAATCAAATTTATCATGTAGCCAATGGTCTATTACACATTTACATCAAAGTTAGGGCTTCAGAGTATGAAGCTTTCTTTTGCGCTTTCGTTTTCCTCCACAGCGGGAATATTAATGCATGCGGCCCTGGAAATAATAGCATTTTACTTTGCCTAATTACCAATTCATTTTCTATGATACCCAAAGAGAGGAACAATCGAAGTATTTTGAATTTCGGTCTCTTATTTTCCAGAATGCAACACTGTAGAGTGGAAGATTTATGGTAACGATGTGCATAAGAAACAGAAGAGGAAGAATTAGACATTTTCAAGAAGTTTTTGGATTTGTTTTCTTGCATATTTATCACTCTAGAATTAGGAGGAACATTCATAAATCACATATACATCAGTCTTGTATCTATTGACCCTTACATAGCGAGAATATTAATTTTCAAGATGTCCACTATACAATTTCAATTTCATCGAAATTGGTTGAGATTTTGCTCAAACACCATCGATAATTTAATACTTATCAAGTTCTGAACTTCTTACTCTGCTTTATTTCATATCAAGAACTTTTCGCTTTGCATCTTTCTTCGGTAAATTCGAAATATAGCTTCAACAAGTGATTTGACGTCCTCAAGAAATAATCGTCATTTTTTATGAGTATGTCTGAATTTATCTGAGCTTGGCTTATCTAAAAATGCTTCAAGTTGAGGTGGACACTCCAGCATTTGTGCACTTGCACGATCAGTTCATATGAAGTACAGAAGTTATATTTTATAGAATATTTAGAATCAATTATCGCTTCCGCGCAGTTCAAGCAAGTGGTAAATCAGCCATCATAACGCTTATAAAACTTCTATCGTAAAAAGTAACGTGGACAAAAAACCTTTTCTATTTTCAACACAATCCAAATTCTACCATAGTCACCAATTTTGTAGGCAATTAATGTGAAACAATGAGGCATCCAACAATAGTACTAGGATAAAAATAACGTAGACTATTTTTGTGACGTTGTTTTATTTTCTGCCTTTCTGCCATTCGCGGAAGTATAGTAAAAGGCAAAAGGTAGAAAATGGGTGCCGAAATAAATTACCCACATTCCCACAATGGCAGCTGTACTGCGACTGAGCAGAATTTGGCGAAAGGTGTAAAAATTTGCTCTCTGGGTTGCGTCTGATTTGCTCTATTGGCTAAATTTCACTTTTTTCTTCTCTTAACAGAACTTTCCGTTGTCCTTGAGCACCATGTATAAATACAGTTGGGTACACTGAGCTGAATTAATTTATTTCAGCGAAATCTACGCATGGACTTGCTAAAGCCGTTCGAAGAACCGGACTTGCGGATAATTATGCCTAACCCCGTGGTAAGTGCTACGACTTCGAATTTATTAGAATTTTTTGAAATAAAGAATAAGCTGTAGGGGAAAATTTGAATGTTAGGTAGGGTAAAAGGCATAAAAGGGAATTAGGAAATCTGGAAAGGAATTTCTTGTAAATGGGCGGGCACTTCGCTTGTGTCCTTGCGCATTCAAGCGAAATTCGCGCTGGGCACTGACGAACACTAAAGACCGCATCGATTCGTCTACAACAGGTTTCTAACAGATTCCAGCACTCCCGTCATGTCGTCTTTCCAAGTACTGGTGAGATTTTTTCAAAATTCTCGAAAAAGCAGGGTTATTACGGTTCTGGGTAATGTTCTTTTTAGAAAAAGTGTGTCTTCTGTACAAAAACTTGGTTGCACTTACAATGAGATATTTAAGTCTGATGAAATCAAAATCACAGTTTGGAAGTAGGTGCAGCCCCTAAAGATTCAGTACGGTAACAGAGTATTTGTGGGAAACATCTCAAAGAACCGTGATAACTGTGATTATATAACTGATACATTTGTAGAAACTGACATTGTTGTACGAAATGAACCACTTTTCGAACATCTTTTTCTGGCAGCAAAGACGAATTCGCATTACTTTCGATCGTATTTTGAAAGTTTGTGACGATTTTCGGAAAGGCTGGAAAAAAGCTCTGTGACATAATTTCATAGATTAAAGCTTCCCTTTCCGTATTTTGCGACTCTGGTTTTTAATGAGAAAAATTCGACACGCTCTTCTAATTCTGGAAAATTCGAAGTCGTTCTTGCAAATTTTTATGAGTAAAATATTGCATTTTGAAATCAATAAATGACCAATTTCGGAAATTTTTTTGGGTCATCAAATTACTGCCTATCAGGTCACTCAGTATGTTATTATTAATATCAACTCTAAGGGACGTGTAAGCTTTAGCCATGCATAAGCGTTTACTTTCAACTGATTTTTGCGTAATGTCGCTTAAAGGCCAAAGCAAAATGTACAGTAAAAACCGAATTATTTTTTGAATGGGACTTCTGTGACATATCCTGTGTATGTATTGTAGTGTAAGTTCTTTTGCTTGCTGAGGTTTGCATTTCTGCCAAAACTCAAATTAAGTTCCATGATAGCCTTTGTAAGTTAACACTTCACGAACAACCCATTTTTCTGCGCAATGTTTTTATAAAAGAGATCATTTAGTTGATCCACGCTACTGCTACCAATTTCCTTTTTGAATTTTGAAAAAATCATAATTTATTAGCATTCATATTGTTTTATAAACTATCTCAAGACCAAAGTAGCTGTAACTTCCTCTCCGAATGTAAGAAACGCTCCCGCGGCAAATGGGGAAGAATGCCAGAAATGCAGATCTTGAATGTGGATAAAGGCAGGGATGCTTTGATCGTGCAATCTTCCTGTTCTAGTTTTCTTGAATGAAAAAGGAGGAATTAGATTGTATGATAATAAGCACTAATCAATAATAAAGGAGCAATTTATATCACAGTCTCAACTTGGTGGAGGTTAACTTGAGAACGAAAAGTCACGGTTTTGTTTCAATACGTGCCAAAAATCCTTACAGTTGACTCAGAATTCAAACATTCATGACTGTACATATAGTACTTGTTTTCCACTTTCGATCCTTCTCATTACAGAGTTCGGAAACCGATGAAGAGATGAGCGCGACGGAACGACGACGCTACAAAGCGTACACCGTAATGCAACGATCGGGTTTTCAACATACTGAGTGGGCTAGAATTACTCATGTTTGTACGAAGAGAAACTCATATCATAAATACATATTTCATAAATATTGCAGGTATGTCAAAATCATGGTGCATCTATGTAGAGCAGAGCTGGCGATTTCCTTTGCGTTTTTGGCGCATGGACTCACTTGTCCCGGTTACCCAACCGAAGCAGAGTATCAGAGCACCTGTCACATGAACACAGTAGCAGCCCTGGTGGGGCTTCTCACTGGTGCACTTGGACTTGGAGCAGTGCACAGGTAATGAATGATCCATAATGTCAGAAAATGTGGTGAAATAACTCTGCGAAATAATACTGGACTTTTCCAACGTTATCAAAATATTGAGCTGAGAAGCTTGCCAACCCTTTTCGGGGTCCGGATTTTTCGTTGAAATTTTTATTTACTTCAAAAAAAACGCGCAAAATGCATTGAAGAAACTGAAATCCAGACAATACATGAGACTATCCACTCCCACTCCTCAGCCTTAGGGAGATAAAAGAAATATGCGGATGGAACACAGGACAAGGAGCTAGACTTACGCTAGCAAAGTTGAAAGAAAGTGCATTTTATTCAACGAAAGAACCTCAAAAATCTTGCATTCTTTAGAATATATGATGAGAGTAATGTTTTCTAAGCTTTTTCGATATCAACTGATCTCCAAAGGGAAATTTTGGCTGTCTTTTACTCATGAAGAGTTTGGAACAATCCGATCCGCCAATGTTCTATGAAAGTTGAACAAATTAACACCCACGACTTTGCAGTGCTTCCCTACAATAGGGTGAAGCTCCAAACCACCAGCACTATATAGCCGAGAAAGCTCCAAAAAATTATTGCAACAATCTAGTAGAACTAACTCCGATATAGAAATATTTCTGCGGTAAAAATAATATTTAAGCTAATTTGATTTTGGAATTCAGTACAAAAACCATTGGTTTCCTAATATTTCACTTTTTCATACAATGAAAAGTTTCTTGCAGACGCATCTTCGCCTCTATTCAATCTACTTCCGTTACGTATAGCTACCATTAACATGGCCGAAGTGCCTTTATAGAACGTTTCCGTACCTTTCGAACCAATCGATGTTCCTACACCTGTCATTCAAGTTTTCTTCGACGCATGCTGCAGTTTCAAGGAAATGTGAAATGTTCGATTGGCATAAAAGCAACATCAGTTTCTCTTCAATTACCTGGCAAAAATCAGCGTAGATCTAGCTCGCGTAGGGACTTTATTAGCCAGAGAAGTACTTGGGAGCGCAAACAATTACAAAACTGAGGCTGCAAGCCTGTAAAACGTCTTTTTCATGTACAGATATTTGGTTTGCAAGAGAAATCACCCTTCCGAGATAGCCTAGAAATAATTCCTATTACGCATAAAGTGAGCTTGTTAGCGTAGTAAATTTTGACGTCTACATAGTTGGATTATTGGGACAAAGGTTTACGACGAAGCCTTTCTTACTTTGAGATTACTGTAGATTCGTGAATCATCAACGGCTTGTATTGTCTCAAAATGTAAAATCAAACAACCTAAAAACTTTTGAAATGAACTATCAGAAACAGCTTGCGTAATACCTTTGTGTACAACTTGCTCGATTTTTTGGGAATTTTTGTGAAACGACGTGATTTACAATGACGCTGTATGCTAGAAGTTTCTATTGTAACCCCGGAGTTAAGAAGAAGCTGCAAACTCAAGTTGAGTGTAGCTGAGATGGTACCCTATTTTCAGGTGTATAAGCCGCACCCTTTTCACTTTAAAAGCGAACACGCCAAAAGACTGACTGTCATCATGGAGCGCGTTAAGTGAGAGCAGTATGCGATAAGGCGACCGCTTCGCGAGACATATGCGCGGCGGCACGCCTGGGTCTGCTCGCGTTTAGAGCAAAAAAGGTGCAGCTTATACACCTGAAAATAGGGTACTTGAAGCTTGGGCAAAGTTGTGGAAGAGAGCTATTGACGATCAAGGAAAGAGTCATAGTAGGTCAGCAGTTGGCCTTACCAGCAATAAATCTTTTGAACACCAAAATTATTTGTTTGATTCACGCAATAAGTAGTACTTCGATCAGATAAAAGCTAATATCAAGAGTACGAAAACTTATGATTACTCAAACGATTCCTTACAAAGGTAGACGGACGTTGATCGAAAGTCTTCAATGTAAACAACCTTTGCGAACTTTCTACAACTCGCAATCTGGTCGTCCCTCACTGCCTAAAAGCAAAGCACTAATAATTACAAACCTCCGCGTTTTATCTTAACTATAAAAGTTTTCTTCTTTTAGATATCGTTGGCGCACAATGCTAATGATGTGGTTGATATGTTGCATCATATCGGCTGTAGGAAATTTATTGGCCGTAATTACCACTGGCATTTGGCTCGACCATCTCTCAAAAATGAAAGATCGTACAGGACTTGTGAATGGCCTATCCGGATTCATGTTGCTTTCATCGGTAGCTGTGGGTAAGTTGGCAAAAGTTTGATAGTAGTCTGGTTTTCAGCAAATATTTCTTTTCAGGTGTTTGTTTCATTCTGACAGCAGTAATGATTTGTCACTACTGGAATTCGAATTCTCCCAAATATCAACCCGTTGGGAAAATTGCGGTATGATCTTGAAATTCTAAGGCTTGAAAAATCGTTATAATTGAACTTTTTAGAAACGCACAAGACTTCGTCGTCGTTTATCGCGACTGAAGAGTGGTGAAAGACCTGTGAGTAAAGGTTACCACGTTGTCTGAGCTAATTTTTCGGAAAATGGTAAAATTTCTTTCTGATATTCATCAACTTCAACCCCAAGTTGAGACACTATTCAAAAAAATAGCCCTCCTCACATGGTTTTTTTTTCAAATTGTCAAATATCGTTTTTACGCAAATGCACACTGCCTTTGTACAGATGTTCTCAAGACAATCTCATCGGGTCTAATTGTTGATTTCGATCAAAAAGTGATGTGTTAGAAACTTTCAGCCATCGATTGCCTTGTATGACTTTTCTCTCATTTGATCTTTTCTCCTGCAAGAATTCTATGTGATAATCAACGTATAGTATTAATGTACCATCATGCACAAATAAATATTCCATGTACGACTTCACATCTACATTCTTCATTGAATTTCCCACCGTCGGATTAAAGGTCACAGAGTCTTGCAACGATCATGCGTCTTCAATCTTGGGGCTTTGCGTCCAATCGTTCATGTTCATATCAAGGGCTTTAAAGGCAGTGGCTCGGCAGAATGAGACCCGTGGCAAAACAAGGTCACAGGGTAGGAGCCCCATAATGGAACCTATGGGCCAAAGTTCGGTCTTTGTGTGCCACTTCTAACCCCCGAAATTCCAAAGCGAAAGCAGCGCTCATCTCCTGTCCTTTCCGAACCCGCCCACCCCATGGACGAGTGACTTCCACGGTCAAAGCGGGCAGCCGCAATGCTATAAGCATGAGGTCCCGCAATGACTCTGCGTCTTCGCCATGACGGACTTCGCGTTCACTCTTCCGTGGGGTGGGCGGGGTCGGAGAGGAGAGGAGATGAGCGCTGCTTTCGCTTTGAAATTTCGGGGTTGGAAGTGGCAGAGAAAGACCGAACTTTGGCCCATAAGTTCCATTATGGGGCTCCTACCCTGTGACCTTGTTTTGCCACGGGTCTCATCTGCCGACCCACTGCCTTTAAAGGCAGTGCCCAGGCAGATCTAGACTTTGGCGATTTTACGTGAAAAGTAATTTTAGGGCCCTAACTAAAGCACTGCCCAAACCTCAGCGCAGGTAGTGCTCTAACGGCTGAGATATACGCCTCCAAACTGGACCCCGGATCTAATTCGCATGGATTCATGGCGCCAAACGTGTGTCCTGGCGCGAAACTGCCATCAATCCATGCAGAATACGATCCTGGGGTCCAGTTTCGAGGGAAGTATCTCGGCCGTTAGAGCACTCTGAGTTGCCGGTTGGGCAGTGTCTTAGTTAAGGTCCCAAAAATAGTGTTCAGTGAGATCCCATGTGTCCAGAATTGCCTGGACGCTGCCTTTGAAGGCAGCGTCCCACCAAAGCGAGGGTACCTGCCTCTGGTAGTAATGTAATAGCCCTCTAACTAAGCGACGACAGAAGTTTGCAGCGCGAAAGGGGGTCTACGACGTCTACAAGTCACCCCTCAAGTGGCCCGAATCTTATGGTAGGCTCGGGCGAGTGCGAGATGCATGCAAGGGGGAGACGCAAAGTCGTTGCGGGGCTCTGCGCTCATGACTGTGTGCGCTATACGCACTCTGGCTTTGCAAATCGATATTGCTGTGTGGGCGTCCGGGCCTACCGTAAGATTCGGGCCACTTTTGGAGCAAATTTCAGGCTTGGTAGACCCCCTCTTTCACTCCAAACTTCAGTCATCGCTTAGCTAGGGCGTCTACTTTAACATCACCACAAAAACCCTTCACCCATGTTTTTGCCGGAACGCTGCCTTTAAAGGCAGCGTACACCCAAAACAAATGCAACAGATGTTGCAACAGCAACTGCAACTGCAATTGCAGCTTACGCTGTTATGGATTCGTCCGGAGGAGGCGGAGCGAAAGAAAAGAGGCGGCGTGAAAGAAAATTGAGGGGGGGTTTTCTCCGCTCAGAAGCAACATTGGGAGACCGGACCAACGCAGTTGGTCTTCTTCTGGGCCCAGTATATACACGGTGTGGAAAGATCTAGGAAATTCGGTAACTCAAATTTTGGGTGTACGCTGCCTTTAAGAGAGGTTTCTTTCGACATTCTCACCCTATTCTGACCGCTGTTTGGGGCATTTCAACGCATAAGCTGAGGAAAGCGAAAAACTGGATTCAAAATTTTGTTCAGACACAGCATTAGTTTCAGCGGCGAGGGTATGTAAGATTGAATATAAGTACTATGGGAGCTACAGTGCAGAAAAAACCCAGGATAAATTTAACGCATTAGTAGCTCACAAAATTCAAAAAGGCCTTTACATCAACCTGATAAAAGGTTGCGAATTACGATTATAGAAAGTAAAGAGTACTCGGAAAGAAATCTCATATACAAGCCCTCGAGATCACCTTGCATACTTATGTTCAGATCAGAATTTTGGCCTGAGAAATTTTTCCTAGGCATTTCTCGCATCTGATGATTCCTGCAAGACAGCGTCAGAATTACCGGTTTTCCATGGTACATTGCTGAAGAAAGCCTTTTCCTTTGTTGTAAGCGTTTTCTTTACAACCTTGCCATGGAAATCTCAAATCAAAAGTACTGTTAAATTTAATGAAGATAAGATGTCTTTACTGTAAACTCAAAATCAGCTTTCCTTTGGAAACAAAGTGTTAAAACGAAAACGCATAACTGCTTCTATCATAGATTTTTCTCAGCGCAGTTTTGAGGATATGACTTCATAACAGTTTCTTGTGATTAGAGGAGATTTAGCCATAGACATGCAGTGTAGCATAGGTTACTATATGAGCCGTAAAGGATAGAAAATATGAACAAAGATTTGCTCATTTAAAAAATTTTTTTGTGATTAACCTTTTTTAAAATCAACATCATTTCGTGTGACCAATGTGATTGACTATCTAAACGAACTTTGCTAACTTAACTTTCAAGCACACTGCTGATCTGAAGATTACCTCAGCCAGATATTATGTGCAAAATCAATACTTATATAATATTTGGCTAAGCCACTTTTCTATCTTCGCCCAAAAAGGATAGAAGGACTAGTGGAATCTGAGCCAAATTTAGCATACATAATGTATAGGGTGGGCTGTATGTTAATAAGCCATTTGTTCGGGACACATAGATTGCCTCTATCGATTTATTGATTTTTTGCAGTTTTTGCTCAGAAAATTTTTGATGTTCGCCCGAAAAGAACAGAAGGAGTAATGGAATCTAAATCAAATTTGGCATACATAATGTGTGGGGTAGGGCGTAAGTTAAAAGCCGTTTTGTTCGAAACACACGGATTGCCCCTATCGACATAGTGATTCGTGCACTTTTGCTTAGAAAATTTTTTATGTTCGCACAAAAAAAGATAGAAGAAGTCATCGAAATTAAGCCAACTTTGGCAGACATAGTGTAAGAGGTGGGGCGTATTTTGACAAGCCATTCTGTTTAGGACTACCGATTGCCTCTAAATATTCACTGATTTTTTGCAGTTTGCATAGTATACGTTGTTTAGAATGTTGGGTCAAAATGAACTGACAAAGCCGGAAATATGTCTTCAGTTTTTCTTTCTGCGCAGGTTATAAATCTGATTCGTGCAAGAAGGGATTGTCCGGAAATTTTCACATTTTCACATTTAACGTAAAAAGTAAAAAGTAAAACGAAAGTTCATGCTGAGTATGAGCCGAACTTGCCGCGTAGCGGCAGAGGGCGGCTGGTAACTTATATTTTGGCAAGTTCCAGCAGAATAAAATGCACTAGATGTGCAACAGATCAGTGAAAATTGTGCCTGGCAAGTCAATGCTAGGAAATGTAGGCCTGTCTTCAATAATCACTGAGATTCCATCACATTTGCCTATAAGTTTACGGAGTGAATGAATCTGTTTTTGAAGACAATAAAATCCCGAGATACCTAGACCTCGTAATGCATGTCATTTCATTTGTGAGAATTTAGCAGCGAAATTCCGTTAAAGATGTTGCTGTTGACATGTAAAACGGGCTCCTATGTCTCCAATTCGAGAAAGCAAAGTACCATTATCTTTTTGTTAGATGAGTCATTTTCGGTGGCAGATTTGTTTTCTGACTGACCAGTATAATTAGATAACTCTTCACTGTTCAAGACCACTATAATACAAAATAATTTAACCGAGTATTACGACACGTCTCATCTTAGAATTTGATTTGCTTCTGTACTTCATAAAGCGTTTTCCAGCTCTTGTGAAGTTTCGCAATTTCTTCTTGATTGAGATCCTGCCTAACAATTTGAGTAATGCCACCAATACCAAGAACACAAGGAAGCGACAAGAAGACATCATCAGTGATACCGTGCATACCCTAAAAATGGGGTCATGACTGACCATTTCGAGCATCACCATCATATTACCTTTACATTAATTGAAAGTGCATAGATGTTACGAGAGTTTCTCATAACTCCTTTTGCTATTTTTGCCACTGCAAGTCCGATTCCCCAACAGGTGTAGCCCTTCATTTTGATAATTTCGTAGGCACTGAAAAACGGGATATATCGAAAAATTTCAAACTTGTCGATTCTCCGAACCTATCTATGACTTTCTTGTGAATATCTTCCTCCCACGCTTCAGAGCTCATATGCGAAGACACCTGCTTGCTAACGCTTGTTATACTAATTCCAGCAACGTTCACCCCGGACCATACAGGTACTGAAATCAAGTTCAATGTAAGACTTTCTTGCTAAAGAATGTGTTGCTTTTGTGCTTTTCATAAGCATGACATGTGGTGCATACCGCTAGAGTCACCGTGCTCTCCAATAATCCATCCATGGCAGGATGACGCAGATATATTGAATTTCTCAGCGATAAGGTAACGAAACCTGAAATATTTGCCCTCAATAAGTTACGTCTTCTCTATTTGTATGTGATGCCTTGCAGAATCCAGGTGAGTTCCAGAGCCGATAACCCGTTCTTGGGGTAAACCAGAAAGCTTCCAAGTCACATAAGTCAAAACGTCCACTAGAATTGTATCGAATTACTTGAAGGGACGAATTTAGCTAGACATACCCGGATTTGCAACCACCAGTAAGATTGTTTCCGGAGAGCGCTTCACCAGCTCCGGTATGATCTTTTTGAACACATCTGTATTCCGCTGCACAAGAGAAAGTCTTGTTTCGCCTATCTTTTGTCGTAGGCCAGCAGTAATGATGCAAAGCTTGGAGTGATCAGTAATATCATATTCTGAATGTAAATTAGTAAGACCTGCAACTTTGCGCTAATCTAAATTATATTGTATGTATGGATTGATGATTTTCTTGAGCTGCCTATCAGAAATCCGGCATATACAGGAGGTAAAAGAAGTGATTGGAATACATCCTACCATTCCACGCATATGAGATTTTCTGAGTAAGTTTGAGACGTTAACTATTAGGTCTACTCATCTGTTGAACCTTATCTCTCTGATAGAAGTTGCAAGCGTTTGCAGAGCTGTTTGGTTTTCTAAAAACTTCTAAGCTTTATAATCTTGCAATATCTCTGTTTGAACTGGATTCTTGTATCAATCAGTCCGCGTACATTTTCATTCCCTATTAAGTTACCTCTTATAACCCAGATCAACAAGCTGTGTATCATTTGGTCTGACATTGGTAGTCAAAAGTCGCTTGCACATTGCTTCAGCAAGTCTGATTTTTTCCAAAATCTGTGTATAATTCATGTGCAAATGTTGATTTTCTAGTTTTTGAAAAGAAGCTAAACTAGTAGCATCAGCCCATTGAAATTATTGCTGCACTCGTATGCGCAACCGCTGCGTCATTGCGGTCAGGGCAGTGAGAAAAGTTTAAAGGCAGCGTCCCACCAGATCGAAACTGGCTCTGGTATTAATGTAATAGTAGGCCCCCCTACTAAGCGATGGCAGAAGTTTGCAGCGCGAAAGGGGGTCTACGAACTCTACAAATCGCCCCCCAAGTGGCCCGAATCTTACGGTAGGCCCGAACGCCGCCCACAAATCGATTTCAAGCTGCAAGGCCAGAGCACACATAGCGACACAGTCAAGAGCGCAGGGTCCTGCAACGACTCTGCCTCTCTACCTTGCATGCATCTCGTACTCACCCGAGCCTACTGTAAGATCCGGGTCACGTTCGGGGCAAATTTCAAAGTAGACCTTCTTTTCCGCTACGAACTTCAGTCATCGCTTAAGTAGGGGGTCTACTTTGCCATCGCCACAGAAACTCGGCACTCATCTTTTTGCCGGGACGCTGCTTTTGAGAGACAATGCAAGTTTTGGAAATATCTATTCTTGATTCAACTTGTCATTATCATTCTGTCGCTTTCTAAAACTGCAGTGTTTGTTTTCTATAACACGTTGACGACCATGCAGATTTTTCGTTGCCTGCCTTCTGGGACCAAGGCCTTTTACAGAATAGCCCACATTTTTTAACTGTAACTACGCATGCTGCCACCTACAGTATACCTACAGTAGTTCTGAAAGGCTGACAAAAAGGTAGAGGTCATTTCTAAATCCAGTGCAAAAGAAAGCTCATGGAGTGAGTGTATTCCAGAATGATAGTCGTTCTAATGAAATTCAAGTTTTGACGTACATGGTATATCAAGCGGTCCCACGCGGTAGTCATTGCTTGACACACCATGTGTGTCAAGCGGTCGTCAATGTGATAACATGTCACAACTTTAGCCAGGGTTAGCATCTTAAACGGAGTCCATGTTTTCCAAAGTACTTTGAACACGACTCCGAGCGAAGCGCAAGAACAAAGTCACTTACTTCTTTATTATTTATCAAATGATTAGGCAAACACGCGTTGTAAAGGTCCTTTGTGATGTTGCAAGTAACCGAGCGCAGTTTTTTCTCACTATTGGCTCCAGGAACTTTGTTCGCACGAGCGAGAGGCTGTTGTTCTACGCAAGAAACTTAAGACCTTCCAACTTATTTCGACCAATCGCCAATTTTAACCTGTCGGAATGATGAGCTACAAAGAAATTGTGTGTGATAGCTTGATAATGACTTTATCTGGGTGTAAGCCGATTCGCAAGTTTGTTATGCCGTCAGGGCACTTGCGCGCAGGACAGCTTCAGCATGCGACACACCCTGGAGCAATTTTTGCCTGAGCGTCGGGCCAGACTGCACGGGTACGCAGTTACGCCAACATCTTCGCGCATGTGTGCGTATGCTGCGTAAGCCGCGCAGTCTGGCCCAACCTAAGCAAAAAGAAGGAAGAGGAGAACTTTTGCGCGTTTAGTATTTAACTATCCTGTATAACCTGTCTAAACATCTCGATGAGATGTTTAGACAGGTTATACAGGATAGTTAAATACTAAACAATAACAAGCGTGCGAAAGTGCCGTCTTCGCGTCCCTTCAACCGCGCATTTCTCCTATCTTATAAAAAAACTGATCCTTACTCGTATCCGCCCTTATAACGGTCCGTCCAGTGAACGCTTGTCCATGCTGCAAATCCATCATCTCCCCTTTCACCTTATTTTCGGCAACATCCACTAAGCATAGTTCAGTGCATAAATTCTGCAAAATCTCGTTTTCCTAAACCTCCTTCGCTCACGTGATTCTGGTTGACTTGTTGCAGTATGCTGTAAGCGCAAGCCATTCCAACAGCGCCTACTCCGACTATGGTGATTTTCTGTGGAGTCTTGTGAGCCACTGGGGCTACATTGTGCAGCATTCTTGAAACAGTTTTGAGCATTCTAAAATCGTAAAGGTTTCAGGATAGAAACCGACTTCGAAGTTCCCACTTCTCTCCCATGGTCAGTATTGTATGTTTCTCGAGTAAGACGTTGCAGCCTGTTGTCAGTAATGTGTGAGTAAAATGAAACCCGACCGACTTTTTGCAGAGAATATAGCGTCAACAAGAGATAAGATATCAGTCACGCGAGATAATCTTTTTCTAAACAGAAAGTAAGGTTAATTCTGCGAATAAGTCCGCATAACCGTAATGCCGTTAAAATATCATACTGAACCGCAGTCGTGTGCGACACGCTTTGCACCCGCTTTGGTAAAGCAAGTACAGGGGGAAGAGAATTTGTCGTCTGCGCGGCCCACTGAGACAAGTCACGCCGGGTAGCCGTGAGTACTGTCTTGCAAAACGTTCTTTTCTCAATTTTTCTCTTACGAAAGCTTCAAGGGACGGTTATACTTACCATTGTTACTAATGCTACATCTGTTCATTGCAAGCATCCTTGCCTTACTGGTCTTCCACCTCAAAGGAAAACCAGCCTTGCAGTCTACTTTCCATTTGTACGCTGGTAACACTGGCAACACCAACAACGCTACAACGTATGGTTGAAACTTAGGTCGCGGCCTTATTACTTTCTGAACTCTGTCAATGCTATAAAGTAACAGAACGTGGATGTAGCAAACTGCAGCTGATGATGTGAACATTTGATTTCTCAGACATTCTATGTTGTCTCGCGCAGTCCAAAGTTTTGTGTAGGAGCGAAATGACGGCGCTACACAAGGGGTAGAGGACATTAAGTCGCCGAAAGGGTGGTCCCACGCGGACATTTGCAACAAACAGCGCGCCTTCACCGTTACTGCCGCTTGCTATCTGTCTATGTAGGTGGAGCCTAGTGTCGACCTAATGTCCTCTACCCCTACACAGGTGATTGCGATAAAATCCCGAAACTGCATTATGTGTCGGAACAATGCTTTGGCACGACACGCATCTTGCAGAGAGTACGCGATAGCTCGAGCGCGCCATCCTGGGCCGGTAGTAGTCTACCCTACCTGATGGCATCACAGATGCCGGCAAGTTGGCACATTGTCAACTCCAGCCGCAGCTGGCTGATCTCGTAGGTTCTATTTAGCTTATATAACCTTGCAATCACTCTTTGGTGACGCAGACAGCCGCAAAACAGTTACATCCCGCGCGTTCGAACCTGGCATCAACTTCAAGCGTCGCAGCACTAACCATTTAACCGTTCACTCAATAGTTATCGTTTGCACTAGCATTTGGAGAAATGCCCAGTTAAGTGGCCGCTTGTTAGACAGCATAATCAATAGATTGCGTGAGAGATTTTGACCTGAAAGAACAGTTGATTGATATGAGCAAGAGAGAGGCGAAACTGGTGCAGACAAGATTCAAAAAGGATTGCAAAAAAATGGTGTTTTTATGGTTTTAAAAAATCACTAGACTTTTACCTATAAAAATATCATCGATTCAAAAGAGGAAAACTTATACGATAAGAAAAATGATAGTTTTTTTTGACAAAAAGTGGAATTTTTTTGGATTCTTCGCCAGACGTAAATTATGTGAATTGCCGCATTACCCAAATTCACAGACGCCGCCAGCAAGGTGCCAGCACCTCAACTTGGTATGGGCGCGTCGAAATGCCGGCAACTTCCCCTTTCGAGAAATAGCGGTAGTATATATACTACCGCTATTTCTCGTGCTCTGTGACCTGCCAGCGGATGCTACCTCGCAAATATCGGGGCAGGTTGCCGGCAACTGAGTCGCGAAGTTACCGGCAGCTCCTCCTGCGCTTCCCAATATATTTCTACAGGAAGATTCCTGGAGCATCAAATTTCGATATAGGTTTTTTCAAAATCGCGGTGGCACTCTCCATCCAGGAATTTTCTGATAGTTTCTGGCAACCTTACGGCAAGTTGCCAACGACCTACCGGCGAGACCTGCCGCCAAATCGGGGAATTACTACCGGCCCTGATTTCCGGACAGCTGGAGCGCGTGATCTTGCAATACTATTTGCTAAATCTCTACTTTTCTTACATCTATATATATATACCAGTGCGTCACCTCCGCTTCGCGGAGGTTAGCACTGGCTCCCTGTCCTTATGCCTTTCTCATGTTCGCATGAGAATGGCTTTGAAACTCACCACGCGATGCTGAGCATCACAAATGAATCGTAAACAACCGTTCATTCATGAAGCATTTCCATGTAAGATCGGTAATTTTAAGAAAAAAAAAACTTTGTTGCGAGGAAACAAATGCGAATTTGAACGGATTACTGAATTTACTTTACTTTGATAATCGTCTTAAGGATAATAGTCACCTTGGGCTACATTCCAGTGCAAAAATCGTTTCAGTCTTTTCAGATAAAACCTTGCCAAATCGACTATCTACGCATTCATCACTCTTTGGCGCTGTTTTCGCAAAAAATCAAACTTTTTGAGCAATTTTTGGGCTTGAATTCATGGCGCGCAGAGTTACTTGTCAGGCAAATCATAACTTTGCAAAAAGTCGAATTAGCGACCCAGTTTTGCATGCCAAAAGGCGCGTGGAC